>CM064524.1:24564292-24970012 GCA_032716605.1 Paralithodes platypus
CAACAAAATTTCCCTTGTTACAGTTTTTCCGTCGGTAGCTTGTGGACACGTTTTCTAGTCCAGTAGCTCCCTTCCACCCCCACACAATCCACACCCCTAGAAAACTTCGGAAAACCCCACACTTGAGCTCGCCCATCTCATGCGTCATAACAAACTCCAACCAGTTTCCCACGATAAATTCTAAACCAGACCGGAGGACTGCCCCCAAGAAAATTCCCCCAAACTCGTCCTGTTAATGTCAAACAAAACCCCACCAACCCCAGGATCAACCGCGTAACCAGACCGTGGACTGCCAAAGAAAGAAGATTCCTAAAATTCGTCCTGTTAACAACCCCAAATCACATACATCAGTCCTTCTACTCAATAATCCCCTGTTTCTACACCCTAACTCTTCCCCCCACCAACCCGCCGCAGTCCCCCCAACAAATCCCGTTTCCTAACTCGCTCACCTCTCACCACCCTGACCCTCCCACACGCGCCGTTAACCCTCCCCTCACGCGTGGCGACCTAGGGACCCCAACTATGTTCCCCCCCTTCCCCCATAAATACTCATCTATTCCCCCACCAACAAAATCTCCCTTGTGACAGTTTTCCGTCAGTAGCTCCCTTCCACCCCCCCACAATTCACACCCCTAATAAACTTCAAAACCCCACACTTGACTCACCCCCTCATGACAGACAACCCACCAACCCCAGATAACCTCTAAGCAAACCGTCACTGCCACCGACACACCCCACCACTCTGATCCTCCCACACGCGCCGTTAATCCCCCCCTCACGCGTGACCCCCACCAAAGTGATTTCCCCCCCCTCATGTGGACCGAACACCTGCTCACCAGTCGGTCCCCCACCGTCATGAGCCCAGCTAAACTTTCAACCTCCCCCTCTTCACCGTTACTCCACCCGCCCCAAATTCCCCCCCCAAAGACCCCGCCCGACCAAATACCCCTCCCCACCCCACCCAACCACAAAACATTTTCCCACCTAGGCTATACCGCAAAATCCTCTCTCTCTCGCCTCAGACAACATAATCAACCTCTCAACTTCAACCACTCCTCTAAATCCCATCCATGTCTCACCCGGAAATAAAATCAGTCTAAATTCTACCCGTCACAAACCGCAACCCTGCCTGCCCAGACCCCCCCCCCCCCCCCTCCCTATCAAATCCCCACACCCCAAACCTCCAAACCCCCCGATCATAGTAAACTCTCAACCTTCACCCTTACTCACCCTTGCCGAAAGCCCCCTCACGACCACAACTCTCTACACAATTCAACCCCTCCCCAGCACCAACCTCTTCCCGCAACAACATCCCCGACCCGACGTGGCCGTTTCATCTTTAAAACCCCCCTATCACTACCCCCGACCGAAACCACTTAGACCCCCCCTCCAAAACTGGCCCCGGGCCAGCTCGCCCCCAGACCCACATTCCTAACGACAAGAACTAACGGTATATCCACCCCGCCCTTCCAACGTGAAAGTGAACCACCACGCTCAATCACCAGACCGTACCCGAGACTAACGGCGACCCTAAATCCCCCCCCCCCCCTGATGATGATGAGGATATTATTGTACTAAATTGTTTCGAATGTTTTCAATTCCTAAGCGATTGGGCATGATTCTATAAATTTACATGTTTTCCATATACTGAATATATTATTTTTTTTTTTTCCTTAGTCATACTTACTTATCTTGTTACCTACACTTTTCTGACTATCTTTTAAATTTGCTTTATACATTGTTAAACACTTTACCTCTTCTTAATTTCCTCTGTTCTTAAGTATCTGTGCTTTGTTAAATTTACATGTTTTCCATATACTGGATATAGTATTTTTTTTTCCCTTAGTCATAATACTTTTCTTGTTAATCTACACTTTTCTGACTATCTTTTAAATTTGCTTTATACATTGTTAAACACTTTACCTCTTCTTAATTTCCTGTGTTCTTAATTATCTGCCCTTTCTTAAATTTACATGTTTTCCATATACTGTATATATTATTATTTTTCCTTAGTCATACTACTTTTCTTGTTACCTACACTTTTCTGACGATCTTTTAAATTTGGCTTTATACATTTAAACACTTTACCTCTTCTTAATTTCCTGTGTTCTTTTTCTTTTAGTCATACTACTTAACCTACACTTTCTGGACTATGCTTCTTTTTACTTCACACCTTGGCTCGAGGACGAGCCTATACTGAAGGAGAGGGAAGTAACATGCCCCAGAACGAGAAACCCACCACAGAAGCCATGAACGAACACCACACAGAAACACCAAAGGAAAGGTCCACAGAACGAAAGGACCAGCTGACCGAGCCAGCCATTTCAGACAGGCCCAAGCCCGCAGGGCTAAACAGCTCCAGGACAAAACCATTTACCTTTTCTAAAACTGTCCATTTTCCACACCCCACGTTCACTACCGCCCTCGTGTCCTACACTCCTATCTACAAAGAGGATGAATAGGAATATACATTCATATTAAAAACACCCATGCCTGTCCCGACGTTGAGCCAATGCCAACACATCAGACAGCCATAATTATATCTATGTATGTTCTTGCATCCGAGAAGTAGATGTTATATATCTTAGAAGTTCAAACACCCACGCTTGTCCCTAGACCTCGTATATCATTTTCCATGACGAGTATAGATATATGTAACCCGTGCTCAGTCGCCCCTTGCATTGCTCCTCTAGTAACTAAGTATTAATATTAACATTCCCTAACATCTTGTCTTGCCAGACTAAGCTTCTGAAGACCCATCGCCCCATAAATCTATGTATGCAATCCTTAGGTTAAGTATTTTTATCCGCCATTGTGTTCACCTTTTTCCATTTACTTTCCACAATTGTCATACGTCTTCCCCTTGCCTCCTTCGTATCCACAGCCCACACTACGCCAATTTATTTCGTGTCTTACACCTCTTACCCCAACCAGAGATTGTATAAGATAACCTGGTTACCAGTATCTGTCATAAGTACCCCGAAACAATAACTAAGTACCCCTACGAACTGCCGCTGTGGTTGGTATTTTATATTTAATAGAAAACGCAGTTCCCAGGGCCAACTAATAGTATCCATAACCCTCTGACTGATCACATAACTCTATCTTTTCCAGACTCATATACCACCCCATAGTTGCATTCCCCGGTAGCATTTGGCTAACGTATTCTACTGCCTTTTCAAACTTCCATATCAATTGTAGCCTAATGCCCCCCCCACGCCCAGGGACCTTAGGGGCAAAATTTCCCTGTAGCCCTTGAACTCCCCCCCCCCCCCTCTCATTAAGACACCCGCGCTTCTCGCCCTCTGTCCTACCTAGCCTCTCTCACATACCTCTTGAAGATCCTTGAATTGTCCGTTACTAACGCTCTCCAACCTTTTTATATATATACTCCTATCCAGCCTACCTTCACTTAGTAGGCCAGAACAACATTAGAACTTTACTAGCCCCTTGCATGCCATCTATTCTCTTACAACACATTCACAACCCTGCACCCAATGGTCGTCGGTGCGAGGCTAGCCGCCCCGCCAGTAACTAACTTCTATTGCCATACTTCCAGATAAATGTGGCAGAGTTAGCAACCCAGTCTCCACCATATCCAGCAAACCCTACAATTAACAACCAGCCGAGTAAAACCAGCTAGCTAAGGCACCTTCGGTTTTGGTATTAAAGACACTCACATCTGTCTCATACACAGAGGGTTATTACAAACACTGGTGATATGGCAAGCCCCTAGCCACAGCCGCCGGACGACTATATCAGAGAGAGGGCGCCCTGCTCCCCCTTTTTGCCCACCCGAGGAGGGAGACCCCCACCCCCGCGGAGGTATACCTGGCCCCTGTTTTGACTTTCGAGTCATTGCCAGGTAGCACAGGAATTCTTCCTATCAATGAACTAACCATGAATGACTAACACCTTTACTAACCTCTATTAACTCACAATAAACCATTTACCTTTCTTGCATGCTCTGATCACTAAATTAGCACCTCAGCTATACCATAGAATGAAGATTGAACAATCTAGAGAGACGCTCCTATCACAGCTGTCCCCATCCTCCTCGCAAAGTAGATCCAGTCTCTCTCCCCTAAATACGTCCAGTATAGCCAAAATAGTACCTCTTACTAAGGCTCAGTTATATGAAAATATAAAGGCTTCCTATCGCCCTGTGCCACAACAGTAAATACCATCTTACCTAGTCCCCATATCTATTGAGAGCTCAATTAAGTCCATAAGACTCGAGATCCCTACTGTCTACAGGGTCCAGAACCGAGCCTATAAATCTAACTCCCGCCCCCAGTCAAATCAGTTGAAAGCTAGACACCAACCAGGGGTCACTACCCTGCAGTTAATTTCTAGCTCTGCCCTTGTGTTGTTCCGGAGTGAGATCCCAGAACCGGCAGACTCCGTGGCAGATTTGGATAGAAGGACCTGCCCACGTATTGAAGAACTTCACACATATGGCCCCCCTGGACGGCCGCGGAACCAGTCGTTAGCCCCCAACATCATGGACGCAAGATAACCAGGACCAGACCCATCAGATACTACCCAAGATTCCCTTTAGCAGTACTACATATTACTGTGCTGTTTTAGATTCACTAATTAATATTTCTACGAAGTGGCTAAGACCTTGCCCAGTGTAATTCATACTTAACCATTCCATTGGGACGTACTAAGCGATCAGTGCTCTTTAATTAACAGGCGACCTTGACTCTCGTAATTACTTTATTCAGATATTAAAACTCTAGTGATATCTAACGTTCGCCCACTGATTTGCGTTCTATGTATTTCTGAGACAAGGATATAAAACTTAGATCAGTACCCCCTGAGGTTACTAGATTTCCCGTGCTCTAAAAATATGTGTGTCTAATCTAGTCTGTGAACTACTACTTGTGCACCAGAGCTACCAGTAATAAATCTAACAGTGAATATGAATCTATAAGTAACATTGATGGTCTTCGGTATATAAACCTGTGAAATCAAAGCCAGTGATCAGAAGATTAATACCTGAACGTTGGAAGTGGGAGACTAGGCTCCATCCAGATCCACTTATGCTAGTGGTGTTCAATTCTATTATATTGTCTTACACAAGTATTCTGCAGTGGTATATCAATAAACGTGATCATGTAACTTGCTACCATGTGTTTCTTTGTGTTCTCTATTCCTCATATCTTGTATTGTGCATGCAGCCTTATATACCCAGTCAATTTAGAACTCACATTACCCAAGTTAAACCTGTAGAAAAACAGGGCATAACATTGGCGGCAGCGGTGGTTCTTGATTCGGATAAAAGGTTGCATTACACTGCAAGTTTGGAACAGTAGAAGCATGGCAACATCGCGAAATCTTCAGCCACTCGCACACATTCCCAAGTATGATGTAAACACATATGATATCACCAGTTACTTAGACATAATAAAGCCAGTGTACGATGTGGTACTTCATAATGACCGCGAAAAAATCGCCATGGCAATTTTGCATATTGTACAGTTGGGAGAAGCCGTTTCCCAACTTGTTGATAAGCCTACCTTTAAAGAATTTATTCACCAAATGGTGACACAGAATACGCCAGAGAGTACCTGGAACCAGTTTCGATCCTTCGTGATCCGGACTTTAGATCCACTTTTGGGTTCCCCCGTCGCCCCCAAAATAATAAAAGTCGACGAGATCAAGTATGAAGGGGATATAAATGTGACCCTCATACAACTCTACAGATACGTGAGGACCACGTATAGCTATGAAGATTACGACCAACAAAATGAACTCTTATTCACCGCATTGTTAAACATCCTCCCACCCCACATCACCGCCCATCTCGACCCGTATGGCTTATTCGAAGAACATATGCTCTCCATCAGAGAAGAATGCCTACGCAGTTCGATGAATCCCCTATCCAACCTTTTAGCCCCTATCCAAGACTCCGTGCACCCGTCCAAAATGACTTCCGGTGAAAGTCCAACCCCAGTGAACTCTTCCCCCACCAACCCTCCGCAGCCCCCCCCAACAAGCCCCGTATTCTAGCTATGCCTACCTATGTAGGCCTACCACAACATATTTTCCCCATGACCCCAGAAATGTTCAGCTATCCCCCCACCAACAAAATTTCCCTTGTGACAGTTTTCCGTCGGTAGCTTGTGACAGTTTTCAGTCAGTAGCTCCCTTCCACCCCCACACAATTCACACCCCTAGAAAACTTCGAAACCCCACACTTGACTCGCCCTCTCATGTCAAACAAACTCACCAGTCCCAGATAACCTCTAACCAGACCGAGACTGCCACCAAGAAAATTCCCCAAACTCGTCCTGTTAATGTCAAACAAACCCACCAACCCCAGATAACCGCTAACCAGACCGTGACTGCCACCAAGAAGATTCCTAAAATTCGTCCTGTTAACAACCCCAAATCAATACATCAGTCCTCTACCAATAACCCCTGTTCTACACCTAACTCTTCCCCCACCAACCCGCCGCAGTCCCCCCAACAAATCCCGTTTCCTAACTCGCTCACCTCTCACCACCCTGACCCTCCCACACGCGCCGTTAACCCTCCCCTCACGCGTGACGACCTAGGGACCCAACTATGTTCCCCCCCTTCCCCCAGAAATACTCAGCTATTCCCCCACCAACAAAATCTCCCTTGTGACAGTTTTCCGTCAGTAGCTCCCTTCCACCCCCCCACAATTCACACCCCTAATAAACTTCAAAACCCCACACTTGACTCACCCCCTCATGACAGACAAACCCACCAACCCCAGATAACCTCTAAGCAAACCGTCACTGCCACCGACACACCCCATCACTCTGATCCTCCCACACGCGCCGTTAATCCCCCCCTCACGCGTGACCCCCACCAAAGTGATTCCCCCCTCGTCATGTGTACCGAACACCTGCTCACCAGTCGGTCCCCCACCATCATGAGCCCAGCTAAACTTTCAACCTCCCCCTCTTCACCGTTACCCCACCCGCCCCAAATTCCCCCCCCAAAGATCCTGCTCGACGAAATACCACTTATCCCAATCCAACCACAAAACTTTTTCCACCTTGGCTAAACCCCAAAATACTCTCTCTCTCGCCCCAAACAACATAATCAACCTCTCAACTTCAACCACTCCTCTAAATCCCATCCATGTCTCTCCCGGAAATAAAATCAGTCTAAATTCAACCCCTCTCAAACCACAACCCTGCCTGCCCAGACCCCCCCCACCATCTCCCTATCAAATCCCCACACACCAAACCTCCAAACCACCCGATCATAGTAAACTCTCAACCTTCAGCCTTACTCACCCTTCCCCAAACCCCACTCACGACCACAACTCTCTACACAATTCAACCCCTCCCCAGCACCAACCTCTTCCGCAACAACAACCCCGACTCGACCTGCCCGTTTCATCTTTAAAACCCCCCTATCACTACCCCCGACCGAAACCACTTAGACCCCCCCTCCAAAACTGGCCCCGGGCCAGCTCGCCCCCAGACCCACATTCCTAACGACAAGAACTAACGGTATATCCACCCCGCCCTTCCAAAGTGAAAGTGAACCACCACCCCCTATTACCAGACCGTCACCCAGACTAACGGCGACCCTAAATACCCCCCCCCCCTGATGATGATGAGGATATTATTGTACTAAATTGTTTCGAATGTTTTCAATTCCTAAGCGATTGGGCATGATTCTATAAATTTACATGTTTTCCATATACTGTATATATTATTTTTTTTTTCCTTAGTCATACTACTTTTCTTGTTACCTACACTTTTCTGACTATCTTTTAAATTTGCTTTATACATTGTTAAACACTTTACCTCTTCTTAATTTCCTGTGTTCTTAATTATCTGTCCTTTCTTAAATTTACATGTTTTCCATATACTGTATATAGTATTTTTTTTTTCCCTTAGTCATAATACTTTTCTTGTTAATCTACACTTTTCTGACTATCTTTTAAATTTGCTTTATACATTGTTAAACACTTTACCTCTTCTTAATTTCCTGTGTTCTTAATTATCTGCCCTTTCTTAAATTTACATGTTTTCCATATACTGTATATACTATATTTGTTTTTCCTTAGTCATACTACTTTTCTTGTTACCTACACTTTTCTGACTATCTTTTAAATTTGCTTTATACATTGTTAAACACTTTACCTCTTCTTAATTTCCTGTGTTCTTAAGTATCTGTCCTTTCTTAAATTTACATGTTTTCCATATACTGTATATATTATTTTTTTCCCTTAGTCATACTACTTTTCTTGTTAACCTACACTTTTCTGACTATGCTTCTTTTTACTTCACCCTTGAGGCTCGAGGACGAGCCTATAATGAAGGAGAGGGAAGTAAAATGCCCCAGAACGAGAAGCCCACCACAGAAGCCATGAACGAACACCACACAGAAACACCAAAGGAAAGGTCCACAGAACGAAAGGACCAGCTGACCGAGCCAGCCATTTCAGACAGGCCCAAGCCCGCAGGGCTAAACAGCTCCAGGACACACCCATTTACCTTTTCTAAAACTGACCATTTTCCACACCTCACGTACACTAACCCCCTCGTGTCCTACACTCCTAACTACAAAGATGATGAACAGGAATATACATTCATATTAAAAACACCCATGCCTGTCCCGACGTTGAGCCAATGCCAACACATCAGACAGCCATAATTATATCTATGTATGTTCTTGCATCCGAGAAGTAGATGTTATATATCTTAGAAGTTAAAACACCCACGCTGTCCCTAGACCTCGTATATCATTTTCCATGACGAGTATAGATATATGTAACCCGTGCCCAGTCGCCCCTTGCATTGTTCCTCTAGTAACTAAGTCTATAATATTAACTGCCACCAGCATTGATACGACATAGCGGCACTGTCCTTGCTACAAAGATGATGAATAGGAATATACATTCATATTAAAAACATGCCCTGTCCCGACGTTGAGCCAATGCCAACACATCAGACAGCCATAAATATATCTATGTATGTTCTTACATCCGAGAAGTAGATGTTATATATCTTAGAAGTTCAAACACCCACGCTTGTCCCTAGACCTCGTATATCATTTTCCATGACGAGTATAGATATATGTAACCCGTGCTCAGTCGCCCCTTGCATTGCTCCTCTAGTAACTAAGTATTAATATTAACATTCCCTAACATCTTGTCTTGCCAGACTAAGCTTCTGAAGACCCATCGCCCCATAAATCTATGTATGCAATCCTTAGGTTAAGTATTTTTATCCGCCATTGTGTTCACCTTTTTCCATTTACTTTCCACAATTGTCATACGTCTTCCCCTTGCCTCCTTCGTATCCACAGCCCACACTACGCCAATTTATTTCGTGTCTTACACCTCTTACCCCAACCAGAGATTGTATAAGATAACCTGGTTACCAGTATCTGTCATAAGTACCCCGAAACAATAACTAAGTACCCCTACGAACTGCCGCTGTGGTTGGTATTTTATATTTAATAGAAAACGCAGTTCCCAGGGCCAACTAATAGTATCCATAACCCTCTGACTGATCACATAACTCTATCTTTTCCAGACTCATATACCACCCCATAGTTGCATTCCCCGGTAGCATTTGGCTAACGTATTCTACTGCCTTTTCAAACTTCCATATCAATTGTAGCCTAATGCCACCCCCACGCCCAGGGACCTTAGGGGCAAAATTTCCCTGTAGCCCTTGAACTCCCCCCCCCCCCCTCTCATTAAGACACCCGCGCTTCTCGACTCTTGTCCGACCTAGCCTCTCTCATACCTCTTGAAGATCCTTGAATTGTCCGTTACTAACGCTCTCCAACCTTTTATATATATACTCCTATCCAGCCTACCTTCACTTAGTAGGCCAGAACAACATTAGAACTTTACTAGCCCCTTGCATGCCATCTATTCTCTTACAACACATTCACAACCCTGCACCCAATGGTCGTCGGTGCGAGGCTAGCCGCCCCGCCAGTAACTAACTTCTATTGCCATACTTCCAGATAAATGTGGCAGAGTTAGCAACCCAGTCTCCACCATATCCAGCAAACCCTACAATTAACAACCAGCCGAGTAAAACCAGCTAGCTAAGGCACCTTCGGTTTTGGTATTAAAGACACTCACATCTGTCTCATACACAGAGGGTTATTACAAACACTGGTGATATGGCAAGCCCCTAGCCACAGCCGCCGGACGACTATATCAGAGAGAGGGCGCCCAGCTCCCCCTTTTTGCCCACCCGAGGAGGGAGACCCCCACCCCCGCGGAGGTATACCTGGCCCCTGTTTTGACTTTCGAGTCATTGCCAGGTAGCACAGGAATTCTTCCTATCAATGAACTAACCATGAATGACTAACACCTTTACTAACCTCTATTAACTCACAATAAACCATTTACCTTTCTTGCATGCTCTGATCACTAAATTAGCACCTCAGCTATACCATAGAATGAAGATTGAACAATCTAGAGAGACGCTCCTATCACAGCTGTCCCCATCCTCCTCGCAAAGTAGATCCAGTCTCTCTCCCCTAAATACGTCCAGTATAGCCAAAATAGTACCTCTTACTAAGGCTCAGTTATATGAAAATATAAAGGCTTCCTATCGCCCTGTGCCACAACAGTAAATACCATCTTACCTAGTCCCCATATCTATTGAGAGCTCAATTAAGTCCATAAGACTCGAGATCCCTACTGTCTACAGGGTCCAGAACCGAGCCTATAAATCTAACTCCCGCCCCCAGTCAAATCAGTTGAAAGCTAGACACCAACCAGGGGTCACTACCCTGCAGTTAATTTCTAGCTCTGCCCTTGTGTTGTTCCGGAGTGAGATCCCAGAACCGGCAGACTCCGTGGCAGATTTGGATAGAAGGACCTGCCCACGTATTGAAGAACTTCACACATATGGCCCCCCTGGACGGCCGCGGAACCAGTCGTTAGCCCCCAACATCATGGACGCAAGATAACCAGGACCAGACCCATCAGATACTACCCAAGATTCCCTTTAGCAGTACTACATATTACTGTGCTGTTTTAGATTCACTAATTAATATTTCTACGAAGTGGCTAAGACCTTGCCCAGTGTAATTCATACTTAACCATTCCATTTGGGACGTACTAAGCGATCAGTGCTCTTTAATTAACAGGCGACCTTGACTCTCGTAATTACTTTATTCAGATATTAAAACTCTAGTGATATCTAACGTTCGCCCACTGATTTGCGTTCTATGTATTTCTGAGACAAGGATATAAAACTTAGATCAGTACCCCCTGAGGTTACTAGATTTCCCGTGCTCTAAAAATATGTGTGTCTAATCTAGTCTGTGAACTACTACTTGTGCACCAGAGCTACCAGTAATAAATCTAACAGTGAATATGAATCTATAAGTAACATTGATGGTCTTCGGTATATAAACCTGTGAAATCAAAGCCAGTGATCAGAAGATTAATACCTGAACGTTGGAAGTGGGAGACTAGGCTCCATCCAGATCCACTTATGCTAGTGTTGTTCAATTCTATTATATTGTCTTACACAAGTATTCTGCAGTGGTATATCAATAAACGTGATCATGTAACTTGCTACCATGTGTTTCTTTGTGTTCTCTATTCCTCATATCTTGTATTGTGCATGCAGCCTTATATACCCAGTCAATTTAGAACTCACATTACCCAAGTTAAACCTGTAGAAAAACAGGGCATAACATTGGCGGCAGCGGTGGTTCTTGATTCGGATAAAAGGTTGCATTACACTGCAAGTTTGGAACAGTAGAAGCATGGCAACATCGCGAAATCTTCAGCCATTCGCACACATTCCCAAGTATGATATAAACACGATGGATATCACCAGTTACTTAGACATAATAAAGCCAGTGTACGATGTGGTACTTCATAATGACCGCGAAAAAATCGCCATGGCAATTTTGCATATGTTACAGTTGGGAGAAGCCGTTTCCCAACTTGTTGATAAGCCTACCTTTAAAGAATTTCTTCACCAAATGGTGACACAGAATACGCCAGAGAGTACTTGGAACCAGTTTCGATCCTTCGTGATCCGGACTTTAGATCCACTTTTGGGTTCCCCCGTCGCCCCCAAAATAATAAAAGTCGACGAGATCAAGTATGAAGGGGATATAAATGTGACCCTCATACAACTCTACAGATACGTGAGGACCACGTATAGCTATGAAGATTACGACCAACAAAATGAACTCTTATTCACCGCATTGTTAAACATCCTCCCACCCCACATCACCGCCCATCTCGACCCGTATGGCTTATTCGAAGAACATATGCTCTCCATCAGAGAAGAATGCCTACGCAGTTCGATGAATCCCCTATCCAACCTTTTAGCCCCTATCCAAGACTCCGTGCACCCGTCCAAAATGACTTCCGGTGAAAGTCCAACCCCAGTGAACTCTTCCCCCACCAACCCTCCGCAGCCCCCCCAACAAGCCCCGTATTCTAGCTATGCCTACCTATGTAGGCCTACCACAACATATTTTCCCCATGACCCCAGAAATGTTCAGCTATCCCCCCACCAACAAAATTTCCCTTGTGACAGTTTTCCGTCGGTAGCTTGTGACAGTTTTCAGTCAGTAGCTCCCTTCCACCCCCACACAATTCACACCCCTAGAAAACTTCGAAACCCCACACTTGACTCGCCCTCTCATGTCAAACAAACTCACCAGTCCCAGATAACTTCTAACCAGACCGAGACTGCCACCAAGAAAATTCCCCAAACTCGTCCTGTTAATGTCAAACAAACCCACCAACCCCAGATAACCGCTAACCAGACCGTGACTGCCACCAAGAAGATTCCTAAAATTCGTCCTGTTAACAACCCCAAATCAATACATCAGTCCTCTACCAATAACCCCTGTTCTACACCTAACTCTTCCCCCACCAACCCGCCGCAGTCCCCCCAACAAATCCCGTTTCCTAACTCGCTCACCTCTCACCACCCTGACCCTCCCACACGCGCCGTTAACCCTCCCCTCACGCGTGACGACCTAGGGACCCAACTATGTTCCCCCCCTTCCCCCAGAAATACTCAGCTATTCCCCACCAACAAAATCTCCCTTGTGACAGTTTTCCGTCAGTAGCTCCCTTCCACCCCCCCACAATTCACACCCCTAATAAACTTCAAAACCCCACACTTGACTCACCCCCTCATGACAGACAAACCCACCAACCCCAGATAACCTCTAAGCAAACCGTCACTGCCACCGACACACCCCATCACTCTGATCCTCCCACACGCGCCGTTAAGCCGCCCTCACGCGTGCCCCCCACCAGTGTGATTTCCCCCCCTCATGTGTACCGAACACCTGCTCACCAGTCGGTCCCCCACCATCATGAGCCCAGCTAAACTTTCAACCTCCCCCTCTTCACCGTTACCCCACCCGCCCCAAATTCCCCCCCCAAAGATCCCGCTCGACGAAATACCACTCCCATCCCAATCCAACCACAAAACTTTTTCCACCTTGGCTAAACCCCAAAATACTCTCTCTCTCGCCCCAAACAACATAATCAACCTCTCAACTTCAACCACTCCTCTAAATCCCATCCATGTCTCTCCCGGAAATAAAATCAGTCTAAATTCAACCCCTCTCAAACCACAACCCTGCCTGCCCAGACCCCCCCACCATCTCCCTATCAAATCCCCACACACCAAACCTCCAAACCACCCGATCATAGTAAACTCTCAACCTTCAGCCTTACTCACCCTTCCCCAAACCCCACTCACGACCACAACTCTCTACACAATTCAACCCCTCCCCAGCACCAACCTCTTCCGCAACAACAACCCCGACTCGACCTGCCCGTTTCATCTTTAAAACCCCCTATCACTACCCCCGACCGAAACCACTTAGACCCCCCCTCCAAAACTGGCCCCGGGCCAGCTCGCCCCCAGACCCACATTCCTAACGACAAGAACTAACGGTATATCCACCCCGCCCTTCCAAAGTGAAAGTGAACCACCACCCCCTATTACCAGACCGTCACCCAGACTAACGGCGACGCTAAATAACCCCCCCCCCCTGATGATGATGAGGATATTATTGTACTAAATTGTTTCGAATGTTTTCAATTCCTAAGCGATTGGGCATGATTCTATAAATTTACATGTTTTCCATATACTGTATATATATATTTTTTTTTTCCTTAGTCATACTACTTTTCTTGTTACCTACACTTTTCTGACTATCTTTTAAATTTGCTTTATACATTGTTAAACACTTTACCTCTTCTTAATTTCCTATGTTCTTAATTATCTGTCCTTTCTTAAATTTACATGTTTTCCATATACTGTATATAGTATTTTTTTTCCCTTAGTCATAATACTTTTCTTGTTAATCTACACTTTTCTGACTATCTTTTTAAATTTGCTTTATACATTGTTAAACACTTTACCTCTTCTTAATTTCCTGTGTTCTTAACCCGGGAACTGCGGGGAGACTCTTAAGAGTTCCCCCGGCGGACTGCGGGGAGACTCTTAAGAGTGAGTGAAAACAAAAATCAACTTTTGACATCGAAAAAAAAAATATATATACTTTTATTTTTTTATTTTTTTATTTTTTGTTGGCCCCTGGGCCATGCAAAATCTCAGTCCTCTACCTCCCCTCCTTCCCCACTTTCCTCCTCTCCTTCAGTTATCACCTATTTTCCCTGTTATTCCCTTATTCTGAGGTATACTTTCGTGCTAACATTAGCGAGTTGCAAGCAGGGTTTTGTCATCACTGATGGCAAGCGAGTGCAAGAGAGAGAGAGAGAGTATCGATCGACTGTTGTCTCAGTGGCCTTGGGGGAAATTGGCGGGAAAGCAGCTTGCCTCACCCATACATTATACAACTCGCGGGCTATATCTCTGATTTTGACCATCCAAACGCTGTTTTCACTCGTTTTATTGTTGTTTCAGGTTAATACCTTTATAATCAACCCATAATAGGTGCATATGGATAAGTATTAATGCTATTAATGGTACAATGAATATTTTAGTGACGGAAACACCTCAAATACGTCAGCACAGGGGGACGTTTCCAATTACCCCCATGCGCACTTGTTAGGTTAAGTATCTGTCCTTTCTTAAATTTACATGTTTTCCATATACTGTATATATTATTTTTTTCCCTTAGTCATACTACTTTTCTTGTTAACCTACACTTTTCTGACTATGCTTCTTTTTACTTCACCCTTGAGGCTCGAGGACGAGCCTATAATGAAGGAGAGGGAAGTAAAATGCCCCAGAACGAGAAGCCCACCACAGAAGCCATGAACGAACACCACACAGAAACACCAAAGGAAAGGTCCACAGAACGAAAGGACCAGCTGACCGAGCCAGCCATTTCAGACAGGCCCAAGCCCGCAGGGCTAAACAGCTCCAGGACACACCCATTTACCTTTTCTAAAACTGACCATTTTCCACACCTCACGTACACTAACCCCCCGTGTCCTACACTCCTAACTACAAAGATGATGAACAGGAATATACATTCATATTAAAAACACCCATGCCTGTCCCGACGTTGAGCCAATGCCAACACATCAGACAGCCATAATTATATCTATGTATGTTCTTGCATCCGAGAAGTAGATGTTATATATCTTAGAAGTTAAAACACCCACGCTGTCCCTAGACCTCGTATATCATTTTCCATGACGAGTATAGATATATGTAACCCGTGCCCAGTCGCCCCTTGCATTGTTCCTCTAGTAACTAAGTCTATAATATTAACTGCCACCAGCATTGATACGACATAGCGGCACTGTCCTTGCTACAAATATGATGAAGAATATACATTCATATTAAAAACATGCCCTGTCCCGACGTTGAGCCAATGCCAACACATCAGACAGCCATAAATATATCTATGTATGTTCTTACATCCGAGAAGTAGATGTTATATATCTTAGAAGTTCAAACACCCACGCTTGTCCCTAGACCTCGTATATCATTTTCCATGACGAGTATAGATATATGTAACCCGTGCTCAGTCGCCCCTTGCATTGCTCCTCTAGTAACTAAGTATTAATATTAACATTCCCTAACATCTTGTCTTGCCAGACTAAGCTTCTGAAGACCCATCGCCCCATAAATCTATGTATGCAATCCTTAGGTTAAGTATTTTATCCGCCATTGTGTTCACCTTTTTCCATTTACTTTCCACAATTGTCATACGTCTTCCCCTTGCCTCCTTCGTATCCACAGCCCACACTACGCCAATTTATTTCGTGTCTTACACCTCTTACCCCAACCAGAGATTGTATAAGATAACCTGGTTACCAGTATCTGTCATAAGTACCCCGAAACAATAACTAAGTACCCCTACGAACTGCCGCTGTGGTTGGTATTTTATATTTAATAGAAAATGCAGTTCCCAGGGCCAACTAATAGTATCCATAACCCTCTGACTGATCACATAACTCTATCTTTTCCAGACTCATATACCACCCCATAGTTGCATTCCCCGGTAGCATTTGGCTAACGTATTCTACTGCCTTTTCAAACTTCCATATCAATTGTAGCCTAATGCCACCCCCACGCCCAGGGACCTTAGGGGCAAAATTTCCCTGTAGCCCTTGAACTCCCCCCCCCCTCTCATTAAGACACCCGCGCTTCTCGACTCTTGTCCGACCTAGCCTCTCTCACATACCTCTTGAAGATCCTTGAATTGTCCGTTACTAACGCTCTCCAACCTTTTATATATATACTCCTATCCAGCCTACCTTCACTTAGTAGGCCAGAACAACATTAGAACTTTACTAGCCCCTTGCATGCCATCTATTCTCTTACAACACATTCACAACCCTGCACCCAATGGTCGTCGGTGCGAGGCTAGCCGCCCCGCCAGTAACTAACTTCTATTGCCATACTTCCAGATAAATGTGGCAGAGTTAGCAACCCAGTCTCCACCATATCCAGCAAACCCTACAATTAACAACCAGCCGAGTAAAACCAGCTAGCTAAGGCACCTTCGGTTTTGCTATTAAAGACACTCACATCTGTCTCATACACAGAGGGTTATTACAAACACTGGTGATATGGCAAGCCCCTAGCCACAGCCGCCGGACGACTATATCAGAGAGAGGGCGCCCAGCCTCCCCTTTTTGCCCACCCGAGGAGGGAGACCCCCACCCCCGCGGAGGTATACCTGGCCCCTGTTTTGACTTTCGAGTCATTGCCAGGTAGCACAGGAATTCTTCCTATCAATGAACTAACCATGAATGACTAACACCTTTACTAACCTCTATTAACTCACAATAAACCATTTACCTTTCTTGCATGCTCTGATCACTAAATTAGCACCTCAGCTATACCATAGAATGAAGATTGAACAATCTAGAGAGACGCTCCTATCACAGCTGTCCCCATCCTCCTCGCAAAGTAGATCCAGTCTCTCTCCCCTAAATACGTCCAGTATAGCCAAAATAGTACCTCTTACTAAGGCTCAGTTATATGAAAATATAAAGGCTTCCTATCGCCCTGTGCCACAAGAGTAAATACCATCTTACCTAGTCCCCATATCTATTGAGAGCTCAATTAAGTCCATAAGACTCGAGATCCCTACTGTCTACAGGGTCCAGAACCGAGCCTATAAATCTAACTCCCGCCCCCAGTCAAATCAGTTGAAAGCTAGACACCAACCAGGGGTCACTACCCTGCAGTTAATTTCTAGCTCTGCCCTTGTGTTGTTCCGGAGTGAGATCCCAGAACCGGCAGACTCCGTGGCAGATTTGGATAGAAGGACCTGCCCACGTATTGAAAAACTTCACACATATGGCCCCCCTGGACGGCCGCGGAACCAGTCGTTAGCCCCCAACATCATGGACGCAAGATAACCAGGACCAGACCCATCAGTTACTACCCAAGATTCCCTTTAGCAGTACTACATATTACTGTGCTGTTTTAGATTCACTAATTAATATTTCTACGAAGTGGCTAAGACCTTGCCCAGTGTAATTCATACTTAACCATTCCATTTGGGATGTACTAAGCGATCAGTGCTCTTTAATTAACAGGCGACCTTGACTCTCGTAATTACTTTATTCAGATATTAAAACTCTAGTGATATCTAACGTTCGCCCACTGATTTGCGTTCTATGTATTTCTGAGACAAGGATATAAAACTTAGATCCGTACCCCCTGAGATTACTAGATTTCCCGTGCTCTAAAAGTACGTGTGTCTAATCTAGTCTGTGAACTACTACTTGTGCACCAGAGCTACCAGTAATAAATCTAACAGTGAATATGAATCTATAAGTAACATTGATGGTCTTCGGTATATAAACCTGTGAAATCAAAGCCAGTGATCAGAAGATTAATACCTGAACGTTGGAAGTGGGAGACTAGGCTCCATCCAGATCCACTTATGCTAGTGTTGTTCAATTCTATTATATTGTCTTACACAAGTATTCTGCAGTGGTATATCAATAAACGTGATCATGTAACTTGCTACCATGTGTTTCTTTGTGTTCTCTATTCCTCATATCTTGTATTGTGCATGCAGCCTTATATACCCAGTCAATTTAGAACTCACATTACCCAAGTTAAACCTGTAGAAAAACAGGGCATAACAATCCTTATCGGCTTTTACTCTCGCTTTCCTTATTAAACCTCCTGTTATGCTTTTGTGCTTCCTGTATTCCTCCCATGCTTCCTCATATGCGACCCGTTCATTCTCACCGTTGTCCTTGGACCTCCTTAGTCTTCTACACCTTCGGTTGCTCTCTTTTCTTTTTTTCCTGGCAGATTCGATGTCTTGGTTCCACCATCTCCTCTGGGGTCTCCTATTATTTCCTTTCTTTTTCCTCCCGACTCTTCTTTCAGCTACTTCTTTCACTGTCTTGGTGAATTCTTCATTCATTCTGTCTACCCCTCCGTCATCCCTCCAGTTCACACGCTCTAGTTCTTCCCCGAATTTTACCCAGTCCGCTTGTTTCAGTTTCCATTTCTTACCCTTTGGTTTCCTAGCTTCCTTTCTCTCCCTCCCACAGGTATACTGTATCCACAACATATTGTGGTCACTTGTCACATCCATTCCTCGTTCTTCGTCTATCCTCATGTATTCCACGTTCTTCCTTGCATTCTCATTCACCAAGATATAATCAATCGCAGATTCATTGTCTCTTCCGGCCCATGTCACTCGTCCCTCTGCGATAGTTTCATTTAATATTTCCAGTTCATGCTCCTCAGTGAAATCCCTTAGCAGTTGTCCATTCGTGTTCACTTCCTCACCCAGGATTCCGATGTGTCCGTTCATATCACCCATTACGATCACCTGTTCTCGTCTATGTTCGTTTACCAGTCTTCTCATTAGGTCGTATTTCCTTTCATTATCACGTCTGGCATCCGGTCCCTGTACCGTCATGTAGCATATAATCAGTAGGATCCTTTCAGTCTTTCCTTTTGCCTTGTAGTTCAGGTAAGCTGCCATCATATCTTCACTCATCTCGCATTCGCCGACTTTTAACTCTTCAACCTCTATATCCATGTTCTTTCTCACTATTAGGCCTATACCTCCACCCTTTTTCTTCCATTTACTGCGCCCCTTCCCAGTCATTCTGTAGTTTTCCGTGTACAGTTCCACTCTTTCACGTAGCTTTGTCTCTGTTATACCGAGCACATCTATACCCCCCTCATACAGTACTTCACTCATGTCTTCCATTTTTCCCACTCCCCATCCATTCACATTTAGGCACCCTAATCTAATGCCGTTCCTATACTCCTGATTCCTGGTTCACATTTCCCGGGGGTTCTCACTCTCATTTCCGGAGTCAGGAGTCCCCCAGTCCTCTCTCTCGGCTGGGGTCTCTCCATCCTCTCTCACGACTGGGGCCTCGGTTGGGATTGTTTCCTCTTGGCCTTCCCTAGGGGCAGGTTCTTCCCTGGTTTCGTCCCTGTGCGTCGGCTCATTCTCCCCTCCCTCTCCAGGTACTGCTTCTTCGGCTTCTACCATTATATCGGTCTCCTCTGTTCCTGGTTCTCTCCCCGTTTCCTCGTTACCGTTTGTAATTGATCCCTCCCGGGTTTCTTCATGGTCCGGGTCTTGCCCATCCCTGGGGGCCCTTTTTTTCAGGCGCCCCTTGTGTAACCTTTCGCTAGCCAGGAACCATTCCAGGGTCCTGTTTCCGAGGAGTCTTATCCCCTCGTTGTTTAGATGTACTCGGTCTCCTGCGAATCTATTGCCTGTGAGTTCCTGGTCTAGATCTAGGAAGCTCACTCCTATATCCTCATTCCTCATGTACTCCATTTTCATCTTGTATACCTCTTCTGCTATTTTCTTATTTACTCTTCTTCGGGTATATTCATAGGCCATGTTTTCTCAGGGTCGTCTTAGTATACCCATAACTCCTACACGCAGATTCTTTTTGTGTGTCTTAATTATCCTGATTCCCTCAATCACTTCTCTTACGGTGTTCTCAGCTCCCTGTTGTATGAGGTCGTTTCCACCACCCTGGATGATTAGGGTTCCTTCCTGTAGCTGTTTCCCGCATTCCTTCGCCTCTTCCATTATATCCTTTATACCTTTCCCTTTCAGGCATATGTTCCTGCTTCCTTCCGCCTCCATCTTCACCTGTTTTCTTACTTTACCGATCATGCTGTCCCCCACTATTACCCTTGCTGTCCTGCGATTTATTTCCTGTCTAAGTGCACTGCCCTGGTCTGTGGGGTCCGTCCTCACAGGGGTGGCCATAGGGCTAGCTCCCATTCGGTTTCTCTCATCTTCATTTACATTATCATTTTCTTCTGCAGCTTCCCTATTTTCCCCTGTAGTATGTCTGGGTCTGCAGTTGTTTGTACTTGGTTGCTGGGCTTGCTGGTTCTCTGGGGCTGGAGCTGCCGCCCCCGCCGCCGCCGTTTGTGTGCATGTACACACCCGTGTTTTTTCCTCCAGTTTCCTACTCAATTCTGCATTTTTCTCTATCAGACCTTCCATGCCCCCATTCAACTCCATTATTTCCCTCTCCATGCATTCCCTACACAGCACAGTCCTCTGGTTGATCTGCCTCTGTGTCATACCATCTACGCCCATTAAAACATGTGGATGCCACGTCCCGCATTTGGAACATTCTACCAGCGTGTCTCCTCTCACCGCTCTCCCAGTCCCAGTTCGTCTCGATGCCATTTCGCCAAATTGCCAACCTGCGGCTTATTTTACCTCAAGGCACAATCTAGGGGAACTAATCTACTTTATACTCAACAAGATGTTCCGTAGTTGAAGTTATATCCTGGATTTTCGAGCTATTTTCCGCGGACGCACGACCTCTTGACCTCGACCTCCGACCTTCGACCTTCGACGAAAGGTAAACAAAACTCAAGGACACGATCTCAAACGAATGTCCTTTCCTGAAGTACACGTTAAAATACAATCATATTTACCAAAATGCATGGTTTTATAAACTCAAAGTAATGAACAAGTTCTAAACATACAATACAACTGCTACATTAGTAATTTACTCAACCTGGTCGTCTCTCCGAAATGCGAGATGGTCTAAATCCTAAAATGGCGGTCAAACTTCAAAAGCATTTTAATCAACTTCGTCCTCAATTCTACTCTTAACTGGTGTTCTCACGCTACCTCAGGATTATGTAAAACGGTGAAAGACAAACTAGCAAAATAGGCTAGCCTAAGTTTGGTCGGGAATTTATGGAAAACACAAGAATTCGAAGGCCATCAAATGGCGTCCTTCTGACTGAAATTATTACACACGAAGTTAATTTGACGTTAATTTGGAATAACAAAGTCTAAAATATCAGAATACCACTTAGCAAAGGTGCACAGACTAAGTTTTACTGAACACAATGATAATGGGGGAATTTGTATGGTTGTAGGCACTTGGCAGGTGAGGGGTGCCTGTCGACCAACCCGATGGTAGGCTCGAGTTCACAAATTTGTCAATCACAGTAATACCTCCTATATTACACACCTAGTACTTACTTAACTGAATAAGCAATACCTTATAAAACTATAAACCTTAATTATGAACCTCTGAATGGAGGGAAAGGAAGCCTAAGTCCGGAGAAGAAGCGGGGAATGATGACAGAGACTGGGGGGTGGGTAGGTGTCTCTCTCGTAGGCCTGGGGTCACGACAGTGAGGGGCCGAGGGCCAGTGCCAGGGATCCCGCCAAAAAAGGGGAGGGTGACCACAAAGGGTGGCGTCGCTTGGGTAGGAATTGGCGGTCTTTTTACACAAGGGGGCATTACTCTAAATTCGAAAAGGAAGGATTTTTACATGGGATAACAAAAGGGGGTAAAAGGATAAATTAGGCTTGAAAGTATTTTAGATAGATTTGAGAATATTAGTTCTCCTCCTGATCTAGGCTAATTCCCTCTTTACATAGACAAGGGTTACTTAACCCTTCTTAAACGATACATTTCCCTTAAATATAGGGAAGAGTGAATGAAGGGGAAAAAGTCTTACAGTTAAGTCAAACCTTACAACATACACCAAAAGGGAAAGTACAATTTCTTCCCGTTACACGTACGTCACCTAATGATTGGATTGACGACTGAAGAAGCAGTCGCCGGGACAATTCAACCGAACGTCTGGCATCCGCGTCTGCGATTGCCTGAGTGGACCGGAGCAAAGACTTAGCTACCTGTTGAGACACTATGTATTGAGAGAACAGGCGAAAAGCTTTCCCCCGTAGCCTAAATTCACGGTCTAGGTGAGTTGGGGTAGGGGTAGTGAAAGGGTCTTTTAGCTCACAAAGATTAATTTTAGGGGCAGCTAAGAAAGCAAACAAAGCCAAAGGGACTCCGCCGGCAAAACATACTGGCATGGAGAACCAAGAATGATTATCTTGAGGGATCTGGTGGGAAGTTTTGGAAGGAAATGTGGTCGCAAAGTTTTGAGCCTCTGTCTCCCATTCCAACCAAGGTCCTGGGCCCAACTGCCCCACCTTCAAGACTGGATTAGCTGCCGCGTCTGTGACGGTTTGCAAATCGAGTTCTGGAGTGAGAGCTGACAGTGTCTTAATATCATTAAACCCATCATGCTTAGACCAGTCAGAAAACAATCTTGAAGCTGAGGCAGGGGGTAAAGCAGGCTTAGCAGTATAAACAAAATAGTCCTGGTGATAATAACTAGGTATAGCCTTGATGTTGACATCTAGCACATTCCCCAAAGTATCCAAGGCCCTTAATTTCTTAGATTTATTGCCCTGGATGACCCACTCACGCGGTACTGGAAGCTCCCCTGACAAGGTAGGTTGGGCTAGCTCTGGTTTAGTGGGGGTCAAAAGGACCCATGACTCGTCTGGTCCGTAAAGCAAGGGCATAGCTACCTTTTTGAGAGGAGCTCTGTCTAGAGGGGGCGGATTGACATCCGTTATAACCCTTACATTCGAAGTGGTCAATTCCGCCGTAGTAGGCTTAGTAACCACCGATGGTGACATAGAGGGGGGGTGAGGGATCTGAGGCAAAGCAATAGAAGTTATCAGAGGCCGTACCGTAGAGCTTGTCGTGGGAGTTTCCTGCTGTTGGCCAAAAAATCTAGATAAAGCATTATCAAGTAGCCCATCAATTTCCTGTGCAGTGACAAATTGATTTGATGATGTGTTCACTAATGAATCATTAAGATCTTGTGCGGCATCGAAGCCTGAACCTGACTCTTGCCCTTCCATATCCGATATCATCGAAACCTCGTCTTTGTCATCCTGTTCCTCCTGAGAAGATCCCGCCGAAGCTGGGGTACCATTTTGTCGCCAAGATAAGTTAGGAGTAGAGGAAGGGATCGCCGCGTCCCGATGGATGTCAGCCACTGTGTAAATAGTTTGAGCCGAAAGTGGGTGGTCAGGCCCCGGACGAGAATATCGCCAAACACCTAGGCCTTGGCCTCTACTCCCGTGGGAGTCTGAAACACTCCCAACCACTGAGTCCTCTGAACCCTCCAACTCCAGGGTTAAAATGTTAATGGGTAAATCATCGTTAGGTACAGGTACTACACTGGACCCTTGAGACCGAACACCAACTCTGTCTGGGGTAGAGGTATGACGAGAAGCACTAGAAACAGGTGAGTGTCGGTAGGCCTTTCTATCATGGGAATCCTTTTTTGAAGATTTATGACTGCGGTGTGACCGTGAACTACTCTTTGATTTGGAGGATTTATCGCCGTGACCCCTGGTGGAACTTTCTGTCTTACTCCTCTTACTCGATGGTGAAGAGGCAAGACTGGGTGGCTGGTGTCTAAGGGGTGACCTAGACCTAGATCTCGCCGGAGACGAGGAGACTGCCGCCGGGGGTGTAGGCTCACGGTGACGTTTCGAAGTAGCAGGGGCAGGAGATGACACAGAACCCTGTCCAGTCTCCGCCGGCTTATGACAAGTTACTCGAGAGGAACGTTTATTAGGGGGAGGGTGCTCAAGAGGAAGCCTATCCCAAAGAGGGACGTTGTCACATTGAAGTGACTTATGAGCCACAATCGTAGTATACGCTGACATTTGTTGCCGAACTTCTCGTAAGGCGACCGCTGCGGTCTTATCATTATCTTGGAGGACTTTGGCACTTAGTTGGGAGCAAAAGGAACAGTTGTGCATCACCCACAGACCTCTTGAACGGTCTAGACATTTAACACACCTGACACAAAGAGTGTGCGCAAAAAGAGGGATACCGGCACAGGTTGGATTAATGCATAAAGCAAAAACCGGGGCAAAGGTAGCCATGACAGAGACTGGTGGGGACTTACTGCAGGGTCTGTATTGGTCCGCCGGGGCCCAGCCCTGGAAAAAAAGGAAAATTTCCAGGAATTAATGCTCATAAGGTTAACCCAAAATGATCGCATACAAGTGTTCATAACCCGCCGGATAACGAGGCGTAACCTCACAATGATTACAGCTCGTTTTGCGGCGGGGTTTTTATAAAGATATCCGAATATCTAGACATCTCTTTTAAGAAAGTTTTAAGAATACCCTCTGACATAATATAAAAGACCAGTATGGCGTTTATAAAGTCTTTCTGACGGTGACTGTTACAAGATTCAATTTTGAAAACAACCCCCCACAAAGACGCCGGCCCCTGAAGTATCTAGCAGATTAACACAGGGCAGGCTGATACGAGACCTGACTTCTAATGAATTGTCACATAGATCGCCGTATGGTGAAGGCGGCGATACAGAGCCGTATCTCTCAATTAATTGGGTAACTAGCCTGAATTGTAAATCCCGTATTTCCCCCTCCCAGGAGCACCCGCCGGGTGTGGCCAATTTATGAAAAAATACGTTAACCCTAATTGAGCCTTCGATCGCCGTAAGAGTGAGGGCGGCGATACATATAGTATCACTAAAATGGACCGGTTAACTAAACTGAATTACCAATTCGTTCATCCCACCTTAACAAGGTACACCCGCCGGGTGAGACCTGATGTCTTAAACGTTAACCCCATAAGTTCCTATCCCCACTTCTTTGTAAAAGATCGCCGGGGAGGAAAGCCCACAACAACAGCTAGGGTTTTTCCTTTGGTTTGTAAAACCAGGTAGAAAAACTACATAACATATGTCCGCATGAACAATGTTAGATGGGTACCACCAATCCGCCGGGAATCATAGGGAGCCTGAAACAGGCACCAACACAGAGACGCAGTCTTGGAGAGCCACAGACACCAACTCGCCGGGGACACCCGCCTGATTTGAAACCACGTGTGGCCAAACACGGCTCACGGCCGGAGTTTTCATGGTGAAACCGAGAAAACCCCGCCGGAAAGTAACCCACCCCGAACAGATACCATCTGAACGCACATAGGACCCGAGAGATAGCCAAGCACGACTAACCTAGGGACCACAAATATAATCCGTGGAATTAGCCAATACACAACTAATCCAGGAAACAAACATTGTCCGTGGAATTAGCCAATACACAACTAAACCCGGATACACATGACACAGGACATGTTTATAAAATAAATCAATAACACTTGTACATGTGGCAAAGCTACGAGCGGCTGGCTAGGCCTAAGCAAACGGCACAAGAACTGTTGAGATATAAACAAAAAACACTGGAAATATAACAACAGGAACGACAGCCAACACACCACTGTAGTAAAAACTTCCGACCAAGGGAAGACCGACTCGGGACCCAGAAAAAGCTTCACTAAGTGAAGAAAAATACGCTGGGAACGTCAGCAAAGCAATGCTACCTCATCAGAAAGATAAAAGGCAGCAGAATTAATCGCGTAATGAAAGCCGCCTGCATCACAAGCTAACTAAACTATGAAAAAACAAAAAATGCACCTGTCCACAACAGGACCACGAGGGTACATCCGAAATAGATGCCCCAAACACATGACCCAAAATACACTGCACTGCTGGCAACCAGCCCAGGACACTCCTGCTACGCATATCCTAACCTTACTCGATACATCCCGGAGTAAACAAATGAGAAAAAACTCACTAGGGACGCAGCAAATGCGGAACCAGCGGAGCGTGGAGAGACACGTCCAGGCCGGCTGATCGCAGAGCAGAGAAGGAAGAATGACGCCTGAATCAGCGTCTGGTCAAAGATCCACACAAGTACATCCACGATATGATGGAAAGCTTATTGGATAGTTATTCTTATTTTGTTTTTGTTTTTATTGTTTACGAAGTTTTTTCGTAGTGAGAACCCAATTCATAATGACTGAAGCCATGAGTGAGGTCGCGTGCGCTCATGATGAAGGCTCCTCAGATTTTAAATGCTCTGCGCGGTTGATTCAAACTACGGCGAATTAGTGTTTGAAGAGGATGCCTTATGTAATAGGAATGTTCGTCAATGATGGAGGGGCCACTAATAAATTGTGATCAACTGCCTTCACTTGTCGTTTCGTTTGCCAGTTGTCTAATATTCTAGGCTGTTTCCGGGGTTTTACCCTTGATTCTCTCGTTTATAATTTATGAGGTATAACTTAACCGATTGAGACAGTGTGAGGGGAGGTCATATTGGTATTCCTCTATTCCCTACATCGTTGGGATATGTCACTTTTACTACTCTTCCGGGGGTATCCCCGGCGAGGTATATGAGTGGACGAAAACCATTGAGACCGATGAAAATTCTCCCTTTCGGATTAACCCTTTGTCTCGTAAAGGAACCTACTCGCCGGAAGCCTCGTATTGAGGAACCTGCCCATTCCCGGCATACTTGGTACGGCGGAGAGGTTTATTCTGATAGATAAACCTTCGTATTTTGATAGCGTAATATTACATCCTGGCATGATAGTTACTAGGGCTGTAATTTCCCGGAATAGCCCGCAAAGTACTTGTTTTGCGCCGGCCATCCGAAACCGGAAGAGAGGAGGCTGGTTCTACCTTGACTTATTAGGATTTTATTGTTAATATAAAACCTGGCTTAACCTGATTCGTTGTATGTTACGGCCAGCCTAAGAAGAAGAGTTTTCTTTGACCGAAGGCTCCGAGGTCATGTCCTAGCTTGTTACTCATACTGTAGACGTAAGACTGCATTTCACCCTACAGAAAATAATACTTTCAGTGCTAGTGGTGTGACAACTTAAGAAGTAGAATTATGACTACTTATGGTCTTCTGAATGAGTCTTACTCCGGAAGGAGGGGAGAACCGGTGGGACCCCGCCGGAAAAACACCTCTCCCCCTCCGTCATACCGTAGGGCCGACTGGGATATGTTGATGACAAAATTCCCCGTCGTCCCAGCATGACCTAGAGGTAGTTGTGAATTCCAGAGAGGTTAGGGCGCCTTGATCATTTTTTGAAGAGAACACAATTTTCCCGGAGTCTAAAGCTCGGGTGCTATAGGTTATGACAGTCAAAGATTATGCCCTTCCTTCTGAAGTGTGGTCATGACTTGTTCATGGGTATACAGAATTGAGCGTGTTATCCTTAACCTGTCTTAATTACCTTTGTGTTTGGAAGATCACCTATCACAGTAGGATTGTTCATATAGCACTGCTGAATCTCTGCTCTTGAGGAATCACTTATCTAACCTTATCCGAGAGTAAACTCCATTGGCATGGCGCTAAAGCTCTAGGATCATAATCGTTCCTGTTTGATTGGAGTGGCCAGCGACCGGCGGACGTCCGTTTCCTTGATTCCTTTCAACTGTAGGTTCTCGTTTTATGTACTGTACCCTTAGTAAAAAGTGCCTGAGTAAAAATTTTGTCAAATGCATCAAGTGTTTATGAAGTTTAAATCCTCGAGTGGAAGTTGTGCTGGCAGCTTTCCTAGGTACTCGGACGTGACACATAGGTTGTCGGTTCAGCGTGAACCGGCAGGGGTAATCTTGCCTAATTTTTTTAGTCAGTTTACCCTCGGGGGACGGCAACCACATTAGTGGTCGCCGTGATCTCCGTGTGTCAATGTCCGCCGGGGCGCAGCCCGAGAACAACCGTACCGCTCCTTGGCACATGCCTTGGTGCCGTTTACGGGAACTACCTCATATCCGCGTGCCTGTACAAGGCTTTGGGAGGAAGGGAGAATCTGGGAATTCTTTTAGGAGTGGAAAACATTTGGAGTCCGCCTGTCGTTGGTCACAGACATCTCTTTTATTCAAACATGGTAGTCATCCTAGCCGTACCAATGTCTAAACTGACTTTGGTACGGCCGGGCTGAGCATTATTTCTACATCCTTCTGAGTTTGTGCATTCATAATGGATGGTGTTAAGACTGGGGAAAAAATTACCCTGTAAAAAACATTCTCAGGCACCCCCTTTACCATATGGAGCCTGAGAAGTTGTCTAGGCCGGATTGCCTCAAAGAGGGATATCCTTACGTCCATGATCGACCTAGCCGGATGGGGTAGTAAATCATTTTGAAACGCTCTGATCGCCTCATTCCGGCCCTTTTTAGGATTAGCAATGGGTTTAGCTGCTGCTGCTGCAATGACTTGGGCTGTGTCTCTCGACAGTAGGAAGCCCATGAATGTAGGTTGAGTACTATCCCTTAGGAGGAACTCACGTTGGAGGTCAATAGGTTCAGGAGCAGTGAAAGGATCAGGGAAATCAGGTAGTGCTAATTCAGGGGCTATGAGGAACTCAATTATGGCTCTGGGAACTCCCCCCGGTTGGGGCTTAAGTAAATCAAAGTCCATATGGCGAGGGGGTGGAACTGCCAAAGAAGTATTAGACGCTAGAGCAATGGCAAATTGTTGGACTTCCTGATCCCATTCTACCCACGGCCCATGTCCCACCTCCCCCAGGTTTATTGCCTTTTGGCCCGTTGACAGAGTTACTGGGAATGTCGTGAATCTCGGTTCATTAGGTCTAACCGAATCATAACTGTGAACCCCGTAAGGTCGGGAGCAGTCTGGGCAAGGAAGGTCTCCTGGGGAAGGAGGGGCAAGCTGCCCGGGTACATATACAAAATATTGATAGTTAGTGTTGTCTGGGAATGGGTCAATTCGTACCTTTACCACCCTACCATGAGCATCTTTTGCCCTAAATTGTTTATGTTTATTCACTTCTACGGTCCACTTCCCCGGTACTGGGATCTCCCCGTTTATGAATTTGTGTCCTCCCGACTTGGGCGGGTTAGCCGGACACCACATGCCTACTGGTTCCTGCCAGTGAGGGATAGCACCGTTTGTCTGTACTGAAAGTGAGAGAGGGTGAAAAGACGGATTAGAGCAATGGTAAGCCGTGTTTCTCGGCGGAGGGTTACTACCTTCTGCCGGTGAATTAGATGTGACATCAAACAAAAGCCTTGTAGGCTGTGAAGAACTAGCTGGTTTTGAAATTTTAGCAGCCGGCGTGGATGCTGTGGTTATAGCTGAGTCTGACAACAGAGTTACTTTAGGCAGTGACAAGGGGTGAACTGTTACGCTTTGTTGCGTTTTCGTACTACTCAATGGGACAGAGGTGAGTGGTTGAACGTCATCGTCCAAGGTGGGGGAGGACACTGATGCACTTGAGGGAAATCCCACTGCCGGTGGGAGAAAATTGTTGGCCCGTTTATAGATAGCGCACTGTTTCAACACTTGTTGCAATAGTTCATCTAAATGTTTAGCCGTCACACACTGAGGGCGTGGTGTCTTGAGGGACTTGGATTTAACCTTTTCTATTGTACCGGTTTCCTCCACCTGTTCTCTAATACCTGTGTCACTAGAAACTGGGTTGTCCAGTGCCTTATCTATCTTTTGCTGAGTGTAGGGACGGAGCATTTCCCCCGGCGATTCTACACTATGTGCCGCCGTTTCCGGTCGGCTCTGTCCTGCACTACAACAAGGTGTTAACTTACTGGGTGTAATAATGCTATGTGTATCACATGACTTTGGACAGGGTGTCGTGACACCCTTGGCGGGGCCGCACCGTGGCAGACGCCGTAGAATCTGACAGATCTACCTCGACCAGAGGGAATTCTCCTTTAGATAGAACTAATTTAGCACCTTGCAGTAACACCCTCGCCGTGGGTCTATTCCTAGTGGTTGACCTATGTTCCCCGGCGTCTGCCCCGAGGAGACCGGGAAAAACTCTGGCGTCCCCAAGGCAGACGTCGATGGAACGGCTCGAGAATCAGACTTACACACATGGTTGGGGGGGCTATCGAGCTCCGTGGACGAAGAGGAATCCTGTGATGGACTGGACAATTTATGTCTCTTGGGGGACCGTTGGTCCTTGCTCGAAGTCCCTTCAATAAGTCGTCGGGGTGACTGCGGTTGAGAAGACGGCCGGGGCTCCGGCGACTCGGAACGAGCTCTTCTCTTAGAGTGGGGAGGGGAGTGAACCTCATAAATAAACGGGTTGACTGAGAATGCAGACTGACTAACTGACTGGGGAAAGTTAGTTGCACCAAGGGGGTTTGACCGAAATCGAGGGGGATCATCAAAAGAATAAAGGGAAATCAGCCGGAGCAGTTCGGCATTATCACAAAAAAGTTCTACATTAGCCACCCTGGTGGAATATGAAGCAAATTTATTCTTTATCTGTATTAAAGTTAGTAAGCATGACATATCTTGGCTAGCGATCCATTCTTCGAAAAGGTCTGAACAAATTGGACATTTCCGAGAAGTCCACAAAAATGTTGACCTGTCTAGGCATTTAACGCATCTAATGCACAGTCTGTGAGCTGTGACTGGGGCTAGAAGACAGGTAGGTGTAGCACAAATTGAAAACTGAGGCATGGTTAATTAAACTCCCCTCCCCGCCGGGAACCGATCCCCTGGAGTGTTGCTCAAGATGTGACGAGATCTGGAAATAGAAATTTCCAGGAATCAATGCTCATAAAGATAATCTGAGAGGTGTTAAAACATCTTACCGACTCCTAGATGCCGGAAACGAGTTGACCACTGTCACCTATATTTCCGCCGCCTGAGAGCTAACGTGAAAACCCTACCCCCCTTTCTTTGAAACAGGGTTTTCACGTGACTGCTTACCTGTGACATGGGTCACTGGCCCTAACTGGAACTCGAACCTGTGTCTTTCTGTAGCTAGTTGGCTAATCGGAAAGATACTATTCTTACACACGCCGCTGAGCGATGAGGGGTAGGTGGACCGTCCACAGTGTGACTGGCTATACTGTTAGCCGGCGCAACTGCTTGTACCCTCTTAATACCGCTGGGTGGCGGGGTACTGGACTGTTCCTAGGCCGAGACGAATAACCGTTAAAAAAAACGACCCTTTCCGCCGGACTAGGCATGTCCGCCACAAAGGGTGTGTAGTGGCACACTACAAAGGGTTTGGTTGTGCCCGGCCACCGGCACGGTGGAACTCCGGCCTCACAAAGCATAGCGAGGTCCGGCGGGCCAGAACAACTACGGGAAAGTCGTCTACTACAAAGACGACCGACACCGAAAAACCCAACAAACAACAGGACGTCTCCTAGGTCCCCAACGCACGTGATAACGCGATGACAAGGGACCAAGATACAGGGGAACATAATTATATCACACATAATATGGTAAATATAACACACAAGCCCCCTACCAGCTAACGGAGACCCCTACTGAGGCTAGCCACGAGGCTTGACTAAGAATCCTGAATGACGACATCGACCCTGGAGACATCACAGCCACAGCATGAAGAGTAGAGGCCCACGAAAGGGGCCCGAAGCGGACTCTAACGCTAAAAGGCTCCACACCACGTGTGACAACCATTAAACTAGCGCGTCTGCTAAAATAATAGACATGCGGCATTTTTTCACGATGTACAACGCATGCTGTCTGCGAAGATAATAGCCTCCTAACTAGAGAGAAACAAAAGGTAAGGCGCAGCAGACACACAATATCACAAACCATGAGGCGTCGGTCCAGGAGAACACGTAGGCGCATGTAACACGTACCCTAATATTAACACTTCCTGCGGGCATACTAATGGGGCAGCCAGAGCTAGCTAGTCTAAACCCTGTTCAATACAACTCAGAAATGTATCTAAATGAGTAAGGACTCACGAGAATTGTGCGAACGAAGAATGTGGCGGAGCTCAGGCGGCACACGTCTAAACCGGTTACCCACGGGGAAGAGAAGGACGTGTGGACGCTTGGGTAGTAGCGTCAGGGATCCACAACATAAGAAATCCACCGAGATGGAAAGCTTAGTGTAACACATTTCAAGGATACTTTTCTTTTTAATATTTTACGAAGGTTTTTTTCGTAGTGGGTACCCAATCATAAGACGATTCCATAAGAGAATTAGCGTTGCAATTATGACGAGTACTCTGTTCTTCCCCGCGCGGCAGATTCAAAACTGGCTACCGCGGCGCTTGAATGGAGACTATTATGTTAACAAGCATAGCGTCAATGATGGAGGGGCCACTATTAACCTATGGGATCCGGGGGGCCTCAAATGAATTTTGGCAAAATCAACTTCATAATTCAGTAGCTACTGATTGAGACCACCTAGAGCAGTCAATGTTTTTGCAAATTGTAGAACTTTTTGTTGTCTGTAGAATGCTGTAGAGATGACGTCGCTACAACGCGTGGTTGCCGAGTTCTGATGATTATAGCGGCGATTTTTAGCCGACCATTTTGCCTCATATGAGGCCTCCCAGATTCCAAGGGTTAAATATATATATATATATATATATATATATATATATATATATATATATATATATATATACATATATATATATATATATATATATATATACAGTATCTACAGTATATATATATACCGGTATATATATAAATATATATATATATATATATATATATATATATAGTATCTACGTGCCTTCTGCGTGTCGTAAGAGGCGACTAAAGAGGTTGGGTCGGTGGGTTTGCGACCCCCACCCGGAAAAAACATCTTAGCAAAGAATAACGAACGAACAGCCTCGGATGCGGACGGAACCAACGCTGACGAACCACGACCGACTAAGGACATGCCTTCGGACATTCTGAGAATGGCTACGTGGAATGTTAGTGGCATGAATGATGGCACAAAAGAGAGAGAGGTTCTGGAAGTGTTAGTAAATGCCAGGCTGGATGTATGTGGAATGACAGAGACCAAATGGAAAGGTTCAGATGTGAGAGAGTGGGAGTGTGGAATGGGTGTGTGTGCTGGAGTGAGTGAAGGAACAGCGAGAGAAGGTGCATGTTTGTTTGTAAGTAGCAAATGGAAGGAATGTGTAAGAGAGTATGGGTCTGTGGGTTCAAGGATTGTGTGGGTGAGAATGAAAGTAGGAATACAAACGTGGGTGATTGTATGCGTGTATGCCCCAACAGAGGATATACTTGAAAGAAAGAAAGAGGAGTTCTGGATGAATGTGGAGGCGTGCCTGGAGAAGTTTGACAAGAACGAAAGAATATTTCTGATTGGGGATATGAATGGTAAGGTGGGTGATAGGAAAGTTGAGGGAGTGGTGGGAGGGTTGGGGGTACCATCAGAGGTGAATGGGAATGGTAGTGCACTTGTGGACGTATGTGTGGGGAGGAGGCTGTGGATAGCCAACACCTTCTTCCGACACAGAATGATCCACAGGTACACGTGGAAACGGATGTTGACGATGAAGGATAAGACAGTGGTGGAACGAAAGTCATTGATTGATTATGTATGTGTGGATGAACGAATGAAGAAATCTGTGATGGATGCTAGGGTGTATAGGGGTATTGGAGGGGGTCTGTCTGATCATTATGTAGTGGTAGCTAAGGTTAGGATACAAAAGAAGTGGGTCAGGAGAGCTGGAGGGAGGCGAGAGGAGGGTGGAATGGTGAGGAGGGTGGAGAGGTTGCAGGAGGAGGAAGTCAGGGAGGAGTACAGGAGAGCAGTGGAAAGACGACTAGGTGGGTTCGACCTGGAAGTTATGGAGGAAGTGGAGGAGATGAGCAAGGTGTTTAAGGATGAGATCTGTGCAGCATGTGAGGAGGTGTGTGGAGTGAGGAGAAGAGGGAGGGGAGTGAAAGGTACAGCATGGTGGACAGAAGAGGTAAGAATAGCTGTGGAAGAAAAGAAGAAAGCATATAGAGAGTGGTTGGGTAGTAGAGGGAATGAAGATTCCGAGAGACAGAAACGAGCGAGGTAGGTGGAGAGTAAGAGGGTGGTGAAGAGAGTAGTGAAGGAAAGTAAGAGAAGAGTAGATGAGGAATTTGGAAGGAATCTGAGTGTAAAATGGAGGGAGAGTAAGAAACTGTTCTGGAAAGAAGTCAAGAAAGTTAGGGAAGGTAGCAAGGGAAACAGTAAGGGTGTGAAAGATAAGAATGGGAGAATGCTAGCCAAGAAGCAAGAGAGAGTCGAAAGATGGAGGGAGTACTTCAGTGAGTTGCTAAATGTAAGGAATGAAGAGCCAGCAAACGTAGCTGGATATGGTATGGGAGGGAGAAGAAGAGAAGTAGTGGAGGAGGAGGTGGGGATCAGGAGATCAGAAGTGTGGGAAGCCATGAAAAGAGTGAAGTTGGGGAAAGCACCAGGAACAGATGGAGTGTGTGGGGAAATGTTGAGGTATGGTGGTGAGATAGTGATAGAATGGGTATGGAAAATGTGCAAACTAGCATGGGAGAAGGGGAGTGCACCCGATGACTGGAAGACTGGCATAATAGTCCCCCTATATAAGGGCAAAGGGGAAAGAGGAGTGTGTGGTAACCACCGAGGAATATGTCTTCTAAGCGTAGTAGGGAAGGTATACAGTAGGGTAGTGATTGAGAGAGTGAGAGTGAGAACGGAGAAATGGATAGGCGACGAGCAGGGAGGTTTTAGGAAGGGAAGAGGATGTGTAGATCAGATTTTTACCCTGAATTGTGTTGTGGAGAAGTATCTGGAGAAGAAACAAAAGTTGTATGTTGCCTTTATGGACTTGGAGAAGGCCTATGACAGAGTGGATAGAGAAGGTTTGTGGAAAGTACTTAGAATATACGGAGTAGGGGGCAAGTTGCTGAAAGCTGTGAAGAGCATGTATGAGGGTGCAAAGGCGGCAGTACGTGTGGAGAGTGAGCAGAGCGAGTTCTTTGACCTGAATGTTGGTTTGAAACAGGGGTGTGTGATGTCCCCGTGGTTGTTTACTGTATATATGGATGGAGTCATGAAAGAAATACTATCAAGAGCAGTGGATGTTGGTGTATCGCTGAAAAGGGAGGGAATTGAGTGGAAGCTACCTATACTGCTGTTTGCGGATGATACAGTTCTGATGAGTGATAATGAATGGGAGTTGCAGGGTCTGGTAAATGAGTTTGGAACAGTGTGCGAAAAACGGAATTTGAAGGTAAATACGGGGAAGAGCAAGGTTATGGTCTTCGAAAGGGGTGAAGTCACAGAGTGTGAGGTGAAGCTGAACGGTCAGGCTATGGAGATCGTCAACTCTTTTAAGTATCTGGGCAGTGTGTTAAGTAAAGATGGGACTATGGATGAAGAAGTGCGGGAGAGGGTACAACAGGGGAGGAGAGTTGTAGGAACGCTAAAAGCAGTAACAAGAAATAGGGTGGTCAGTATGGAAGTGAAGAAGTCCTTGCATGACAGTGTGGTAATCCCGACACTGACTTACGGAAGCGAAGAATGGACGTTGGTTGAGAGACTCAGACCAAGAGTGAGAGCAGTGGAAATTAATTACTTAAGGAGTGCGTGCGGAATTACATGGAGGGATAGACAGACTAATGAGGAAGTAAGAAGGAGGTGTGGTGTGGAGGTAGATGTGCTGGAAAGTGTGAAAAGGAACAACTTGAGATGGTTCGGCCATATGGAACGTATAGAAAGCGAGAGAATGACTAAGAAGGTGTACGAGAGCGAGGTGGAGGGACAGAGAGGGAGAGGTAGACCGAATATGAGGTGGAAGGATGGAGTGAGGAAGTACATGAACGAGGGCGGTGCTGGTTGGGGGGAGGGGCGTCGACTGACTGGGGACAGAGGTGCATGGTGGCGGTTCGTTCGTGGCCACCCCTTCTGGAATCACGGCGTCAGGCAATAGATAGATAGAGATAGATCTATATGTATATATATATAAATATATATATATATATATATGAAATACCGGGGACTAGCCAACAAGAGCCAAACACCACCAAGAACCTGCTCCTGTATCCAGACAACAGCCAAATCAACCAGTGCCGTATTGCCAGCATATCAAGCAGACCGAAGATCACAAAATCCCTTCCATCACAGACACTGCTTAAACCAGGTCATGTCAGGGAAAACGAGTCAAACCCTCTTCATGTGATAGAAAACGCGTCACTCCCCCTTTCTAGGAGAATTAATGCGTCCATACCTCCCCACCATGACATACCCTACCCCCAGCCAGACCTTCTCTATTCTAAAGAAATGTTTATGAAAGTTCGCAACCAAAACCCCCAATATCCCCCTGTATCTTCTGCCCAAAGCGAAGTTATCTATGGCAGCTAAGTGAACAAACAAGTAGAAACACAAGATCACCTAAATTCTAAAGTCACCTCCATACAACAGGAAAATGCTGTACTTTCCCAACCTTCAGAAATCCTTTTTTCATTACCCCAGCAGGCCGTCTCCAAGCCTAAAGTGAATATAAATAAACGAGGAACATTCAAACATATCCTGGAGAAATAACCCTCATATTTTTAGTGTAAATCATAAGCTCACAATAAATAAAAAACCTCTCCCCGCCATGTCCCTGCTGCCCTGAAAAGACAGCCACTTAACCCTAACTAAAAAGTGAATAGGATCTCAACTGACCCAGAGAGAGTTAGGCAAAACTGACCTAGTTATACAGTCGAGTGCTTCTCCCTAGGGCGAACACACTTAACTGGTAACTTACACAGTTCGGATAATGATTCCGTAGGGGCTAGCCATTCTCCCCTTAAACTCTTTGACAAGCAGCCTTGATTTAACAGATGACTAGCTCTTCCTCGGACGAACCTATTTAACTGCAAATCAATTGAATAGGAAATAAGATATCTGTCAAGGCTAACCTTGGATCCTTGAAGAATCCTATCATTAGTGTCAACAAGTGTGTTGAATTGTGATACCAAAGAAAGGACGTAGAAGAAAGAAAGAGAGCATTACCTACCTGGACCATGTGTTGATACCGTGACCTTCCCCTTGGTCAAACAGGAGGGACAACTGACCTCACACCAGACTCTCTATGGGCTCCTTCCCTTTCTACTCAAATCCTTTAAGTAACTTATTGTTTTGTAAAGTGTTTTGAAGATTACAGTAAGGGTTAATAAGATATGCTAAGATTCACATTAACGTAAACTCTGAAGATTTTCCATTCTTCACTTCTCGTAGATATCCGTAACTCGATTTAGATAGACCACCATACTTCTCTCAGTGGGATAAATATATATATATAATTCTTCGAGTACAGGCTCCTGTATTCTTATGAGGAGTAATATAGTTATTTATTCGGGAAATTATACCTGCACCTATACACGTAAAACTAAAGTGAACTCTTATTCAGATCTTGTTTCTATGCTATATCATCAGCAGGGTACGTAAGATATAAATGAGTTGTTCACAGAGTGTTTTACCATTCAGTCTCTTTATTTGACTATTATTAATTATCACGCTTCATTCACGTAGTATTCAGTTTTAGTTATTTCTAACTCTGTATTTACTGTGGCATTAATCATCCGCCCGGCGAGGATATTTTCAGTCACGCATACATGGCTATTGTATTTATTTAAACCATTTATGAACTTATATTCATTACCTTGACTCTTCGAGTGAGTTCTTCGAGTTAATTCTCCTGTAAACTTTGTCTTAACGTAAAGGTTAAACTTAAATCAAATAGTACCTTAATTACCAAAACCTCAGTGCTGTATGTATGTTGTCAAAGTAACTAATATTTACCTTCAGCACGTAGCTACCTCGCCCCGCCTAAAGTCCTTCCAGGTACTATAATAATAATAATAATAATAATAATACTTTATTTCAGACTCACACAGTACAGAGGGGACCATACTGGGGTCCATATATACCTTAATTACAGTAACATAAATATATATAAATATATATAAGCTACTGTACATAGGCTACATAAAATAAAAAGAAATTAAATAATACCCAGCTTGCTATCATGTAGTTCACAGCACTGCCTCAACCAAAAACAGTGGTCATCAAACTACTGTGTTACCAAAACCACAGTCCTAATTGTGTACAGTACCATGCCTCACATCATTTAGCTTCCGGTACAGTATGTTGCTACAGTACAGTATAGGAATATCGGTACTGTACTGCACTATGAGGATCAGTACCGGTATGCTAATTCTGTAGAGTAGCAGACCTGAAATCATTACTTAAGGTTAAATATAGAGCAACTTCCTCCAGTGTGCCTGGATCCTGGAGGTGTACACTATGCTTGGAGTTTGTAGCATTTTAATGATCCTGTTCTCAGAAGTGTTAAGGCGCTGAATGAATTTATATGTTAGCTTTCTAATGAGTGATTTGTAACAGTGTAAGTTCATATAGGCACATAGCGTACTTGTACTCTCATATTTTGAGAGCCCCAGAAACATTTTCATGATATTGTGATATGAGATACTTAGTCTATTCACTGTAATTTTCTTATAGTTCCACCATAGTTGTGCTGTATACATTGGTGAGCAGTAGGAGTTGAACAATGTTATTTTTGTATCCCATGTGCACATATGAAATTTTCTTAATATTGAATTTCCCTGCATGTAAAGTTGCCTTCGCTGACGACCCATATCCTCATCATCTGAGCGATCACATGAAATATAGTGTCCTAGATACTTTACTTTACTTACTTCTTCTATAATTTCTTCATACAAATGGAATTTAGGTAGCTTTGATTTCAATAGAAGGTTAGATTTAAATATTATGATATTGCTCTTTATAGGATTAAATTTGACTGAATGTTCGATTCCAAATTTTTCACATACTCTTAATAATTTATCCAGTCCTGCTCCAGAGGGCGCGATTAAGGCTAGGTCATCAGCATACATGAGATGATTTACAATGGTGCTGCCAATACAGCACCCAGTGCGAGTCTTGTTCAGCTCCAGACTAAGATCATCCATGTAGACGTTGAAAAGATACGGAGACAATATCCCCCCCTGCCTAACACCATTGGTTACGGCGAAAGAGCCTGACAGGATGTTGCCCCATCTTCCACACATTTTTTGATTAGCATACCAGAAAATAAGTATCCTAACAATATAGCTAGGCACTCCCCTGTTAACTAATTTTTCAAATAAGGTTTTGTGACACACCCTATCAAAAGCCTTACTTGCATCAAGAAAACAAGAGAAAATTGAGCTATTTAGTTTGTTGTATGTATCAATCACTTCTTTCAGCACATATATGCATTGGTCTGTGCCGTGATTTTTCTTAAAGCCAAACTGATTGCTGCTGGTGACAATATATGCAGACATTCTTTCTAGCATTATCATTTCAACTACCTTACTCACCACACTAGCAAGTGCTACTGGGCGGTAGTTGTCTTTTGCTGTAATTTTACCTGATTTATCTTTAATGACAGGAACAAGTATTACGGATATCATAGACTCCGGCAGGACACCATGCGTAAATAGACTGGTGATGCAAGAACTAAGTTTATCTATTAACAACTTATCTGCATATTTAAGATGTTCTGCATATATACCATCCAGCCCACAAGCTTTATTTAGGTTAAGTTTTCTTATGGCATTCTCAAGATCACTTTCAGTCACTTTAATGTCTTCATAATTACTATCTTTCACATATTGAATTGCACCATTAGTAGACCTTTGGTTTACACTGTTAAGTAGTTCCTTAAAATGAGTTTTCCATAAGTCAGCAATGTTCTCTTCACCCGTAACCCCCTCAACACTGACAGGTAATGGTGTGTTACAATTTTGCATGGATCTGATGTCCTTCCAAAAACAGTTAGTATCCTTTTCTGCCAGACTCTTTGCAAGGGCTTCCTTCCTTAATTGGTTTTCATTTTGCTTAATAAATCTAATGGCATATTTGGTCCTAGCCTTTGCTCTTTTGTGAAGTTCAAATATAGGCCCCTGTCTAGGCTGACCTACTTCAAGCCAATGAGACCTAGCATCTCTGGAGGCCTGATACAGGTCAGCCACATAGTCTTGCCAACCTGGCTTATTGAATGAGGACTTATATTTACGGCTATTAAAAATACTTTCCCCCGCTTTTGATAAAGAATCTATTATACTATTGTAAAATTTAATAATGTCCTTTCTGTGTTGTGCATCACTACATTTTGGATCCCTGCATTGTGCTACACCATTACCATCATATTGCACCCTATTTAATAAGTCCTTGGTTTTATCACAGTACATTTGGCACTCTTCATTTGAGATTACATTCCATGGAACTTTTGCCTTGATGCTATTGCTAGTTTCTGTTATTTCCGGTGCTTTATTAATTTGGATTGTTAATTCTATAGGTATGTGGTCGTCATCCGTAATGTCGTATCTTATGGCCATTTCTGAGATAGAGTCATGAAAGTCAGAGCTAGAGATTGCATGATCAAGCCACGACCTGGTCTCCCATGCTTCACTAACATATGTATAGCTATTTTCTGGAAGCAGGTTTTTGGAGGACAAAATTAAACCTTGCTCCTCACAAAACCTTAACATATGTTTAGCAAACATGGAACCACCCAACTCGTGAGGGGTAGCATTCCAATCACCTACCACTGAGTAACACGTTATCTCTAATTCAGAAATTAGGCCACCAAGCTCCCCTAACTTTTCCAAATAAAGTTCTTCATTTTCTGCACACTGATACGGTAAGTAAACACAAAATATTGCAAATTTTCTGTGTCCCACTTCCAGCTGTATTCCCGCACACCAGCTTAAATTTGTCTCAATGGTTTTAATTACACTATCTAGGCACGATCTCCACATTATTGCAACTCCCCCTGGGGGGTGACCTGCCACAATACCATCACGTGTGTCCGTAGTGGAGACCCCGTACCCATGGAAATCTTTATCTAATATGTTCAAATTACCTAAGTCCTATAGTACTGTATATTGTTTGAGAATAAACCTCTCTTTGTACACTTGTTCTGTGTTTACGATAGAACATTCGATAAGTATTATTTGTACTATTGTATAACCTAATCTATTTTCTCCTAGGTCATCAGTTATCCTAGGACTAATTTAATTTATGATTCATGTTTAGTATTCGTCAACGTGAAACCCTTACTCTAGAAGGGCTTTCGATTCTCATGACCACTATCTGATTTGTACCCTAGCCACTTAAGGAATAAAACTTGTGAAACTCAATTGTGTATTCTGTGTCATTAATTATATTATTGTTGAATGATTTATAATATTGAAGTTCGTTACGCTACAGTGAGAGTGTTCAGATTCCCCATTCTTTCCTAAGGTGGAAAAAGCGGAATCACTATCAAGCACGTTAAATTATAACGTTGCATAACCATATATATATATATATATATATATATATATATATATACACACACATATACAGTATATACCGGTATATAATTGATATATAAGTTATTTAATTAAAATGCAAGTAACAGTCAGCTTATCGAAAATTTAGTATTTCTTTTTATGATGAAGGATTACAGTTTCGTTTGCTTTGATGTATCCCTGGCAAATCAAATAAGTGTGCCAAATTTCATTAAAGATCATCAGAGGTATTAAAGGAATAGTTGACCTTGACCTCTCAAAACAATTTGTGAAGTTTACATGAATAGTAAAGAAATTAGCATATTGACCTTATACTTAACCTTGATCTGTGACTTTGATCTATCAAATGGAGCTATGTTTATTCTTGTATGACCTTGGCCTAAGTATTACGAATATACATGATATGCCTAGTGAGAATCTTACAGCAAATATGAAATACTTGTAAAAAAAATATCTTGACCTTTGACCTTGACCTACGACCTTAGATATTGTTATCGAGAATGTAGTTAGATTAACACAAATGTCATTATTAACTAGCGTTATGAATTTGGTGTAATTCGTATAAAAACTTATAGATAAGAAGTAGTGACCATATACTGTGACCTAGACCTTCGACCTTTGACTAAAAAGATAAACCATATATTTAGATGGTCGTCACATTGACCAACTGAATTTGCCTGCACAATGTGGCGACAATATATTAAACAGTCTAGGAAGTGTATAGGAAAAATAACAAACACTCTTGTTTTGACCTTTGACCTTCACTTATAACCTTAACTAGTACGATATTTATAGGAAACTTGATGTATACTGTATGTTAGTTAGGTAATAAGCAACTAACACGGCCAGTTTTCCGATATTTGAGTAATCTTTTTTAATTAATATTAAAAGTTGACCTTTGACCTTGACCTGTGACCTTGACCTTTATGTAAGAGTACAGTTTTTGCTTCCATTTATGATGCCCAAAAAATCAAACAATCATGCCTAATTTAATCAAATCCCGTCAGTTAGTTTCATATACTGTATATTACTAGAATACTTGACCTTGACCTTTGATCTTTATCTTGACCTTTATGACATGTCTTAAACTTTATTAGCTTCCTTTTTATTTACAGTGCAACCAAAATGTTGTGAAGTTTGCATGAAAAGTATAGAAATTAGCATATTGACCTTATATTTGACTTTGACCTGTGACCTTGACCTATTATCTGGAATTGTATAGTTTCTTGTATGACCTTGGCCTAGGTATTCCGAAAATACGTGGTAAGCCTAGTGAAATTCTAATAGTTAGTATAAGAATTACTAGTAAAAAACAAATGTTGACCTTTGACCTTACCCTTTAGAATATTTATCTAAAATTTGGGCAATAACATATCAAGGTAACCAGTAACTTGTATAGTGAAAATGAAGAAATTTGAGTAAAAAATAAAAAACATTAAATATTTATCTTATTTTTAACCTTGACCTTTGACCTTAACCTTTTAGTTAAATTGAAAATCTATTTTTGCCTGACCTTCGCATTGACCAAATGGATATACCTGTGATTTTTTTTTTAAATCTATTGAACGGTCTAGGAGGAGTTTGCAGACGGACGACGGACGACGACGACAGACAAGTTGAGTGATGGTGCACAGTATTCTGGCGGGATCTGTGTGCGCGATACCACTCTGCTTCGCAGAGTTGATAAATATAGGATGAGAATAAATTAACCCTTTGCTTAGAGCTCTAACTTTTTTTTTTTTGTGACAAAAATACAGTAAAAAATTGTTTTTAAAGAAGCTACAGGTATCATACTTATAAATATAGCTGTGTACAAACTTTCTTAAATCTAGGATAGAGATTGTAGAAAATTGCACTTCATATAAACTTATCGATCATATGTAGAAACAGTTCACTTACATGTGTACAACATATGTAACTGTATACAAAATAAAATATATGCCTTTGTATATCACACTATACAGTACAAAATATGTGTGATTCTCTTGACTAGCTTTTGAGTCCGTGAGTAACCTTAGGATAATGATTATCACAGTGCATATACACTTACCATGTCCGGCAGGGCTGAGGGTCTTAGCCATCAACCCCCCCCCCCCCCCCTCTCTTCTTAAAACTAGAAAATAATAAAAAGCACCGAACACTTCAGACCCGCTGTCTCAATGCAACGCAGGTCATTCGTGGTTTATCTAAAGGAACAGACAGGTAACGTGTTAAGAAGGTGTGATTGGATGCCCACAAATTAGTTTGCTGAATATCATTGACTGAGTCATTCTTTAACACGTTATTAGCGGGCTAGGCGGTCTAGCGGACCGTAGCGCCCAGCGGGGTGCTTTTATCCTAAATAGGGTTGATTACGTGATCATTTTCATGCCTAAATAAGACCCAGAGCATAAAACAAGTATCTATCCCTGAAAAGGCGTAAACAGAGCTTTCCAATGACACCCAAACCATCCTTGTACGACCGCTGGTTCTCTTGCAACGATCGTGCAACACGAGTGCAAAAACCCTGTAATTAGGTAATTTCCCTACATAATTCCCTGTGTAGCGAGTGAGAGAGGGGAGGGAAGGGTCGGAGGCACCTCAGTTGGTCCACCGCGGTGGTCGTGAGTGGTCATAGGGTTGCTAGGCTCCTCACACCGCTCAGCTCTCTCTCTCAGCAACATTACGTGCTGAAAATGGCGCACGACATAAGTTGTGAACCGCCACTTAGTCCAAATTTATTTCACACGACATAAGTTGCGCGCCGCCAATTAAGGGTTAAGAAGCGAAGTGAAACTGCCTACTTCCTTATGTCATGAGCCCGCCCACCGGCTCCCGGATTACTTTCCCTAATCACATCTACTAACATAGCTGCTAAGTGCCGCTTTGTAAGACGTTTACCTGTCTGATTAACCCAAAGAGCTCCCGGTTAGTTAGGCCGGGACACTCCAACATAGGATAGTAATGACTTCACCGGACATAGCTTGTGGTGAGTGTCTCCGTGTTTAAGCGCCGGAACCTCAAATTCAGTAAACACATGTTCATTGTGTTCGTTTTTTGGCAACAAAAGTGGGCGACGGCGCAATCTGAACACTTGCGTTACGCCTTGCGAACCTAAGACAATTGGGTTCGTTGCTCATCGCCGCCAGCTCAGATACCTGGTTTCCTGTAGCCAAGGCCATAAAGAACACAGCCTTCTTTAAGATTGAATCAAAAGTAGGTTTGTGACTATATTTCTGAGAATGAAGTAATGACAAAGCTTTGTCAAGAGACCAGGCAGCATGAGGTGGTGGTGGGCCGAGCTCGAAGCATGCACGCATGAATGCCTTTTCCTCCGCCTGTGGTACTGAGAGTCCTGTTAAATAAAAAAATGGAATCTGATGACGGTCATGTGCTTCTTTAGTGTGACTACTGACGAGCCCTTATGTTCAAATAGATAGTCTAAGTATTTAAAAATTAAAGACACCGAGGCCACGGTTTGGTCAGTTTCCACGATCCAAGTAGTAAAAGCATTCCTGCGAGATTGGTACTGATGTCTAGTAGAGAGAGTACAGTATATTGATTGATCAATTTATTGGTAGTGATTTCCCCATAGTGGGCTAACCATTTGGCCTTCTGAATATCCACAAGGCAAAAGTTAGCGAGGTCTTTAGGTTGCCAATCGTCTCTAAGTGGAAATACGAGATCGGGAGAGACACCGGGTTCTCGCACCACATCTTCAATAGAGAGTACCACACCTGAGCTGGCCACAGGGGCGCGATCATCGAGACTAAGCCCCGATAATCCCGTAGTTTTTGAACTACTTGACGCATGAGTGAAGCATCTGGTGGTGGAAATAGATAAATGGAATTCCATTTGTTCTAGTCCGTCAGCAATACGTCTGGTCCTCCCACCGGGCTTTGCGCCCGGCGAGTGAAGAAGAGAGGGAGTCTGTGGTTCTCCTCGGACACGAATAAGTCCACTTGTGGACGCCATGGCTCTGCAATCATCCATTGAAGGATGGTTTGCTTGAGCGCAGATTCTACTAATGTGCTCTGTCTCCGTGACAGAGCGTCTGCCCACACGTTGGCTATGCCTGGCAGATATGATGCGTGAAGATAAATGTTTAGCTTTTCTGCTAATACAAAGATCTTTTCCGACAACTCTAGCAACAATCGAGACCTCGTTGACCCCTGCTTCTGAATGCAAGTGACTGCATTCAGATTGTCCATTTGAAAGGCTATTGATTTTCCCACTAAAGTCGAACCGTGGGCCTGAAAGAAAATAGAGGGAATAGCAATTCTTTTGCATTGATATGAAACTCCTTGAACCGGGACCAAAGACACTGACCTTGGTGTGTGAGGGTTGACTGATACCCCCATCTGAGGCTACCTGAAGCATCGGTGTCTACCCAAACCATAGGTGGAGGAGATGTCCATGTCATAATTGAGTGCAATATTTCTGGCCTCGCCCAGATCGCCAGTAACTTGTGAAATTATTTCGGGATATGCCATGACTTGTCCGCCGGCAAAAGCGGAAAATGTCTAATTCCCTCCAAGATTATCTCTTTACTTTCAACCGGCCCAACTGTACCGTTAGTTGAATCCAGTTGAGAGAGCCAACGAGGGACTCCCACACCTCCCTCGTGGTAGTCAGACTGTGGAGAAAGCGAAACAGCTTCCTGCAAAATCTGTTGCGATTGTCCACACTCTAACTGAGAGTCAAGTGTGCTGTGTCCCACAGCAGCCCTACCCACTGAATTACCCTCGTTGGGACAAGGTTTGACTTTGCCAAGACCTTGAACCCGAGGGATTTTACATGATGTTGGAGGCATTTTATCTCGGACTCCGCTACCACTAGCCAGTCGTCTAAGTACCACATGATCGTGATCCCTTGCCGTAATAGTGGTAACAGGGCCTGTCTGACTAATTTGTTGAATATTCGAGGTGCCAGGTTCAGACCGAAAGGCATTCTTTGAAAAACATAAGTTTGATGCCTGATCCTCAGTGTGAGAAATTTTTGGAACCTTTTGTTTACCAGGACATGCCAATAGGCTCCTGTCAGGTCTAACGAGCACATCCAGCCTTGAGGCGGAAGAGTCAGCCCGATCTGATTCACAGTGAGCATCCTGAATGATAGATTGTGAATGTGGCGATTCAGTTGAGACAAATTTACGATCGGCCTCTTACAGTTTCTTACAGTAGATCCTCTGGAAAAAGGCAAACTAGGCCTGTGTATCCAGCTCGGTGCCAGTACTTGCACTGCTGTGGTCGTTCACGGTGTTGGCGGCGGCGGTAGCAGACGCAACATTTTTACTATTCTGTATTTTTGCTTTGTAATCAAACTTCAAATCTTGTCTTCCCCATGCTTTATCAAGATTACTTTCAAACTTCCTTACTGATTCGGAATCGACTACATACTGGGGCAGTGCATTCCACTCATTTACCACGCTATCACAAAATTAGTTTGTTGCCTTTTCAAGCCTATTTCTTTCCTTGTAAATTTTCTTAGAGTGTCCTCTCGTTCTTGTTCCCTCCCACATCAAGAAGATACCTTCACACACATCCTCATCATACTTTCCTGACACTATCTTAAAAGTCTCTATCATATCCCCTCTCTTTCTCCTATATGCCAGTGTCGGAAGTCCCAGTGTTCTCAACCTCTGCTCATAGTCCGCGTTCTTCAACGTTGGTACACTAGCTCTTCTCTGCACTTTCTCCACTGCTTCTATATCCTTTACCATATATGGAGCCCACACCTGATTCGCATTTTTTTTTTTTTTTTTTTTTTTAAGAGACAATGAACGGAGGAAGGAAAAACACAGATAAAATAAAAAGGTCCATGTGCCTAAAGGCATCCTCCATTCATAAAATGTTTGTAACAACTGGATTTAAACATTTTTCGATTGTAAGTTTGTGGAAAGCAATTCGAGGGAAGTGAATTCCAAAGAGTAGTAGTTCTAGGGATAAATGAATTTTGATAAGCAGAAGTTCTGCATTGTGGAGGAGAAAGTGTAAATTCATGGGCGCTCTCAGCTGCCCTAGTTCTACGGGGAAAGATGTGGAGAGGCGGCACAATTGAAGCAAGTTCCTCGGAACAATTGCTGTGAAAATATCTGTAGAATAATGCAAGGGATGCAACGTTTCTTCGTATGGATAATGTAGGAAGGTCCTGTGTGATTGCAGGGTTATTGATTAATCTAATAGCTTTATTTTGAATTTTGTCCAACTGCCTCAATGCAACCACTCCACTTCCACTCCACAGAGGTGAACAGTAATCCATCTGAGAACGCACATGACTTTTATATATTACGGCCAACTGCTCGTCAGTGAAGAATTCTCGAACTCTGTACAGGAGTCCCAGTTTTTTAGGGGCATTCTTAGCAATGCTTCTAACATAATGTGTCCAGCTCAAGTTAGTAGTTAATGTTACACCGAGAATGTCAATACTAGGGGAAGTGGGAATATTTACATCATTAAAAAATAAATGGGAGTCAGTGAGATTCTGTCGGTTAGAAAATTGAATGTACTTGGTTTTCTGTGCATTAAAGGAAACTAGATTCTTTTGTCCCCATTCTTCAATTCTAGAAAGGTCCTGGTTCAGAGAAATTGCAGTGTTTATTTTTGAATTTATAAGATCGGGTTGGGTGAAAGAATTGGTAAATGTGAAGGAACTGTGCAGTGTTGAGTCATCTGCGTAGGAATGTATTGGATTATGAGTGGTAGATATGAGATCATTGATATGAATGAAGAACAGAGTTGGGGCCAAAACTGATCCCTGGGGAACACCAGCATTTATTGAGTGAAATTGAGAATAAAGGCCATCTACCATTACACTTATTTTTCTGTTATGAAGATAAGAAGAAATTAGTGGAACTAATTATGCAAGGCCGTAGTGTGACATCTTCGACAATAAGGATTGATGCCAGACTCTATCAAATGCCTTTGATATATCCAGTGCTATTGTATGTGTTTCACCATGTTGGTCTGTAGCTTGGTTGATTTGATGCGTAAGAAGGCAAAGAATGTCTGCAGTTGATCGACATCGTCTAAAACCATATTGCCTATCACTGATTAATTTATTATTCTCAAGATGCTTAATTATGTGATTATTTAATATAATTTCAAAGACTTTACCAAGAGTGGAAGTTATAGCTATTGGTCTGTAGTTTGATGGATCTGAAGAGGCACCTTTTTTAGGAACTGGATGGATGTTTGCTTCTTTCCAGGGTACTGGGAAGCATGAGGTATGAGTACATAGACGGAAAAAATTTGCCAATACAGGAGCGAGCACCAAGGAGCAATTCTTAAGTACTATTGGAGGAATTTCATCTGGACCAGGAGCCTTATCTACTGAGAGATTCTGCAAAATAGTTTTGACATGTATGGTGTGGATCTTAAGTGAGGGAATTTCAGGCGAATTAAAATTAAGTACAGGGACATCTTGATTTATTTCATCTAAGGTTGAGTTGGTGGAGAAAATATCCGCAAGAAGGTTAGCTTTACCTCGTGGGTCACTTACAAGATTGCCAGTCGGAGATTTTAATGGTGGAATGGATGAAGCAGTTGTGAAGTTGGATTTGAATGAGTTAAGAGTAGACCAAAATATTTTGTTATCATTTGGATTATTTAGAAGTTTATTTGCCTGCTTGTGGAGAAAGTTTGATTTAGTTAGGTTTAATACAGTTTTGGCATGATTTCTGATGTTTCTAAAGTAATTAAAGGTTTCATGTGTTTTTTATCTTGTGTATGCATTGTAGGCTATTGCTTTTTGTTCAGTTACTCTAGCACAATTATGGTCAAACCATTTAGGTGAATTAGATCTTTTACTGTACTTTTGATGAGGAATAAAAGTTTCCATTCCAATTTTTACAAAATCTTGTATGTGGCTCAAGGTGGAGTGTGCATCATTAGAAAAGAAAGAGGTACAGGGAATATCAATAAAGAAACCTTGAAGACCCTCCCAGTCTGCCCTATCGTAATGCCATTTAGTCACCAAAACAGGTTCAGAGTGGGAAGGTGTGGTAGGTGATAGACAGGTGGCCTGTATCAGACAGTGATCAGAAGATCCAAGCGGGGACCTCACTGTAACATCATAATTTTCTGAATTGGTTGTTAAAAATAAGTCCAGTAGGTGGGAATTATGATTAGGATTATCTGGTACACGGGTGGGTTGGTTGACTAGTTGAGTGAGATTAAATGAGTCTGCAAATAGCTCACATTCAAGACCAGCATCATCAGTCCTGGCTGAATGAGTGAGCCATTCAACATTATGGACATTAAAATCACCCAACACAGTGATTTCAGAAGAAGCATTTAAGTTGAGGACACTGAGTTGTGAGGACAGAGAATCAAAAAGACTTTGCTCTGGAGGAGTATTTGGGAAACGGTAGATGCGACATATGTATTTACAGTGGCGTCACCAGGGGGGGGGGGGGGGGCCTGGGGGGGCTTAGCAAGTTAGCCCCCCCAAATCAAGGACTCAGCCCCCCAAAAAATGCAAACCCAAAAACTGCCAAAAGTAATTAAAATAAATAAATAAAAATTAAATAATAAATAATGCATAACCAGTTCACCACATTCACCAGCCCTGCATCCAACCCCCCCCCCCCCCCAATCTACTTTTTATTAATTGACCATATAGGTTAAATACGAATTGTTTATGTAATGTGAATATTTATTCACAATTTACATAAACCTATGGCTATGACTCAAATCATAATAGTAATATTAGTAAGTTTCCCCTATATTTTCACCAAGCTTGGTTTTCTTTGAAGCTTGAGCCGTTATATTTATTGAAATTATTGGAAATACAAATGCAATATGTATTGTTTTTATGAGACTTATTATATATTTACAATATAATATATTATTTATATTAATCACAGGTCTTTAAAATTGGTTTATTTTAATTATTTAGTCTAAAAATATACCGGTATATTAATATTATATTATGCATTTTCGAATGTTCGGAGAATCGGATTGTTTACGTTGAGAAGTGCCTGAACTGCGGCTGGTATCAGTTGTGTCTTGTGTGACAGTGTGTACTGTGTGTTGTAACGTTTTCGGTTTAATTATAATGTATCGAGAACACATTCATTGCCTGTATATACGTTAGGCTATTATGAGCATTAATGTAATACTATGCTAATTTTACCTATGCACTTTTGTTTTTACAGATCTATGACTTAATCAGAAGTAGGCCTAATTATAATGGACTGTAACTTTTGAGTTTTGTGGCTACCAGGCTACCAGCCAGTGCAGAGTGATGAAAAGAACATCTAAAAAGGGTCAGGGACAGGGAGACATAAGGAAATGGTAATGTTCATCAGAAACTTGATAACCAACATTAGCAACAAGTTCTGGACAACAAAGACTATGTTAAGACTCTATTGAACATTGCTATAACAGTTGCTAAAACAAACGTGGCATTCAGGGGGCACGATGAAGCTGAAAGTTCGTTAAACAAGGGTGTCTTTCTAGAGGTATGTAACTTGGTAAGTAAGGAGTCAGAAAAGTTTTGTAACTTACAAAAGAAGATTCCAGTAAATGCCAAGTACACATCTGGATTGAGTCAGAATTCTCTTCTGAAAGCTGTAGCTGATTGTGTGATTGATGTCATACCCAAAGAAGCAAAATCAGCTCCCTTTTTTGCAATAATAGCTGATGATGTTAGTGTTACTGAGCAGCTTAGTGTATGTATCAGGTATTAATAATAATAATAATAATAATAATATTTATTCAGTTAGCAATTTACAGAGTTGGTACCACATAGTTTGTTACAAATATGACATGTACCAGCCTTGCATAATTCCAACTAAGGATAGCCCAATAAGGCTGTTAGGCGTATTTCCAATGGGGTCCTTGTGGGATTAGGTTAGCTGGGGAAAATGGGGAGGATAAAGAAATAGATACTTTAGAGAAAGTATTTCTAGGGGGTTATTTTAAGATACCTTACATCCTATAGTAAATATCAGTAATCCGTAATCAGTAATCATTTCAGTTTGGTTTGTCTATCTCTTATGTCGCATTTAGTAGTAGACATAAGCTTGGTGCTCCCTTCTCGCAGCTGTCCGGTTCAGGTGTTCCTTCAGGCTACGTCTGAAGGAATACAGTGTTCTCTTTTCACGAACTGACTGGGGTAGGTCGTTCCAGTCTTTGATGGCGGTGAAGAAAAATGTTTGCTTACCCTGTCCTTGGATTCTCGGGACCTTAAAATTAAACATCCTGTTTCTTGTATTATGTCCACTCCTCTCATTTGCTTTAACAAAATCATTCTTTAGGTACTCTGGAGCTCTGTCATAGAAATTTTTTAAGGCATTAGTGAGCCTGATTTGTTTGGCCCTGTCAGCGACATTGAGCATACCTAGTGACTGAAGTTGTTCCTGGCCAACATGTGATCTGGGTCCTAGGTTCAGCATGAACCTAACCATTTTATTTTGAGTGACCTGAAGTTTGTGCTGTGCTGATTTAGATGATGCAGAGTACCAGGATGACACAGAATAGTCAAAATGACATTGAACAAGCGCTTGGCAGAGGGTCTTTTTGGTCGCCGCGGGCAAGCATCCCACCTGTCTATACAGGTATTTTATACGTGCTCTACACTTACTCAGGATAGATTCCAAAATTGTTTCACCTGACAAACTCGCGTCCAGTTTTAGTCCGAGATATTTAACTTGTGACACTGTTGTTATAGGAATATCATTACAGTTGACCGAGAAGCCCACAATGTCTTTCAGTTTGCGTTTTGTTCCACATAAGATGGCTTCCGTCTTGCCCAGGTGAAGAGATAGTCTATTGTCCACTACATGATTCTAGTTCTTTGGAAAGTGAAGCGGCAATACTTATTGGGTCTTTTCCTGAAACCAGGAGCACGCTGTCGTCTGCATACAGTAATAATTTACATGAGACGCTCAGTTCCATGTCGTTCACATAACAGAGAAAGAGTAAGGGACCAAGGATGCTTCCCTGCGGGACCCCACAGTTAATTGGCATAGGATCAGATTTATTATCGTCAATTTTGACTCTTTGGGTTCTACCACTAAGATAAGATTTAAACCAGTTCACAGATCCTATGCCCATTGCTTGTAGTTTATTACATAGGATATCATGGTCTACTGTGTCAAACGCTTTTTGTAGATCAAGAAGAACCATACCGGTGTAGTTACCTTGAGACATTTCTTTACGAATGTGATCCGTTAAGTGGATGAGACAGGAGTCTGTCGAGTACATGCATCTGAAACCTGATTGAAACTTATAGAATAGATCATTTTGTTTGAGGTAGTGTTCAATTTGGGTGTATACCGCTCTTTCAAGGATTTTAGATACAATACATAATATGCTAACTGGTCTGTAGTTGCCAACTTCTAGTTTATTTCCTTTCTTGAATAGAGGGGTTACAATAGCTTCCTTCAGTTCAGCAGGTACAGTGTTGGTGTTAATTGACAAGTTGATGATGTGGGTTATGGGGCCTGCTATACCAATGGCTCCATCTCGTAGAAATTTGGCAGGAATTTTGTCTGGTCCTGTGCTTTTATGTACATTTAGGTTAGACAGCTCGTCAAAAGTGTATTTTGGTGTAACATTTTGCAATCCAAATGTGTTTGGGTGTATGTCTTTATCTCTGTAGAAATTTCGAAAGGTGGCCGTTGTTGTCGTGTATTTATTGAGAGGTTGAGGTAGGTTCTGTGCAAGTGTGTTTGCTATGGAGGTGAAGAAGGAGTTGAAGTAGGTTGAAATTTGTCGTGGCAAATCTGATCATTAATGGTGAGAGCAATATTAGTGTTAGACGAATCCCTTGTCTTGTTGCTGTAGCCTGTTGTTTTTAGGTGCCTCCATAGTTTCTTTGGGTTATTCTGATATTCCTCTGCCTTATTGTGAAAATAATTAGTTTTCGCTGATTTTATTTTCCTACTTAGTTTATTCCTGGCCCTGTTGAACTCATGTTTCAGACCTTGATCCTGTCTATGTTTCGCTAGCCTTTTTAACAGATTGTCTCTGTGTTCCAGATGGTGTAGTATATCATTGTTGATCCATGGGTCTGACCTTGCTTTAATTCGTATGTCTTTCAGAGGAGCTATTTCGTCTAGAATGTTTGTGATGATGGTTCTGAAGCCAACCCATGCGTCATTAACGTTTGTACTTCCAAACACTGGAGACCAGTCTGTATTCCATAAAATGTCCAGAAATGTTTCTTTATTGTAGTTTCTGAGTGACCTTGTTTTGATAATCTTGTGATTCTCTAGGGTAATTTTTGTGGTTTTTCGTGTGCAATATGTGACGAAGTGATCACTTATCCCAGTCTGTATAGCCCCTGATTGGGATATTTTGTCCTCTCTGTTACAGTTTATGTGGTATATTATTGTGGCAGTGTTCTCAGAGATACGTGTGGGGGTTGTGATGAGTTGTTTGTGATTGTGCATTGTCAGTATATGCCTATATTCTCGTACAAGCCTATCATTTCGTTGTTTGTAACACAGGTTAAAATCCCCTAGTATGATGGATTCATTCCGAGGGTCTAGCGATGACAACGTTCGTTCAAATTTGGTCAAGAATTGTGTGTCGTCTGGTGGCCTATAGCATACCCCAATTGTGATGGGTCTTGTCCTCGGCAGGTGTAGATCGATCCACAGAGCTTCGTGATTTTCTACATGGAGGTCGGTCCTGGTTGTGTGTGTGAGGTTTTTTACATACAGACATACTCCTCCCCCATGCCTATTGCGATCATTCCTAACCATATTGAAACCTTGAATGTTTATTTCACCATCGTTTATACTTGAATCCAGCCAGGTTTCTGTGATTGCAATTATTGAAGCTTTGGCCTTATTAGCTAACAAGTTTAATTCTGACAATTTATGGTACATTGATCTGGCGTTAATGTGGATAAGATGGAGCCCTTTGTTGATGAACACTCTGTATTCATCTTTGATTTTGAATGTGTCCTGGCTGGATTCTGAGTTGTTAATACTAATTGGTTCATTTACATTAATATTCGGTAATGAATGCAAGGCCTTATTGGGCTATCCTTAGTTGGAATTATGCAAGGCTGGTACATGTCATATTTGTAACAAACTATGTGGTACCAACTCTGTAAATTGCTGACTGAATAAATATTATTATTATTATTATTATTAGGCACATATGTTGCATAGGAATTCCCGTTCTTCACTGTTGGTCTTCTTAGAGATGCACTTCATGTGAGCTACAGTTTTAAACTTAACACAGTTTATGATCCTTTGGTTTCTTGTTATGAGTGATTCACATATTTCACAAATGATTTTAGGACCCTTAACCTGACAAGCGCGATATAGACGTAGGTGCTAGGGTAGTTATTTGTGCATTTCTAGCCCTGGATTCTGACAGAATTCGTTATATTTACAATATAAACCATTATTTGTTTTCGGTATGCTTTTATTTTACATATATGATGTATATATGAACCTTCAAGAGTGCTAAAATAAGTGGGAAAAGCATTTGGGTGGTGAAAAACGAAGATATTGGCCACCCGGTCATAATCTCAGGCGAGAGAGAGAGACAGGCAGCCTTCCCCTCTCGCTGTCTGGGAGTCAACTGAGAAGAGCGGGGCGGTGTGTGCCGGTGTCTGGGTGTTGCATAACGATCTTTTATGCAACCCACTTGTGCTACATTATCGCGGGAGAGAAAAATAACCGATAAATGATGATAATAAGAGGAAAAATAGGTGATAATTGAGGAGGGGAGGGAGGGGGGAATAAGGTGGGGAAGGAGGGGAGGGGGGTGGGTGAGATTTACATGGATGAGTACTGGAGGGGAATTATCTCACCTAGAGACAAATTCCTTTGTTTTGATAGGCCCTTTTTTTTTATGGAAGGCTTTTTTTATGGTCCTGCTTCCGTGAGGCCTATCGCGTTCCCTATAGGAAGCCTTCCGTGAGGCCTATCGCGCTTGCCGGGTTAATAGCTACTTCCCTACATTTATCGCATTCCACTTCTTTTCTGCTAGTAACGTAAGTACATCGATCGTGTACTGTTTCATTACAACTACTACATTGTGACGTTGTACTCCTTTTGTTGAATCCAATATCGCATACTATACATATTTTCCTGTTACTGTTCATCGTACGTCTGGCGGTGTGGTGATCAGCTGTGCGCCGTGAGCGGCTGATGGTGTGTGAGCGCGTGGGTGTGGTAGTACGTCCTAGCATGTTTCACATGCTCGCACCCAGTCAGGGGACATCCTGACGACGTATACAGACTAAAAACACACATAACAAAGCCACTCCAACAGCTTCCTCTCTCTCCAACACCCCTTCTCCCCTATCAACACTCTTCTCTGAGCTAGTGCCGATACAAATGGCCAGTCCTGTATAGAATCGTGAGGTTCAGAGTCGTAAAGATTCCAGGACGAGCTCCATAGAAACTGAAACTGAACTGAAACTGTGAGATGAGGACAGATTGTGGCTCCCCCTTGCCCCCCTCCCACCCCTACCTGTATTTGTTGTTTTATGTCCTTGTATGTGTCGGATGAAACTGTAAATGAGAGGTTCTTAGGATTCATTGCTCTAAAGAATCTTGATGCTGCTTCTGTGGCTAATGCTTTGTTGGAGGAACTCTGTAAGCTAGGACTAAATATTAATAAACTAACAGCACAGTGCTATGATACAGCATCAGTAATGAGTGGCAGGATCAGTGGTGTGCAGGCGAGAATTAGAGAATCAGCCAAGAATCCATGTGTTTATGTCCCATGCTCTGCACACAGATTACAACTGGTCATAACCCATACTGCTGGTTGCATACCAGAGGTGGCAGAGTTTTTTTACTTTATTTCAGGCCTGATTAACTTCATCCGTGGCTCAACCTTACGCCATGATATCTTTATCGACTTCCAAAAAGACAGAAAACTGACAGTTTTGGAACTTCCCAAAGTGTGCCAACACAAATGGGAATACAACCATAAGGCCCTTAAGTCAATATCCCAACGTTATGAGATCCTATTGGAAACTCTGGAAGATTTGTCTAGCCATGGACGATCTGGTGAAGAAAAGGCATTGGCTAATGGATTCCTACAATCCTTGAACAAATTTGAGACTGTTTTTCTATTGACTGCTCTCATTGAAATCTTTGACATTACAACCCCACTATCAAAACTTTGGCAGAGTGAGGATATGGATCTTGCTGCAGCAGTTAACATGGCACAAGACACAATCAAAATTCTCAATGACCAACGAACTACAAATGACCATTTCAACACCATTTGGGAAAAAGCAGTTGAATTTGCTGCAGCAAGGAACATAACTTCAGCTTTCCAACAACCTTCAAGGTCAAGAAAGCAAAGGAAGCCATCTTCGCGGTTGTTAGAATCCGTTGTAACTGAAACCATAGGCCAACGAGACACCTATGAAAGGGTTGAGGACCCAAAATCCCACTGTAAAAGGTTTCTGTATTATCCTATTCTAGACAAGGTCCTCAGTGAGTTTAGACTCAGATTTGATGAACCGAAGAGTATTCTACTTGGTGTCTCTGCTTGCCATCCATTATCTCCAAATTTCCTTAATTAAACTGATTTGAATTACCTTGCTGACCAGTACTCAGTTGAAAGGGAGAGCCTCCATGCAGAACTCCTTATTGCTCAGAAAACTTTACAGGATGTGAAATCCATTTCCGGTGCTTTGGATAAACTGAAGCCACTGAAGCATGGTTTCACCACACTCTGGACTTTGATGCATTTGGCCCTCACTTTCCCTGTCAGTAATGCCAAATGTGAGAGATCCTTTTCTGTCTTAAAACTGATCAAAACATACCTCAGGGCAACAATGGGACAGGAACGGCTGACCAGTCTAGGTACAATTTCTATTGAAAAGGCTGTGGTGAATTCACTTGATCTTGATTTGGTAGTTGACAAATTTGCATCTCTTCCAATACCGTCACAGTCAGGGTCAGGTGAATCCACCAAAAGGCGTTTGTCCCTTACTTAACATGGGGCATGGTGATTGGTCATGGAATGAAAAGCAATTTAGTTAATTTATCTCATTTACTATATTTGTTTTCTGTTTGATAATTGAAAATTTGAAATACCTTGAACTCTGATATTGCAAGTATATAATTAATAATTTGTCACTTCTTTATCAAAAGGAAAAACTAAAGAAACAACCAAAAAATTTAAACGGTGGAAAGCAATAAAACTAAGTAAAATGCAAAACCATCAACAGTTATAATGAACTAATCATATTCATAAAACGTTTACATTGATTGAAAAGTGAAATTGTGAAATAAAAGACACATATCCACATACCATTAGGCCATGTCACTATATGAAACTTTGAAAGGATATCAGTTTTAAAAATAATTGTTTGTAATCTTGTATTTTATCAATAGGCTTATCTAAAGTAATTACTTTATGATTTGGAGTTAACAAATTATACTTTTTTGTTTTAAGTGAACTGTTTTGTTTTTCTATCACAGTAATGGCAGAAAAATCTTGCCAATTAAATCTATATAATGGTACAATAATAAAAGTTCTTCAAATTATCCAATTTAATATGCTAAGAAATCGTTACAAACTATAGTATATTCATTATAAGTAGGCGAAACATCTAGACCACTTACCTCTATACCTAAGGAAAGACTGGAGTAATCAAGCTAATATTTCTACCTTTGGGAAGGGTCAGCCAGGCAATAAGTATGGACATTTACAACCCATTTGCTCTAGCCATTTAGCGAATTACAAAGGTTAGGGGTCACAATTTCTGGCCTACCTATAATGAATGGACTATAGTATGATAGTATATGAAGAAAAAACTATTCTCTGCACATAGGCTTTATACCCTACAATTACCATTGGCCTTCTAACTTACTGACTGATGCCTGGTATCAGGCTCATCAATATTTATGTGTCATATGTTCCTTACTTATACACATTTTTAGGCCTCAAAAAGGCCCCAGAAACTGCTCAAATTTCAAAAAAAATCGGGGGGGCTTACAGCGCCCCCCCGGACCCCCCAGCTGCTCAGGCTCGCTTCGCTCGCCACCCACCCACCTATCTATGCCAGGGCTACAGCCCCCCAAAAATTTTACCCCTGGTGACGCCACTGTGTATTTAAATTTACCAGCAGAAATTAATTTGTATATAGAATAATCAAAATAGGGACAATTGAAACTAGTAACCTCCTCCAGGGCAATTTCAGATTTTGCAAAGCAACATACACCTCCTTTAGGTCTGAAATTTGGGAGCAGTTGATAACCTGGAAAATTAAATCTAGACGTGTTAGATGTGGATGTTACTGGAGTCTCTGCCAAAAAAAGGAGAGTAGGGGATTCTGCTTGAAGAAATTGGTGTACAGAATTGATGTTAGAGTGAAGTCCCCTTATATTGCTAAAGAAAAATCTGCACCGACGAGAAGCTTTGGGACATTGCAATGCTCTTGACACAGTCGCATGATGACGACCGGGAGGGCCCTGTGTCAATGACCCAACCCTGCCGGGGGTGGATATCCGAGGGACCACCAGGTTTGCTCTTAACAATTGTACTGCCATATTTATTGGGTAAGGTGTATGGTGTTACATGTATGATATGTAGTGGGAAGAGTAGTGTTTTATGGATAGAGGATAGCGATGTAGGGCAATGTCGTGAAGTTGGATGTGTATGTTATATAAAGAGGGTTTTCCTGATACCCCTGATGTGTGAGGCAGAAAGATATGTATCCAGCTCCCAAGGCCTGGGAGAGAAAATGGAATTCAGGCTATTCCCTGAGTCTCCCGAAATCTTGGCGGTAGTACTTCCCTGGGCGGGGCTGCCTACCCCTACTACCTAGAAACCAAACTGTAAACCAAACTGTGGCCTAACCAGCGCTGTATAGAGATTCCTGAAGATTTCTTCATCCATTGACACGAATGTCCTCCTTATTAGCCCTACAATTCTATTGGCTTTATTTATCTTTTCCGCTAAATGTTCTGAGAAATTTAACTTATTGTCTATCACTACTCCTATACCCTTTTCTGCATTCACTTCCTCCATCGCTTCATACATACTGTATCCTACCTTGTCTGTCTTGCTTGTCCCAATCCGCATGTAGGCCTACTTGCATTTTTTTGGATGAAAAGGCATTAACCAATGTTCAGACCATCCCTTCATGCCTATCGGGAATTTAGATAAAGGTTAAATTACATATCACTGGTACATGAAATATCCCAACAAATAGTTATAATATAATTACCAACGAGGTATTCGTTGATGGGTGTAATCCAGTCCCCCACACGCGGCTAGTTCAATTGCATGACATGTAGGAATGTTCACATAATACAATATCGATACAATGAACTTAGCTTAGAGGACTGGTGATGTAGGACTGTTGTTAATATTATTAGTAGTTGTAGCACATGGTGAACTGTGGGTTGAGTCAGGGCCGGGGGAGGAGATGTTGACTGTACGGTGTTGTTTGAGAGACTAACCCCCAGTACCAAACGTTCCCTTCCCTCGAAGGTATCCTTCCTTTCAAAATTCGTAGTATAGAAACATTCTTTGGGATTTGTTTGGCTGAGCGAATGCTTTCGTAAACGGTCGCCGCGACCGTTTACGTCCAATATTATTGGAATCTGAAGAGGACCTTCGACCCTTCTCTTCGATGGTCGTCGGATCCCTTCGTTTGCTAATTGAATTTTATTATGTGTATTATTGTTTCAATTCGTAAATTAAAGGTTACAGAAGACATTCTTTAATACAAATCAATTGCATAATGTACGAAACTATTAATATATATTAATATGGGTTACAATTAGCACATTTCCAAAGACTTTAGATATATCTTCAATGACGATGTTGAACTTGACAGGAGCCATTGTACAGGCACCTTCACCTGAGGCCTATGTCGGTCAGCCTTGACAAATTGTAGATCACTTCATCAGATTTTATTCGCCCAATTACTACCCAGGTAAGGAAATTCACGACATTCCATTATACTTGCTTGTATTTTTGGCTTGGAATCCTCATTTGGTGACTATTATTATCTATCTATTTGAGGCATATTTCCTGAAATAAGTCTTGCAATTGACGAGGATGGGTGTGAATGGGATCTGCCGTGTGTGGGCGTGTCAGCTCTGCAGACTAGTTATATATGTTCATTTATGGAAGTATTTAAAGTAGGCCTAGGCCTAGCCCAATCAGGGAGAACATGTTAGTCCCTATTTATAGCCTACTTTAGTAGGGTAGGCTAGGCCTATATTTTTTAATCCAATAGGCCTAACCTATGTTAAAATAGCCAACAATAGGGTACCTAGGTTAACAAGTCCCAGATATTGAAAGCAAAAGTGGTAAAAATTGAAGAGACCTTGGACAGCCTTTTTAACTAGGCCTAGGCTAGGCCTATAATTATGTTTTGTTAGGTTAGGTAAAAAGGCCATCGTTGACTATTTTAACATAGGCTAGGCCTATTGGATTAAAAAATATAGGCCTAATCAGCCTACCCTACTAAAGTAGGCAATAAATAGGGACTAACATGTTCTCCCTGATTGGGCTAGGCCTACTTGAAATACTTCCATAAATGAACATAAGATAAAGAGTCTGCAGAGCTGACTGGCCCACACACGGCATATCCCATTCACACCCATCCTCGTCAATTGCAAGACTTATTTCAGGAAATAGGCCTATGCCTCAAATAGATAGATAATAAATCTATGAAACCAAATGAGGATTCCAAGCCAAAAATACAAGCAAGTATAATGTAATGTCGTGAATTTTCTTACCTGGGTAGTAGGCTAATTGGGCGAATAAAATCTGATGAAGCGGTCTTAACCTGACAAGCGCGATATAGACCTAGGTGCTAGGGTAGTTATTTGTGCATTTCTAGCCCTGGATTCTGACAGAATTCGTTATATTTACAATATAAAGCGTTATTTGTTTTCGGTATGCTTTTATTTTACATATATGATATATATATGAACCTTCAAGAGTGCTAAAATAAGTGGGAAAAGCATTTGGGTGGTGAAAAACGAAGATATTGGCCACCCGGTCATAATCTCAGGCGAGAGAGAGCCACAGGCAGCCCTCCCCTCTCGCTGTCTGGGAGTCAACTGAAGACGAGCGGGGCGGTGTGTGCCGGTGTCTGGGTGTTGCATAACGATCTTTTATGCAAACCACTTGTGCTACATTATCGCGGGAGAGAAAAATAACCGATAAATGATGATAATAAGGGGATAAATAGGTGATAATTGAGGAGGGGGGGGAGGGGGGAATAAGGTGGGGAAGGAGGGGAGGGGGAGGGGTGAGAAACACATGGATGAGTACTAGAGGGGAATTATCTCACCTAGAGACAAAATCCTTTGTTTTGATAGGCCCTTTTTTTTTTTGGAAGGCTTTTTTTATGGTCTTGCTTCCGTGAGGCCTATCGCGTTCCCTATAGGAAGCCTTCCGTGAGGCCTATCGCACTTGCCGGGTTAAGGACCTATCCATATGGAAGCATACAACAGGAGTTGTGATTAGATGATACAATATTATATAACGGGTACCTATGTATGTAAGAATTGCAATAAATTATATGAAATATATTGTTCATTCTTTATGCGGTACCTATAATTGTCCAAGCATCATATATTTAGTCATTTATAAAAGTAAACCTGCCTACTAGACTTTCTGTTTTTGGTACTGTATAGTACTGTAGACAGGGCAGGTGTCAATTTGATGCAGAATAAGTATTGAAAATAAATGGTTTTCTATATTAGCCTAGTCAAAGGGGGTGATCACATTACTATTAACTTGAAACACGAAACTTTATGATATTGCTGCACTGCCACTGAATGGTACTAGATTAAAACCTGGCACTTTTCATGTAGCAGAACTGTACAGTATAAAAATTGGTGCAGCTGTGGTAAAATGTGGTAAGCAGTATCGTTAGGCTACACTACTTCAAGAAACCTATCATAGCCTAGGCCTCTTCCAAATTTGTAGGTTAGGTTAACTCAGAAATCGCTTTCCCCATTAGCTAACCTAACCTTGGCTATATTAATTTGCCAACAATTTTGCATTGTTTAAAGAGTAGGCTACATGTTGATTAAATATGCAAGTCCCATGGAGATTAAAAAATACTATTTAGCCATGAAATCTTTTTCTATAATTAGGCTAGGATTGGTGACTATCCCTAGATGTCTAAAGCCGATGAGAACAATTGTGTGATCCAAACACTCCCTGCTAAATTTTTGGAAAAACTCGGAGTCGGAGGTTACCTCGCTTGGATAGCTAAAATAGATTAGTTTTATTAGGTTACCATGGTTATTATAAACTAAATAATCCACTAGCCTCTCATGCCTAACCCATCGTCCAAAATCCAACCCTGGTAACCTCTTAAGGTTAGGCTAGGCCTACCCTGTTTTCAGTAGTTTTAATATATCAAGATAATTACTTTAACAATATAGGCTAGGCCTAGGCTAAATTCTCATCAAAATTGCTCATAGCCTATGTCCAATTTAAGCATTTCTTACTATGAAATGGAGGACTCGAAGCTTTACCTTTCCCATTTGGGAAGGGTCAGCCAGGGGATAGATAGCCTATGGCAATTTACAGCCCACTATCCTAGCTCTGGCCCTTTTTGAGTTAGAGATAGGCTAGGTTAGATTTCACAATTTATGGCCATAGGCCTAGATCTACTTGGAACAGGTGAACAGGGCTAGGCTTGAATATAACTGAAAAGCTTGCTTGATATTATAACCAAGCCACTTTTCCAGAGAGCCAAGCACAACCCCATTATTCAGCGAAAATCCATACCACAACCCCATGGCTATTCCTAAACTCAAAAATTGATTGGTGGTTGAAGGGAAATTAGGCTAAGAGAAATTCAATGGTCCTCTGGGGAATCACTAGGGCCTAGGCTACCTTATTTTCGTCAATTGAGAATGTCCTAAATACAGAATAATAAGATTAATGCAATAAACTGGGTAAATAATACACCAGGGACATCACTTTATTAAGATTCGATTCCGTCTGTACTCCCGTGAGGCTGCCCGAGGCAGTAATTTGTAAACAAAACGTTCCTCAGGTATACCAACCGTAAGAAATGCACTGCGGCGAGTTTGGCAGGCTTACCAACCATACGTCCGACGGCATCGCACGAGAGATTCTCACAAGGAAGCAACTGGTACTACCACCTTCACGTGCGAATCCGACGTGCGAGTCCTTCGTCGAAGGGATCGCACGATTATCTAGTACTGCGGGCCTAAGGGCTGGCCTCCGATCGCTTCGCGAAATTACATATGGCTGCCGGCTCATAATAATTATAACCCATAACTTGGTTTCATAATACATCTAGAGCTGATGTAGATATTTATACATTACAGTTAATATTTAACCTAACTTAAGAATAAACTACAATAAACAAAGAACCAGCCGAAATCGTACAAGCGATACGATACCGCCAAATTCAAATGTCCTATTGGACCAAAACCTGTCGGGATCATTACCCTATTCCCGACATATTGCCCGCCACCAAAAATGATATACAGGAACAACAAAAAAAAGGACATCGAAGTCAAAGATCACCTTGTTGGATCTTTGATCTCCAAAGATCCACGGAACTCATAGCCGTCCTCCTTTAGGGACGAGCGCCACCTGAAGCCTGAGGAGGATCTTCCTTCTCATCATCTGCTGCCCCACCTTGATGAGCACTGTCACCAGCACTCTCCCGCGGAGGGGTATCAGTAGAGACGCCAGGATAATCCGGCAGTTCTACATCCTGCTCCAAGGGATATAACCTCACGACTGGGCGAGTAGTAACCCCAGTCGAAGTTCGTATTTTAGCAACCCTTATAAGACCATCAATGCCCTGGAACAAATCGATAATCCTCCCAAGCTTCCAAAATAACCTAGGACGCTCATCATGAATCAGGACGATATCCCCGATACGAGGCCATCGTTGATTCGTCCCTTTGATCTTATGAGAGTGACGCTCGCGAAGAGACAGCAAATATTCTTGGTTCCACCGTTTCCATAGATCGTCGGACACCTTGTTTACATACTGGAAGCGACGACATGTGGCGTCAGCATTGCCGAACGTAGGGTCATGCAGATCTTCGTCATTTACGGACGATCTAGGAAAGGTATTAACTCCTTGCGACATATATGACGCGATCGCGTCATATGAATAAGTCCACCAAAAACTCATATGACGCGATCGCGTCATATGGACTTATCTCTATACATTTATAATAAGGTATATGACGCACTAGCGTCATATGGAGCTCAGTAAGTCCGATAAGTTACCTCACGATAAAACCGTTGGTGGCAACCCCATTCACCTCCGATAATTCTAACGGCCGCAGTGTTGTTTTGAGTGTAGTGCGCGGCAGTGGCAATGATCCTGGGCCTCCCGCCTCCTCGGACTTATTGGAACATAATATGTCGCAGGGAGTTAAGGGTTCGTCCACATGTCATCATGGAAGGCGAAATGGGTAAGAGGTCATCAACATCTGCCGAGGTATAGGTCAAGGGCCTGTCGTTGACTAACATCTCAATTTCTATTAAGATGGTTTGCAACTCCCGTCTGGTCACCAGTGCCCTTCCTAATACCTTCTTCAAGGCAGATTTGACGATACCGATTGTTCTCTCCCAAATCGCCCCGAACCATGGTGCACGTGCTGGTATAAATCTCCATTGACAACCCTTTCCAGTGAGGGTAGCCACAACCTGCGGGTCATCCATTAAACTCTGGAGATATTTAGAGGCCCCGACAAAACAAGTCGCATTATCGCTCATAATAATTTGAGGGAAACCATTGCGGCCTGCAAAGCGTCTTAGAGTATGCAAAAACCCCTCACTGGATAGGTCGTCAATCAATTCAATATGAATCGCTCTGGTTACCGCACATGTGAATAGGACGGCATATACCTTTATGATATTACCGGGCGATTCTCTAACATGAATCGCTCCGGTGTAGTCTACCCCGGTTACCTGAAATGGTTCAGTCCTTTGTACCCTGAACTCAGGCAAGGGAGGTAGATCTACTGGGGAGTAAGGCTTACCCTGTAATCTTTTACAGATAGTACAGCTATTGTGGATCCCTTTAATCGCTTGTCGCATCTTAGGGATCCACCAACGTTGTCGCATATACGCCAGAACATAATTTACGCCAAAATGTAGGCAGGTCCGATGGCATTGGCGAATCAACAGTTTGGTAATCAAATGAGAGGAGCTAAGGAGGACAGGATATTTCGCAGAATCAATAATGTCCGCCTTTTGTATCCTGCCTCTACACTTAATTATGCCTCCTTCCATATATAATCCTAGCTGCCTCATTAAGTTTGAGGGTTTGGCCTTTGACGCCTTGCTCAGGATTTGATGTTCAGTAGGATAAGATTCCTTTTGTACTAAACATATTAGTTTTGCTTCTGCTGATCTCAATTCATGGAGTCTGATATGCTTCGAATCTTCACTAAGGAAAGGCCCGTGAGCCCGACTTCTCATGTTGTTAATGAAACGGTATATCCATGCAAATACCCGTATTACTTGATCATAGCTGCCGTAACGTTCCCACTCTACCAACTTGTTATCCTGATGTGTAGTACTCACATTCGAACTACTTAACACATCATCTTGGGGCCGACTTGAAGGATCAGATATGTATTCCCTGAAATCCTGAGGCCATTCAGTTGGAGATGTAAGCCATGGAGGTTCATGCCACCAAATAGAGGAAGACATAAACTGCTGCGCCGAGATCCCCCGGGAAATTATGTCACTGGGGTTATCCCTGGTGCTCACATAGCGAAATGTAGCTGTAGGAACTAAGTTATGAATCTCATCAGTGCGATTAGAAACATAAACAGGTAACACTTTCTGGCTGTGTACCCATGAAAGCGCTATTTGACTGTCGCTCCAGACATAGACGTTATTAATCTGTAGTATGTCTGTATAAGCATCCAGTGTAAACTTTATTAGACGAGCAGACAGAAGCAATGCAGTAAGTTCTAATTTAGGAACTGTAATCTTCTTTATAGGGGCCACTTTGGCCTTCGCTATAGCCAGCGTCGCTTCACTACCATTACATATGTATATGGCAGTACCGTACGCACTATTGCTAGCATCAGAAAAGGCATGTAGATCCACCTGGTGACCTTTAATCACCTGACGATTAAGTTGGACCTTGCAACATGTGGAAAGGTCCGACCGAATCAACCGCCAAGTATCTTGTAACTCAGTCGGGAGGGGCGTGTCCCAATCTAGTTTTAGCCGCCATATTTGCTGTAAAAACATACGAGCACGGATTGTAACAGGCAGCAAAAAACCTAGGGGATCAAACAAGCTCGCTGACAAGCTTAAGCAGTTTCGCTTGGTCATAAGCTCACTGCCGCAGGGGGTGTGACAGAAGGATATACAATCTGTGGTAGTGTCCCATTTGTGGCCTAAAAACTTCACCTCACTATTCTCAGTAGCCACACCGTCAGAAGCAAATTGACCTTTCAAAAGATCACTATTAGTGGCCCATTCCCTTAAGTATAAATGAGCCTTGGCAAATATATCACGGATCTCCCAGCATCTCTTGAGCAATAAATCTTCATTGTCTCCGGTGCCTTGAAGATTGTCCACATAGATCCCCTGCTTGATCTCATTCTTGTAGTCAGGATCTAGTCCAGCCTCCTCAAGATGACGCAAGATAGTAGCGTTGAGAAGGAACTGGGAACAGGTCGCCCCGAATAAGACGACTCTGAACCTGTAGACCAGATACTCTGAATCTAGATCCATTGGGTCCCGTGGCCATAAAAATCTTGTCGAGTCCCTGTCTTCACGATGGAGTTGAAGCATCAGGAAGGCCTTCTCAATATCGGCGACCCATGCAAACTTATGACATCTGAAGCGCAACATAATTTGCGCTAGATCAGAGACCAGGGACGGACCCGTGTACAGACAATCATTCAGGCTATAGGAGCGATCACTGGATTTAGCAGAGCAGTCATACACAATACGAACAGGAGTGGTGGAACTGTCCTTTTTAATCCCATGGTGAGCAAGGTAATGGATGTTATCCCCATACTCATTGAGATCTACTCTCTCCACAAATCCACGTTGTACCTGCTCGGCTAAAACTGCCGCATAAGTCTCGCAATAACTTGGATCCTTGACAAACTGCTTCTGAAGGCCACGCAACCTACCAGTGCTAGATGGAAGTTAGTAGGTAGTTTACTCTTGTTATCATTCCAAGGGAGCCTTACCACATACTGACCTCTGCCAGAGTCATACGTTACAGTCTCTTCATACGAGCTTAACGCTAGCTTGGACTCACGATCAAGTTCATGTGGGTCAATTCCAATATTGTCCAAGTCCCATAGCTTATCTATATCAGTACATGTATTATCAGGCACATTTGGCCGAATATATTTATCTGTGGGGCTTACTGCTACCTTGAGGACCGTAACCACCTCCACCTGTGTGTCTTTAGAGGAAATAGCATAGGATCCAGAAATGGCATACCCTGGATCGTGGGGAGCATTATAAGCTTATCTACCCGCCGATATCCAGGGTGAACCAGGTCGTAGTAATAATCAGCTCCGACCAGTAGCATAATACCATTGTTAGCAGAGAGTTGATCATCAGCCAGTTTATAACCCTTGCTTCTGAGATATTTAAAATGTGGTTGAATCTCTGATGGTATATAGAAACTGGGTAGTGTGTCGACCACAACAACCTTGATGGGACATACCTTTTTTCTATAAACATATGAAATCTCCACAATATCATAGTCACTGGAATCTATTTCACCAGTGAAACCATGGAGACGCAAATTCTCTTGACCCTTGCTGGTACACTTGAGCTGGGGTAATGATGACCGCAGAACGAATGACCTCTGTGAGCACTGGTCAAGTAAGGTGCGCGTCATTATAGTATTATTATTACTCCCCACTACTGGCAGCATCATAGTAGGAAGCAATTGACATTCTCGAGAAGCAATGGACATGGCAGATACTTTATCACCCTCGCTCTTACTTTTCTCATGTGACTCTTTGGGGGTTCTCCCCTTTTCTTTGCCGTCGTGCCGATCAGACTGGGTGCAAAGGGAAAACCAATGTTTCCCCTTGCAATACTTACAAGGTTTGATGTAAGAATTGGTGCAGGTACTGTTGAAGTGGTCTCTTGCCAGACAGCTGGTACATAACTTAAGCGATTTAGCCTTGCTAATCTTCTGTGTAGCCTTAGGATACTTAGGACACTGATACCACAGATGACCGTGGACACTGCACAACTTACAACCTAATGATATCGGCCTTTTCTGTTTAGGAGAAGTCTGTACCGGGAAAGCTGCAGTAGATGGCGACATCTCCACTTGTCGGTAGTGTCCAGTACTCTCCATATTGAAGACTTCAGTCTGGTACACCTGCACCAACGCTTCCAAGTTTAGTGGAGAGTCGCTTAGTTGTCGTCGTAAGATTTCCCTTAGGGGAGAGGGTATCTTATTCAAGATATTCACACTAAATATCTCCTCCTTGGTGACGGCCATTGTCTCCATAGATCGGAGGAGGCTCTCAAAGGAGGCATAGTACTCCTTTAGGGCCGTCACATCATAGGATGGAGGATCTAGCGTGAAGAACTTAGTAATTAACGCGGTCTTGATGACTTCCACTCTCCCGTAAGTTCTCTTCAGCAACTCCACTGCAGACTCGTAGCTGGTAGCTTCTAGCTTGTACCCATCGACTAACTTCAATGCCTCCCCTTTCAATTGACCACGGAGATATGTGAACCTTTGGATGGATGTGAGTGTTTTATGATGATGGATGGAACACTCAAAAATATCCCAAAATCCAGTCCAGGTAGCCGAATCCCCGGAAAAGGTAGGCAAAGTAAGCTTCGGCAGGTTAAAACCAGTCGCCTTTGGTGTACCGGTATCCTTAACAGAGGTTGATTCTTGGGTGGAAGATAGTCTGGCTAAGGCTGTATTAACGTCCTCAAAGTACTCAAAATCTGCCGACACATCGTCAGTAACTGTCAATAAACCATATACCTGCTGAGAATAACTATCATAAGCAGCTAGCGATTTAGTAACAGTAGCAATTTTACCTTTTATCTGATCAGCCGTGGCACTTATTAAAAATTCATCAAGATCTCTTAAACCTCTATTTAAACTTCCCTTCATCCCTCCCTTAAGAATCTTAAGTTTCTTCAAATCTGTCATCGTTAAGGTTTAATTTTAAGCAACTTAAACTACAATGAGGTCAGACTACAAACCGTTAATCGCTTAGGAATCAACAGCGGCAAACTCCCATTACTTAAGAAATTTACTCAAAAAGAATTACATAATACCTACAGTCCCCTTAATATAAACTAACGAAAGGAAATTATCTGACTAGACAACAACATAAAGTACACTGGGGCTATATATGAGGAGACCGACTACTGCGACGCAAGATAGTCCCTTACCATCTTAATGACCTGGGCCAACAAACGATCGCTGCCTTCATTGGTGAGGTGGACGCCGTCCTCGGACATATACTGGCTCCCAAAACTATATGGGGAGAATCGACCACCAAGGTGCTTGTATTTCCTCTTGAGGAGAGCATTGACCGAGTTCTTCACCTTGTGGTATTCGCCTGCCGGTATACCCCGAGGAGACTCCCTCTGCTCTAATCCCAATACAAGACAGCGGCCATTCGTGGATGCCTCAATCTCATAGGTCAACTCCTGGATCTTAGCCGCGAGCTCCTGCGGGACTACCCCAGAGACGATGTCGTTACCGCCTAACACTAATACAGTGATCTCGGGCCTTAGGCTCAAAAGACCATCCCAGGCTGGTTGGGACCTGATATTATCGAGAGTGGCTCCTGGGGCACTAAACACCCTCACAACAAAACCCGGGTCATAAAACTCTCGGCGGGAAACCCCTAGGCGACCAACATAACTGTGGCCTAATATACCCACCACTTTCCCAGGGCTCTGATTGTATGAGGAGGTTGGTGTAAAATTCACCCCAATGCTACTTCCTGACGCAGCTGTGGGATGGTTCCTTTGAGCCATGATGTATTGACAAAAGAATTAAATACTAAATCCATTAAAAGAAAGGGTAAGGTGAAGCACTAATTATTGTAAGCCCTTTATAGGTAAGCCTAGTTGGTTAAGCTACAATCATGAGGTCTGACTATTAACTGTCACTCATGACCGCCACTTTAAGCAACTAGGCCTAGGCTATTATGAAATTTAAATATAAAAGGTCACATGAGAACCCTCCCCACCAGCAAAACAAGAATGAGTCCCACAAAGACAAAACACAATTAACACCACAGGCACACCACCAAGCGAAATGAATAGCCACCACAGACACCTGCAGGCCTAGCCTAGCCTCGAGCGCAAAATGGCGACCGACGAAACTACCCCTACCTCAAACTCCAGCCCAGTTAACCCACCAAAAAAACGCCAAGGAACACACACCCAAAAAAAACCTGGAAACTAGTCCCAAAAAAGATAGGGACGGTGCCTAAACGGTAAAAAACACGAGGGAAGAAGCTGGGCCTAAACTAGGGAAATGGCAGGCGGCCGACAACGCGCGAGGCGGCAGCCATTTGTAAGCCCACAAGCGTCAAGGAAGCAAACAAAACGGTACTACAGTAAGGAAGCTTTAGGGCACGAAGGACCAATATTTATCGGGAATTTAGATAAAGGTTAAATTACATATCACTGGTACATGAAATATCCCAACAAATAGTTATAATATAATTACCAATGAGGTATTCGTTGATGGGTGTAATCCAGTCCCCCACACGCGGCTAGTTCAATTGCATGACATGTAGGAATGTTCACATAATACAATATCGATACAATGAACTTAGCTTAGAGGACTGGTGATGTAGGACTGTTGTTAATATTATTAGTAGTTGTAGCACATGGTGAACTGTGGGTTGAGTCAGGGCCGGGGGAGGAGATGTTGACTGTACGGTGTTGTTTGAGAGACTAAAGGGCCGGCCTCCGATCGCTTCGCGAAATTACATATGGCTGCCGGCTCATAATAATTATAACCCATAACTTGGTTTCATAATACATCTAGAGATGATGTAGATATTTATACATTACAGTTAATATTTAACCTAACTTAAGAATAAACTACAATAAACAAAGAACCAGCCGAAATCGTACAAGCGATACGATACCGCCAAATTCAAATGTCCTATTGGACCAAAACCTGTCGGGATCATTACCCTATTCCCGACAATGCCCTCCACATCTCCTTTAAGCAAATCCACATCTTCCTTACTCCTCACTCTTCTATACAGCTTGGTGTCATCTGCTTAAAGGTATATCTCACTTCCATTAGTTATAACTTCAGGTAAGTCGTTGATAAACATAACGAACAGTAGTGGTCCCAACACAGATCCCTGTGGTACCCCACTTGTAATTTACCTACACCCCGAGCCTATTCCATTCATCAGTACCCTCTGTCTCCGATCTTTCAGGAAGGCATCTATCCCTTTCACACATTTCTCTCCTATACTATAGCTTCTAATTTTCTCTATTAGCCTTTTATGTGGGACCTTATCGAAGGCCTTCATAAAATCTCATTACACCACGTCTATAACATCCCCATCCTCCAGAATTTGCATCCAATCATCTACCACCTTAACCCGGGAACTGCCGGGAGACTCTTAAGAGTTCCCCCGGCAGACTGCGGGAAGACTCTTAACCCGTCCAGCCCCGGCTGGTTTTGTAATTTTTGTTCACCAGAACCCGGCCGGTTTTCAAAAAATGGTTTTATTCCAGAAACAATAGCGAATGGGTTAGGAATGAAGGAAAAACCACGAAAAACCGCTCAAAAAGCTTAAAAAATGGTCCTACAGAGCCCCCGAAAATGTATTTTACAAGAGTAAAAAATTGAAGGCAATTATCCCAAAAAAACAGGTTATTGCACGCTCACGCGCACACACGTGGACTTTGAGAGTTTTCAACCATCGGCACGGTTGCGTGGGATACGTACACAGTTCCCATACAAATCTGAGCCCTCTTGAGTGGCTACACCTGAGGTTACGGTCGGCGCAATTAGGGTGACGCGCCAGGCGCGTCTCTGGGGCTGTGCGTTACATACATCGCCGACGCGTCAGGCGCGTCGCTGGAGCTGTACGGGTTAAGAGTAAGGGGGAAAAAATCCATTTAAAACACCCAAAAAAACAAAAAAAAACAAAAAAAATTTTTTTTTTTTTTTACCCCTGGGCCATGCCAAATATCACTCCTCCACCTCCCCTCCTTCCCCACTTTCCTCCCCTCCTTCAGTTATCACCTATTTTCCATGTTAAGCCCTTATTCTGTGATCTATTTTGGTGCTAACATTAGCGAGTTGGTAGCAGGGCGTTGTCATCACTGTTACCAAGCGAGTGGAAGAGAGAGAGAGAGAGTATCGATCGACAGTCTCTCTCCAGACTGGGAAAGAGTGGTGGGGAGGGAGGTTGCCTCAGCCATACATTATGTAACTCCCGGCCTGTATCGCCGATTTTGACCATCCAAACGCTGTTTCCACTTGTTTTATTGTTGTAACAGGTTAATACCTTTATAATCAACATATAATAGGCGCATATGGATAAGTATTAATGCTATTTATGGTAAAATAACGATGTTAGTGATGGGAACAGCTCAAATACGTCAGCACAGGAGTGTGGTGTCCCCATGCGCACTTCTTAGGTTAATTAGCTGTAATACCATCGACCTCCCCGGAAAGAATCCGAACTGTCTTTCACTGAAAAGTTGGTTTGATTTCATGTTCCATTATTCCTTCTCTAATTACAGTTTCCATTAGTTTACACACAACACTTGTCAAACTGACTGGTCTGTAGTTTCCTGGGTAATTTCTCTTTCCCTTCTTAAAAATAGCTGTTTTGTTTGCCTCTCTCCAGTCCGTCGGGATTTGTCCTGTATTAAAAGGTACCTCAAATAACATTTTTAATGGCTCTACTAACATCTCACCTCCTTCCTTTATGATTCCTGGATGTATCCCATCCGGTCCCGGGGACTTACTTCTGTTAATTTTTCCTATAGCACTCCTTATTCTAGCATGGGAAAACTCTATTAGTTCTAGTGCTGGTGCCTGTTTGATGGGAATATTAGGCATTGCATCATCTGACTCCACTGTAAGTACCTCCCCAAAGTATTTCCCCAGCACCTCTGCTTTCTCCTTAACAGTTTCTGCTCTATTCTTATCATCCAAGTATCCTATCAGTTCTGGGATACCTACTCTTCTTGTTGACTTTTCTTGAATATACTTCCAGAATATTTTTGGATTATCCTTCACATTTCTTGCTATCTCTCTTTACACAAGAATTTCCTGACCTGCTATATGAAGAACAGACTCTATTGATGGGCGACCTAAATGCTCACCATAGAGCTCTGTCCTCGCATGGAGGTAGGAATAATACTAATGTTAATGGTCATTAACGTGAGAGATATACGTGAGGAGATATACGTGATAATACGCGGTAACCCACCCCCTCCTCCCTCTCCTTCTATCCCCTGGGCGCGTGAAAATTCGGCCGGGAAATCTCGCCGCTCGATGACAATCTAGCCGCGCGGTGCCATTCGCTCCACATTTTTCAACTACGGACCGTTCCCCTACCCCCCCCCAGACATTTTTTGGGGGGTCAAATATATATGGGCCGATGCACGCAAACATTCCCTACACGATGATGTACTTTTTATCGAAATTGGCAATAGGTCCCAAAATCATCATAGGTGCGCACAGTCTTACCCTGTAGAAAACCCCCTGTGCGCCGCGGAGAGGTTAAGGATGACTCGTGTAAAGATATAAACACTTACGAGCTCCAAAGAGCCCTATCCAACAACAAAAGTAGTGCCCCAGGGGAGGATGGGATAACATATCCCATTCTACGTGCAATGACAGAGGTTGCAGGCAATCCATTGCTGGATTTCTTTAACCTTAGCTATCGCAACAGTGTCATCCCTCCTGACTGGGAAAGAGCTGTCATAATTCCTGTACCCAAGGCTGGTTCTGTTACAGCCATGAGACCTATATCACTTCTTTCTTGTTATTGCAAGACAATTGAAAGGGTTTTTTTTTTTTTTTTTTTTTTTTTTACTATGTGATTGAGGGAGGCAAAAGGCATAACTGCCTATAGCAAGTGCCTCCCCCATAGTTGAAAGAGTGACAGGGCCAAAATCAAGGGACGTTCGAGCCAAAATGCCTGGACACACGGAGTTTGAAGCAATTTAAGTCATAGGAAGAGGGAAAGACTGATTCTGGGAGAGAGTTCCAGAGCTCAGCTGTTGAGTAGAAGAAAGTTTGAGAGTAACGTTTCACTCTTGGGTTGGAGAGTTGCACAGAGTAGGGGTGGGATTGAGTTGCAAGACGGGTACCACGTGCCCTACGTAAAGGAGGTGGTATGCACTGGGATAGCTCTGAGGAACACTGATTATTATAGTAGCGATAGAATAGCGAGAGAGATGCAACATTGCGGCGGAAAGAGAGAGATTGCAGAGAGTTGGTGAGTGGACGGGAGTTAATGATACGAAAGGCCTTCCTTTCAACTTTGTCTAGGAGAGCGGTGTGAGAGGAACCTCCCCACACATGTGAACAATACTCAATACAAGGGCGCACTATGCCCCTGTACAGAGCAAGAAGCTGTGCAGGGGAAAAGAACCCCCTAAGGCGGTTGAGCACACCCAGGTTCTGGGAGGCTGCCTTAGCAAGACTGGTAATATGGTCCTTCCAAATGAGAGCAGAAGAAAAAGAGACACCAAGAATATTGAGAGAAGATGAAGGGTTGATTTTTGTATTGTTGAAGAATAAGGGATAGTCCGCTGGGAGATCCTGACGGGTAGATAGATGGAGAAATTGGGTTTTGGAAGCATTAAAGTTAACAAGGTTTTCTCTGCCCCAATTGGAAATAGTATTTAGATCAGAATTTAAGAGTTCTATGGCTTCATTACGTTTGTCGTTGAGGGATTGCTGGCTGGGGCGTTCTGAAAAACTAATGGAGTAGTGTAAGGTTGAGTCGTCTGCGTATGAATGGATGGGAATTAAGGTACAGTTAAGGAGATCATTTATAAAAATTAGAAAGAGAATAGGAGATAGGACAGAGCCCTGAGGAACACCGGAGTTTATAGGGTGAGGAAGTGAACAATGGCCGTCCACAACCGCGGCTATGGAACGGCCGGAAAGGAAATTAGAGACAAAGGCACAGATGGAGGGATAGAAACCGAAGGAGGGTAGTTTAGAAATTAAAGATTTATGCCAGACTCTATCGAAGGCTTTCGATATGTCTAGTGCAATAGAAAAAGTCTCACCGAAGTCCCGGAAGGAGGATGACCAAGAGTTAGTAAGATATGAAAGAAGATCACCAGTAGAGCGACCCTTAAGGAAGCCATACTGGCGATCTGAGAGCAGATTATGAGAAGAGAAATGCTTAAGAAATTTGGAAGCAAGAATAGTTTCAAAAACTTTAGAAAGACAAGAGATAAGAGCAATTGGACGATAGTTGGAGGGTTGAGAGCGGTCACCCTTCTTTGGGACAGGTTGAATGTGAGCAAACTTCCAGCATGAATGGAAGACGTTAGAGGATAGACAGAGACGAAAGAGTTTGCCTAGGCAGGGAGTCAGCACGGAAGCACAGTTTTTGAAAACAACAGGAGGAACACCGTCCGGACCGTACGCCTTATTAGTGTTAAGCCCAGAGAGGCAGAGATTGTCCTTAATAGGCTACTGCACAAAATAGTCACAATTGAGCCCGCATTTGAATGGCTACATCAAAGGCAGAAGTACAATGTCCTGTATCACATCATATCTCTCTAACCATAGGTGTAACTTTACTATATTTTTAGATTTGAAGGGTGCATTTGATGTAGCAAACAGGGATGTAATACTTTGCGAGTTGGCGAAAATGGGTGTAAAAGGTAAACTATTGGGCTGGATCAAGGAATACCTCAGCAATAGAAGTGCATATGTCGTCTTTCAAGGTAAAAAGTCTGAAGTACGTAAGCTTGAGCTGGGTACACCACAGGGGGGAGTATTAAGTCCAATACTATTCAACATATTAATGCACATTATTGTTAGACTCAAATTTCCCAGAGGAGTGATCTGTGAAAGCCATGCTGATGATATTTTGATCCAGGCCGATAGTCACAGGGACATGCAACGTGCCCTAGACTTGGTAGGAGAAGCTTGTGACCAATTAGGCCTGGTATAATATCAACAAACAAAACAAAAGCCATAACAAAAGGTTGGAATCGTAACAAGCCTCTACATCTCCATGGTAATGTACTGGAGAGGGTAGACTATTATAAATATCTGGGAGAGTATGTTGGGGGACTACAGGGTAATAATGCTGAATTTGATCATGTAATGACCACCTGTAAAAGACGACTAAGGCCCCTTAAAGTAATGTCATGGAAAGGCTTGGGTGCCTCCATCACTATCCTCAGGACTATGTACATTGCCTATATTAGATCAGTAATTGACTACCATGCACCTGCTCTCTCCTGTCTACCTGCTAATCAGATCGAAAAACTTGACAAACTGCAAAATGAGGCCATGAGACTTATTTTTGGATGTCCGAGAAATGTCAAGGTAAAAAATCTTAGATATGAGTTAAATCTATCGTCCATCACTGATAGAATAAAAGAAACAAATATGATAATAGGCATACGAACACTGAGACGACAGAGAAACACGACCTAAGACTGCACTAATGGAGCTACTTAGAATAGATGACTTAAAAGGCAGGGACTGGCCACATGTAACTGGTGCTGACATTCTTGACTATACCAGCTTACAGACTACTATATCGGTGACTGGCAACTGACTGACCCCACCCCACCCAGCCAGCTTACAGACTACCATCCAGATGACCGGCAATTGAGTGTCCCCCTTCCGCCCTGGGAAGAGGCCACTATTGAGATTATAGTGACTCAACTCGACACAAAAAAGTCTGAGATCCCGTCCTACGCTCTGAAGACGAACTTTATGTCACTAATAGAAGATATGACAGATGAGAACACTGATCAGGTATACTGTGACGGCTCACTTAACACCGTAACTGGGAGGGCAGGAGCTGCCATCACTATTATGAGTGGTGGGAACTTTGCTCAGGAAGACGATGAACTATCCAGGCTACAGGACTGGGCCTCCTCCACTCAAACTGATCTGGTGGCAATTGCGATGGGAATTGGGAGTATCTTTCGAAGAGGAAAGAATATTCTTATCCTATCTGACAGCAGGGCGGCCTTGGAAGCTATCTCTAGCCCCCAACCCACCTATCCTTTCCTTGTACAAGATATCAGATGGGGGATAAAATGTGTAAGGGAGAAGGGGCTAGGGGTCAAATTTGCCTGGATTCCTTCACATGTAGGCATCCCCGGCAATGAAAGGGCAGATAAGCTTGCCAAGGAGGCCTCAGAGAAAGAAGAACCTGATCATATTCTTGAACTGTCATTGAAACAAATGAGAACTATAATTAAAAAGACACAAGAAGAAAGAGTGGATGAAGACAGAGCTAGACATCATAATACCAGCCGATCTATAAACTACTACAATAAAGTAGCATTTACGACCAAATACACCTATGGTAAACGTACAACGAGTAGGTGGGTAGACTCAGTACATGCAAGAATAAGACTTGGCTATTGTTATCCATGGCAGCTGAATTGGCAGGTAGAAGAAGAGCACAGGCAATGTAGGGTTTGCAGAGCTCCCAACAAACACTCTCTCGAGCACTATATCTTGGAATGCCCAATGATTAGGGAATACAGGAATAATCAGTTAACCACAATTGATGATCAAGCAACATACATGCTAAAGAATAATGTAATCAATAACATACTAAAAAAACATCGCACCACGAAGACAGTTAAAGAATGGTGGACACTGCCTACGATTTATTATGCAACTTCGAATCCTGCATATCAATCTAAGCATGTACAAACATCCCAACTGCAACTCACGTAGGCTATGCATATGTGAATGGAAAGAACAATTAATGGGGCCTTAACCACTAGGGAAGTCCTCTCGATAAATTACCCCTGAACCAATATCAATTATTATGTTCCTTCCAACAACCAACTATACTCCTAAAATCGATTAATGAAATTTACAAACACATGTGGCAGTCCGTGGATTCGAATCCAGGATGCTCACACCGAAAATCAACACCTTATGCATCGCACCACTATCGGAGATAGGCCTAGTGATGGTAAAGGAAAATGCGGTATTTGGAACGTCGGAGACACAGTTTCAGTTCAGTTCAGTTCAAAACTTAAGGATACTATCTCAAACGAATGTCCTTTCCTGAATTACACGTTAAAATACAACCATATTTACCAAAATGCATGGTTTTATAAACTCAAAGTAATGAACAAGTTCTAAACATACAATACAACTGCTACATTAGTAATTTACTCAACCTGGTCGGCTCTCCGAAATGCGAGATGGTCTAAATCCTAAAATGGCGGTCAAGCTTCAAAAGCATTTTAATCAACTTCGTCCTCAATTCTACTCTTAACTGGTGTTCTCGCACTACCTCAGGATTATGTAAAACGGTGAAAGACAAACTAGCAAAATAGGCTAGCCTAAGTTTGGTCGGGAATTATGGAAAAATATCAGAATAACACTTAGCAAAGGTGCACAGACTAAGTTTTACTGAACACAATGATAATGGGGGAATTTGTATGGTTGTAGGCACTTGGCACTAGGCACTTGGCCTGTCGACCAACCCGATAGTAGGCTCGAGTTCACAAATTTGTCAATCACATCTCCTACATTACACACCTAGTACTTACTTAACTGAATAAGCAATGCCTTATAACACTATAAACCTTAATTACGAACCTCTGAATGGAGGGAAAGGAAGCCTAAGTCCGGAGAAGAAGCGGGGAATGATGACAGAGACTGAGGGGTAGGTAGGGGTCTCTCTCGTAGGCCTGGGGTCACGACAGTGAGGGGCCGAGGGCCAGTGCCAGGGATCCCGCCAAAAAAGGGGAGGGTGACCACAAAGGGTGGCGTCGCTTGGGTAGGAATTGGCGGTCTTTTTACACAAGGGGGCATTACTCTAAATTCGAAAAGGAAGGATTCTTACAGGGAATAACAAAAGGGGTGATAGGATAAATTAGGCTTGAAAGTATTTTAGATAGATTTGAGAATATTAGTTCTCCTCCTGATCTAGGCTAAATACCTCTTTACATAGACGAGGGTTACTTAACCCTTCTTAAACGATACATTTCCCTTATATATAGGGAAGAGTGAAGGAAGGGGAAAAAGTCTTAGTTAAGTCAAACCTTACAACATATACCAAAAGGGAAAGTACAATTTCTTCCCGTTACACAACCACTCTGTTTCTGTACAGAAATACATTATCATGAAGGCTTGTCATTTTTCACCCTGGCATACTCAGCTAACTGCGGGCTAATATCATTACTCCATCCATACTTCAGACAGTTCAACAACTGACAGAGAAATACAGCCTTCTTGGTTAGTCCTCTGATTGTGGCATAGGAAATCTCCTCAAAATCTAATGATTCTACCAATTTAATGTACTCAGCCGGGGTTCCTGACACAATATCATCATTAATTAACTGGTAGCCTACTGAGCGCATCTGCCACTACATTATCTTTTCCTGATTTGTGAACCAAGTCAATCATATTGGGACAGCAACAAAGCCCATCTTTGGATTCTGGCATTTGCATTAGAAGGAATTGGCTTCCCTTTGCCAAACAATCCAAGTAAAGGCCTGTGATCTGTCATAGCTACAAAAGGCCTTCCAAGCAAAAAATATCTAAACCTCTTGACCGCATAAACTAAAGCCAGGCCTTCTGTCAATTTGGGCGTAATTCTTTTCCGCCGCTGTCAGTTTTTTGCTTGCAAAGTACACTGGTTTCTCTTCACCCTACTGGACCTGCAACAAAACACAACCCACCCCAGTAGGAGATGCATCTACTTCCACAATCAGAGGAGATTGACCATCAAAATTAGTTAGCAAGGTTGAGTTTTTTAAATCCCTTTTGATGGCTTCAAATGCCTTGTGCTCTAGGGCTGTCCACTGAAATTTTGCACCTTTCTTCAACAGATCAGACAAAGGTGAAAGCTTGGTTGACAAGTTCTTAATAAATTTACAGTAATAAGTAATCATTCCCAAGAAGGAGTGTACTTCTGCAGTTGACTGAGAGGAAGGTGCCTCTAGTATAGCCTGAAGTTTGCTTGGAGAAGGCTTAATGCCATGACCAGATATATGATACCCTAAATATTCCATGTCACTTACATGCAACTTAGACTTCTTGTTAATCTGAACATTATGAGCTTGTAAAATGTTGAGTACCCTCTTCAGCCTCTCATCATGTTCAGCCTTTGTGTCACCTGCAATGATTATTTCATCTAGATAGGCTGCAACACCTTCTACTTATGCAATTAATTGGGAAATAAACCTTTGAAAGATAGCTGGAGATGATGAGAGACCAAAAGGTAATCTCCTATACTTGAACAGTTCTTTCTGGGTGTTGATCACTAAGAGTTCTTGGCTCTTCTCATCTACTGGAATTTGCAAATAAGCATTCTGCAGTTCAATCTTAGAAAATACCTTACCATTACCAATTCCTGATAATAACTCGTCAATCTTAGGAAGAGGGTACTTATTACACCTAATTTGCTTATTCAGTTCTTTAAAATCACCACATATTCTCATTGATTTCTGGTCAGCCTTCAGAACTGGTACAATTGGTGCTGCCCACTCACTACAAGAAATTGGTTCCAAAATACCTTCCTTAACAAGCGTATCTAAAGCATCTTCAACCATTGGTTTATGATAAAAAGGAACTGTGTGAGCCTTCATAAATTTTGGAGAAACATCATTCTTAACCTGTACCTTGGCTACTGTGCTTGAGATAGGCTTGCTAGGGTTAACACAGTACTGGTCTAATAAATGGCTTGCCTCTTGAACCTGCTGAATTTTGGTCTAATCCAGCCAAATGAATCCCCACTTTGGCCATGAGATCCTTCCCACATATATTGCTATTTGAGGAATCAACTATATAAAAGGGCTGACTCACCTCCTTACCATTGTATTTGACCAGTGCCTGCAATTTACCTATCACCTGTACAGTAGAATTATCATAAGCCACTAATCTCTTCCTTGAAGGCTCGACCTCCAGCTTCAATAACCTAGCCCAATCCGATGTCAAAGTAAAGACTGATGCGCCACTATCAACCTCCAAGGGTACCTGTTTTTCATTTATTACAAAATTGAAAATCTCTGCCTTCACCGCACATACAGACTCCTTCACCGTCAACAGTTGTCCCTCTCCATCCTCTTCCGAACTGTCCTGTGCCTCTGGGTCATTAAGTACCCACACTGGTCTTGTACCTCTAGCATATTTCTTGGGCTCTCCTGAGGCTTTGCCAGTAGTCCCCGTACTGTTCTTTGTCCTTAGTTTTGGATGGTTCTGATACTCCTCCCCATAGTCATGCTTCACAGAACCACACACTCTTTTTAAATGTCCCTTCTTTTTACACTTATGGCATGTGAAATCCTTGAAACGGCACATGCTGCTCTCGTGAGGGAATCCGCAATGACAACAAAGTGGTTTTCCTAGTCTAGGTCCAACATTCACAGCTCTTACTTGCTGTCACTCACTCCTTTCTCCAACAAATGCCTTTTCCATGTTTAACATCCTCTCAAAAATTCCAGTGGATGTCATTGACTGCAAGTCCAAATTTTCAGCTACTAAATTTGGAAAATAAACTTCCTGCTCTACTGTCATAAACAACTGATCTCGCACTCTTGGATCAAATTGTTCTCCAAAATTACAGTCTTTAGCTAAGGCCTTCAGTTCTGCATACAATTCATTTAAATGTTCTCCCGTCTTCTTCTTTCTTTGCTGGAAGGTTAGAAAACTACGGTGATATGAGGGTTTGACGATAAAATGTTTCTTCAGAGCAGCCACTAGCTCACTGTAAGATTTAGTATGAGGCAAATCTGGAGCACAAAGGTTGCCTAACACACTGTAAATCTCGGTATCAACAGACACTAGCAACACATTTTTCTTTTTATCTGCATCTGTTACAGCAATTTTTTTTTTTTTTTTTTTTTTTTTAATATTTCAACTACTCCCTCTCGGGCATAGGCTGATAGCCTTTACACTCAACCGCTGAACACGGTGAGGCCCATGAGGTCTTGCTCCAGTCTAGGGAGTGAGACATGCGAAGCTTCACGGCTCGAAGCAACTCCATCTCTGAAGCCGCCTCGCCTCTGCGCTTCACAGTCTCACTCCCACAGACTCGGACACTCACTCTCAGAACGCCACCTATTGAGCAATTTACTCACTAGGCATTGCCCCCCTGTAGCATATTTTTTGAATATGGGAATATTCATACAATGCTATTTAACCCCTTCCGACATATGACGCGATTTTGAGCCTATTGGGGATATTTTAAAGCCTTTGTTACCATCAGGGGTATTTAGAAACCTTTAGTTTAGTTACTTCAACCTCTGCAGTTGTCTTTGAGTTAGCTGTGGGCAGAAAACTAATTTTGGAGAGGTAATTATAAGAGTGAGAGAACTCTATTTCTTATTGCTAATCTGGCAACCTCTGCATCATAAAAGCGTGAAAGGGTTAATCAGGTAACAATGAGGGTATTTTTTATGGCATTTCGGTGTGCTGTGGTAATGCACTGATACTAGGTACAGCACAAATTCCATCCCAATAATATCATCCCATTGACATATATTGGGATTCGAACCCGGGTCCATTGGATTACCAGTCCAGTGGCAAGACCACTCTGCCACACCTCCCCTGAGCAAAATTAGCTTCTAATAAACTCAGCCATAGTTCTAAAGAAATCTTCGTTGGGTCAAAATGTTCAATTTTAAACTGTGATGCTGTTCCCGCCATGACGAACAAGACTCCCAGGCCCCAAGCCGTCAACGTTCCAACTGCCCAGCATACAACTTAACCTTGAGTCTGGGTCCCCGGGAATAGCTTCTCGTTAATCTTGGGTGCCTAATCCATTTGACTACTGTAGTCCAGGTACTCCATGGTCCTCGTCGCCAATTGTGGTAACCAATAAAACATAGTGGCGGTTACAAGCCGTTTATTCCTCTCCAAAGGTACAGCGTCTCTCCTCTCTAGTCCCACGATCTAATCAACCCTAACATAAAACAATTGAATTCCTTCTCACATGGTGTATTACAAATCAGGATATACAGTACTTACATATAATATACAACAGACCTATACTAGTGCTGCCTAGAAAGAGCTTTCTAGTAAGTGACCATCTCACCGTGAACGGAAAGTGGTTAGCAATGGCTCTTCCACCGCGATGACAGATTAGTATTCTTCCCGCCGTGCTAGGAACATTTAATAATAGTATAGGGGAGTCGTTCCGGCTGAGCCGGAACATCCCTTGGAAGCCTTCCTCTTCCGCCGGGAGTTCGTTCTAGTTCAAGACAACGAACTGGTTACTTGGATCTTGTGCAACACTACAATGCCACTAGTGGGACGTCCAGCGAGGTAGAAACGCAGTTGCGAGACAATCTCTCCGCCGGAAAAAATATCCTAACCAAAATTCTACTAACAAGTCTGCAACAAGTTAGCAAACACACAATTATAGTCAGGAAGTATCCCAACACCCTCAACTACTGAGACTATCTTATCGTCCAGTAGAAGAGGGTTACATATAATGGCACAACATTAATGTAATAATAACTTTAAATTAAATCCTAGCCATAAACAAAACCTATGCAGAGGCTGGCGACGAGGCCTAGGGCAAGAAGTAGGACGAATCGACAAATACTCTTACCTCCAGGAAGAACTAGCACCCTCCTCCATCTCGACGACAGGAACATAGGGGAGACGACGCAGATACCAGAAGCAAGGTTCTCTACTAAGTAAAGCAACCCTAAAGTAAAAGTTCTGCCGACGAAATACACAAAAAACGCTTAACCCATCAGAAAGGTGGCCGAAAAGCACTGCCCTTGTGGTAAAATAAAACCTCTAATCCTACTCGCTAGGCTAAAATTAGAGGAAAATTTAAAAACAAAAACAATGGCTGCTTCGTTCATGCGGACCCGAGGTAAGGCCATCACCTAAAGCACCCTTAAAACACAATGCCTGGGGGTCACGCCAATCAGCACGCCCAACCTATCTAATCTAAACCTACTCTAAAACATCTCAGATTAGTACAAATGAGCAAAAGACTCACTATCCGGACAGAAGAGTGACGAATGAAGAAGTCGGCACACACGTGCGCTCGGCGCTGACCTCCCCGAGCGTGAAGGAAGATGACGCGTCAGCGTCTCAAGGCGAAACCCATGCTAACAAACATCTGTACTACAGGAAGTGTAAAACAGATAAGAGTTCTATTTATTTTATTTTTTTTATTATTTTATTATTTAGTTTTTTCGTATCGGCATCCGCATCATAAGGACGAGTGAGTCCGTAAGTAATTATGAGCGTACGCTTACAATGAATTGGTCTCTACGCTCCGGGGCGGGTGATTTGAACAGCTGACTCTGGGGTTCAAAGAAAGCCATTACTGTTTAAGGCATATCGTCAATGATGGAGGGCCACTAATAAATAAATGTATTAGCCCCTATTATTGTTAGGTTAAAACCTAAAATTATCCTAGCCATACCTCAGTTATCACTTTTAATGTTACATTGCACTCCAGGTTTCCAGATCTATACATTATCACAAAGGACACAATGGCTGGATTTTGTTTTTATTTTATTTTTTTTATTTTTTATTTTTTTATTGTAAAGAAAAGCTATAGATCTCTCTGTTCATAATAGAGCTCTGTTTCCTTAGAGAGCTTGGGCTGTATTGAGAAACGTATGAAGGTGGAAGATAAAACAAAATTATTTTATCATATTAAAGATGACAGTAAATCAGATGGAAATAATAACTATTAGATTATTGTTTTATTCTGTATTTGATTATTGTATTACAAATATATCGTTGTCGATTCTTCTATTTTATTCGGAAAGATACTATATAGGATTACATGCATATACTGGTGTATAGTAAATGTACGTAGGTACTAATAATAATGCAGTTATATACTACAAGCCGAAAGCTGTATTCGTTGGTCATTTTACTGACAGACAACCATCGAGGCTGCCACACAAGCATGCTGTTCCTGGTTCCACTTGGACCCTCCACCACACTTGAAGCTGTAAGGAAAATATATGTTATTAGTTGTATTTAATTATGACGATCTTTTTAGTGCAGGAGAAACCTTTAGAAGTCAAAGAAAATATACACCCTTATAATACAAATGAAAGGGCAAATCACTATCAATATACTCAATGATTATAATATAGATACCCTTTTTAATTGCCTTTGCATACGCTTGAGATATTACAGTGTAGGGGATCATCCCTTGTGCCCGAATTCTAGAACAAGATTTAACACAAACTGATCCTAAGTTTTGAGGAGATGTTGTGGAGATAATAAATTAATTATTGATGGCTTACTGTAATTTTACAATTTTAGAGATACAACAGAAAAAATCCATCTCCACAAGTTCCCTCTGCGAGTGAAACCATTTCTGGAATTGTGGCCTTAGTGTCCCACACTAGGGTATAATCCCTTAGTACTCCACATTAAAGGTCCCACCATTGACACTATCTGGTCCGACGTCTTGTGGGTTATTATATTTTTTTAATCATTATTAAGGATTTTGCTTGTTTTTACCATTCGCGACCAATGTATTTTAGTTTGTCCGTAGGAGGTTGCAGCCATCAGCCGAACAGGGCGGTACTCCCGGGGAGTACTATAGGTGGCTGAAAAGGATAGCTGAAACTCCTGTTTAACCATCTGGCCTCCTTTGCTGACGTGTTCCGTGCATCACAAACATAAAGGGCAACTCCAGTTTACCCTCCAAAACACCTTCTCCCCCCATCAATACATTATACTACTAACACATTACATTCTATACTATCTTCTCAAAAAGAAAAAACAAATGGCCCCCAGCATCTTGACCCCTGGTGATGACTCATCAAAATGTACTGGATTGCTAACTCTCAACTTCTGCAACATTTGTGGCCTTTCCTGTAACTTTCACTCTGTAGAACACCACCTCTCCTCCAACAAACATGATCATCTTTTTCTTAGGTGTCTGAAGCAACTTCCAGCAACCCCTTCTCTGTTTCCTTCTACTTTCTCAATCCTAGTTTCAAAGCCAAAGGTGGATGCTGTGTATATTTGCACAACATACTAATTTGCTCTCATGTTCCCGACTTTGACTCCTCTGAATTCTCAACTCCCTGGCTCAAACTTTCCTGTCACTCTCACACTCTATTTCTGTGTGGTCTATCTATCCCCTGACTCAACTGGAACACAATCTATATATCCCTCTCTTCTCTGAAATTTCCATCTTGGGCGATTTCAACGTTCACCACCGCCTATGACTCTCCTCTTATTTCACTGACCAACCTGGTGAACAAACCTATATCTTTTTTTGTTATCCTATATGACCTAAAGCAGTTACTCCAACACCCTTCTCGTATCTCTGACCGCCTTGAAGATCAGCTCAATATCATTGACTTATTTTAAACCTCTAATCCTTCTGCTCCAATCATAACCTTATCTCTTTTACCTGTCCTATCTCTCCAGTACGGCAATCCGATTCTCCCAGCCGGCGGTGCTTATAACACTTTGGCACTGCCAACTGGGAGGATCTTCGGCAGTACTTCTTTGATTTCCCATGAAATTATTTTTTCAAACGGTACCATCGCCTTCAAACTCAAGAATCTCGTACTTTCTATGTTTTTGCCCTGAATCAAACCAAATCTGGTCTTTGACTCACCAAAAACTCTTTCATTAATAACAAATGCTTTGAACATTCTAACTCTAGCACTTCCCAAGCTTTCTGGGAAGACAAAAAACCTCTCCAACAATTTAATTTCCTCGTCTTTCCCTCCTTGTTTCCATTCTGATGGTACTATCATCACTTCTTCCTATGACAAAGACGAACTCTTCGCTCAAACTTTCACTAAAATCTCAACCTTGGATGATTCAGGTGCTATTCCTCCTTTTCCAGTCCCCTCTCTCTTACTTATGCCTAATATCTTAATCTCTTATAAGGATGTACTTACTGCCCTCTCTGGGCTTAATACTGAAAAAGGCATACAGACCAATTGGTGTTTCTACTGTTGTACTCAAAAACTGTTCTTCCGTGCTGACTCCCTGCCTAGGCAAACTCTTCCGTCTATGTCTTTCCTCTAACATCTTCCCTTCTTCCTGGAAGTTTGCTCTCATTCAACCTGTCAAAAAAAAGGGTGACTGTTCTCAACCCTCCAACTATCGTCAAATTGTTCTCATTTCTTGCATCTCTGAAGTTTATTAATCTATTCTTTATTCGAAATTTCTTAAGCATTTAATTCCCATAATCTACTTTCAGATTGCCAATATGGCTTCCTTATAATAATAATAATAATAATAATAATAATAATAATAATAATAATAATTCTTTATTCCAGACACATAAGATAGATACAGTATAAATACAGTACGACCTAATGGTCCATATCACATACACTTCTCGTCAGAGCACAGATAATAATTATACACAAAGATATATTAATAAAGAAACTATAAAATAAAAAATACAGTAGGCCTATTTACAGAATAGAGCACATATCACATTTTGTCACAATATAACACAGATAGGGTAACTAAGGCTATTGCTCAATGTTGGTTAACACCTATTGCACAGATCATTGCTCATAGTTCAATTAGACCTATATATTACATTACATACTATGTGTGCAGCAGCTTCTGCCAGTGAGATATAATACGGGATTCATAGATATGATCACTAGACCAAAGAGCTACAATCAGCGTGTTACTGGAGGATTGCAGTCGCTGCGAAAAGCTGTACACCAGTCTCCTGATGACAGCCCGACAGCACTGCACATCCAACAGTGTGCACACCATACTAGTGCTTTCATATTTAGAGAGGCCAATGAACATCTTGGAGTATATTATGATAGGATGTACACAGACCATTTATGGTGGCTCTCTTATACTTCCACCACAAATGGGCCGTGTACATAGAGGAACAATATGTCCGGAACAAAGTGACTTTAGTTTCCCAATTACACATGTGGAATTTTCTCAAGATGGTGTTACCACGTAAATATAGCTGTCTGCGCTGACGGCCGATATCTGCATCATCTGAGCAATCACCACTCTAGTGGTGATCTCCTTTCTTATCTTCCTAACTCCTGGTCACCCTCCTTTCGGGACTTTGATTAGACCTATTCTATTGCGCTAGACATATTGAAAGCCTTCGATATGATTTTCGCACAAATCTCTAATTTCTAAACTACCCAGCCTCTATATGTACCTATATTTCATATTTCTTTTCTGACCGTTCCATAGGTGCAGTTGTGGACGGTCATTGCTCACTTCCTAAACCTATCAATTCCAGTGTTCCCCAGGGTTCTTTTCTGTCTCCAGTTCTCTTTCTAATATTTATTAATGATATCCAAACTGTACCTATAGTCCTATCCACTCATATGCTGATGACTACCTTATGCATTCAACTAGTTTTCCACATTGACCCAGCATGCAATCATTCAAAAACTCACGTGATGAGGCCATAAGATGCCTGTTTTCTGATCTTTCAACTATTTCTGATTGGGTCAGAGAGAATCTGGTTACTTTCAATGCTTCCAAAAAATAAATATCCCCATCTATCTACCCGTCACAATCTTCCACATGCTTATCGCTTACTCTTCAACAATACACAAATCAACCCAGCGTCTTTTCTCAATATTCTTGGTGTTTCTTTTTTTTCTGACCTTCCTTGGAAAGATTATATTACCACTCTTGCTAAAACAGTTTTCCAGAACTTAGGTGCACCCAATATCTCTGTGGGCTCTTTACCCCCGTTCAGCTTCTTGCTCTGTACAGGGGCACGGTGCGCCCATGTGTAAAGTTTTGTTCGCATGTGTAGGGAAGTTCCACCCATACCGCACTTCTCAAAAAGGTAGAGTCAAAAAAATGTCATCATATTATTTCACTTCCTCTTACTACAATCTCTCTCTCTACATGCTGCAGTGTCGTATTTATCTCACTCTTCTCCCACTATTACAATAATCAATGTTCTTCAGAGCATTCTCAGTGTATACCTCCTCCCATACGGTGAGTAGGGGGCAACCGCTTTCAATACATTCCCTCCTTTATTCTGTCAAACTCTCTAACCTAAGAGTGAACTGATTTTCCCAGTATTTCTACTACTCAACAAGTAAGCTCTGGAAATCTCTTTCTCTGACTCTGTCTTTCCCTCATCCTATGACTTAAACTGCTTCAATCTTATTGTGTCCAGACAGTTTTATTCTAACGTACCTTAAATTTGGCTCCCTGTCAATCTTTCAACTTTGGAGGGGACACTTGTTACAGGCAGCTTTGCCTATTGTCTCCTTCATAGACATAGCAAAAAAGCTAACAAAAATGTCTTCCCAGACTTCCTTCAAGCATATATTCTGTTATACAGTATATATATATATATATATATATATATATATATATATATATACAGTATATATATATATATATATATATATATATATATATATATATATATATATATATATATTTGTTCTTTCTATGTGGATGAGGGAGACAAAGGGCAAAACTGCCTGAGGCGAGTGCCTCCCCCAGAGTTAAAAAGAGTGACAGGGCTAAAATCAAGGAACGTTCGAGCAAAAATGTCTGGACACATAGTTTGAAACAACTTAAGTCATAAGATGAGGGAAAGATGGATTCAGGGAGAGAGTTCCAAGCTCAGCTGTTGAATAGAAGAATGATTGGGAATAACTTTTCACTCTTGAGTTGGAGAGTTGTACAGAGGATTGTGTTGCAATACGGGTACTACGTACCCTACGTAAAGGAGGTGGTATGCACTGAGAGAGCTCTGAAGAACACTGATTATTGTAGTGGCAATAGAATAGCGAGAGAGATGCAACATTGCGGCGAAGAGAGAGAGATTGCAGAGTCAGTGAGTGGAAGGGAGTTAATGATACGAAAGGCTTTCTTTTCTACTTTGTCTAGAAGTGCTGTGCGAGAGGATCCTCCTCACTCATGTGAACAATACTCAATATAAGGATGCACTGTACCCCTGTACAGAGCAAGAAGCTGAGCAGGGGTAAAGAACCCCTTGAGGCGGTTGAGCACACACAGCCTCTGGGAGGCCGCCTTAGCAAGACTGGTAATATGAGAGCAGAAGAAAAAGAGACACCGAGAATACTGAGAGAAGATAAAGGGTTGATTTTTGTATTGTTGAAGAATAAGGGATAGTCCTCTGGATAGTCCTCTGGGAGTTCAAGGCGGGTAGATAGATGGAAAAATTGGGTTTTGGAAGCATTAAAGGTAACAACATTTTCTCTGTCCCAATTGAAAGTGGTAGATAGATCAGAAGATAAGTGTTGTATGGCTTCATTACGTTTGCTTTTGAGGGATTGCTGGCTGGAGCATTTTGGGAAACTAATTGAATAGTGTAAGATAGAGTCCTCTGCATATGAATGGATAGGACTGGAGGTACGGTTGAGAAGATCATTGATGAAAATTAGAAATAGAATTGGAGATAGGACAGATCCCTGAGGAACACCGGGAGTTGATAGGATGAGGAAGTGAACGATGGCCTTCAATAACATCAGCTATGGAACGACCGGAAAGGAAATTAGACACAAAGGTACAGATGGAGGGTAGTTTAGAAACTAGAGATTTGTGCCAGAATTTATCGAAGGCCTTCGATATGTCTAACACAATAGAAAAGGTCTCACTGAAGTCCCAAAAGGAGGATGACCAAGAGTTAGTAAGATATGAAAGAAGATCACCAGTAGAGCGACCCTTAAGGAAGCCATACTGGCGATCTGAGAGCAGATTATGAGAAGATAAATGCTTAAGAAATTTGGAAGTAAGAATAGTTTTAAAAACTTTAGAGATACAGAGATGATAGCAATTGGACGATAGTTGGAAGGTTGAGAGTGGTCAACCTTCTTCGGGACAGGTTGAATCAGAGCAAACTACCAACAAGAAGGGAAGATATTAGAAGAAAGATGGAGACGATGGAGACTGAAACCTCAAAAATCGCCTGGTCCTGACGAGGTATATGCTAGAGTATTAAAAGAATGCAGAGATGAGCTAAGTAGTCCATTAGCATTTATATTTAACAAGTCATTAGAAACAGGTTTAGTTCCAGAAGCTTGGAAGCTTGAAAATGTAGTTCCGATCTTCAAAAAAGGTGATAAATCGATAGCATCCAATTACCGTCCCATTAGTCTCACATCAATCATAGGAAAGTTGCTAGAGTCCATTATTGCTAGGAAAATTAGAAGCCACTTAGTAAAATTTAACTTAATAAATTCTTCTCAGCATGGATTCACTCAGGGACGTTCTTGCCTTACTAATTTGCTTAGCTTTTTCTCAGAGGTATATGAAGCAGTAGATAGTGACAAGTCATATGATATTATATATTTAGATTTCAGTAAAGCTTTCGACAGAGTCCCTCATGAGAGATTGATGAGAAAGGTTGAGGCACATGGAATAGGAGGGTCGTTGTTGGGATGGATTAGGTCATGGCTAATTGGTAGGAAACAGAGAGTCAGCATAAATGGTACCAAGTCAGAGTGGGGAGCAGTCAAAAGTGGTGTCCCCCAGGGATCGGTATTAGGTCCCCTGTTGTTTCTTATATACATAAATGACCTAGATTTAGGTATAACTAGTAGGATAAGTAAATTCGCAGACGATACTAAAATGGGGAGATCAATTGATTCAGATAGCGATATAGAGTGCCTCCAAAGGGATCTAGATACCTTACATGAATGGTCAGTAAATTGGCAGATGAAGTTTAACATTGACAAATGCAAGGTATTAAAGATAGGGAAGATGCAAACAAATGTTAAATATAAACTAGCTAATTTAGAATTAGAAAATTCAGACTGCGAGAAAGATCTAGGTGTGTTTGTTAGCAATGATTTGAAGCCTAGAAAACAGTGTATAAGCGTTCGTAATAAGGCAAACAGGATTCTCGGGTTCATCTCTAGGAGTGTGAGTAACAGAACTGCTGATGTTATCTTAAAACTTTACTTGTCATTAGTGAGACCCCATATGGATTATGCTGTCCAATTTTGGTGTCCTTATTACAGAATGGACATAGATTCATTGGAGAGAATTCAGCGTAGAATGACAAAAATGATCCATAATATTAGAAATTTTCCGTATGAAGAAAGGTTGAAGAAATTAGGTTTACATTCGTTAGAGAGACGCAGAGTTAGAGGGGATATGATAGGTGTTCAAGTGGGTTAGTGGGATTAACAAAGGGGATATGACAAATGTACTAAAGCTCAGTGATAGCGAAAGAACTCGTACCAATGGTTTCAAATTAGATAAATTTCGTTTCAGAAAAGATATAGGCAAGTATTGGTTTGGTAACAGAGTTGTAGATGGGTGGAATAGGCTACCAAGTGATATAGTGGGATCAAGAACGATAGGGAGCTTTAAGATAAAATTGGATAAGCATATGGACGAGAAGGGTTGGGTGTGAAGGGGGATCAGCCGGGTTGGGCCAATCAGCGCTCTGCAGACCCCCGTAATCCTGTGTTGATCTCTGACCGGTTTGGTAAGATGATCCTCAGGGTATTAGAGTGTTGAGCCTATGATTGGGCTTTGTAATTGGGGTTGTGTGGGACAGGGATCTGCCTTGCTTAGGCCAATCGGCTTTCTGCAGACTCCCATTTTCTTATGTTCTTATGAAAGAGTTTGCCTAGGCAGGGAATCAGCACGGAAGCACAGTTTTTTAGTACAACAGGAGGAGCACCATCCGGACCGTACGCCTTCTTAGTATCAAGCCCAGAGAGGGTAGAAAGTACATTTTTAGAAAAGATTAAGATATTAGGCATGAGTAGGTGAAAGGAGGGTGGAGAGGGAGAAAAAGCACCGGAATCATCCAAGTTGGAGTTTCTAGCGAAAGCTTGGGCGAAGAGTTCAGCTTTGTCAGAGGAAGAAGTGACGGTAGTGCTGTCAGAGTGGAAAAGGGGAGGGAAAGATGAGGAAGAAAAATTGTTGGAGGTTTTTGGCTAGATGCCAGAAAGCTTGGGAAGAGCTAGAGTTGGATAGTTCAGTGCATTTATTATTGATGAAAGAGTGTTTGGCGAGTCGAAGAACAGATTTGGCTTGATTCCGGGCAGAAACATAGGAAGAATGGGATTCTTGAGTTTGAAGGCTTCCTCCTTATTGGTGACAGCAGTAGAACAAGTGTGAGTAAACCAAGATGTTTTTGCATTGTACTGAGAGAAAGAAAATGGAATGTATGCTTCCATGCCCGAGAGGATTACCTCGGTAATGCGTTCAGCACTCTCCGAGTGTCCCCGGCCACGGAAGCAAAAATCATTCCATGGGAATAAAGAAAGTACTGCCAGAGAGCCTCCCAGTCTGCAGCACCAAAGTGCCACAAGCGCCGCTGGCTGGGAGGATCGGGTGGCCGTACGGGATAAATAGGGCAAGTAACAGAGATAAGTTTATGGTCAAAGGAGCCCAAAGGAGAAAAAAGATCAACAGTATAAGAGGAAGGGTTAGAAGTTAGAAACAATTCAAGAATGTTTGGCCGATCTCCAAAGCGATCCGGGATATGGGTGGGTTGCTGAACCAACTGCTCTAGGTCATTTAGGATAGAAAAAATGTAGGCTTGTTCACCAGGTTGGTCAGTGGAATGAGAGGAGAGCCATTGGCGGTGGTGAACGTTTAAATCTCCTAAGGTAGAGATTTCTGAGAAAGGAGAGATGGATAGGATGTGTTCCACTTTAGAGTGTATAGATAGTCAAAGAATTTGGGAAAGTCAGAAGAGTTAGGGGAAAGATAGACAACACAGAAATATTTAGTATGAGAATGACAGGATAGTTTGAGCCATAAAGTTGAGAATTCAGAGGAGTCAAAATCGGGAACACGAGAGCAAGTGAGTTTGTTGTGCATGTATTCACAACATCCGCCTTTGGCTTTGAAACTAGGGTAGAGAAAGTAGAAGGATACAGAGAAGGGGCTTCTGGCAGTTGCTTCAGACACCTGAGTTTCAATGAGGAAAAGAAGATCAGGTTTGTTGGAGGAGAGGTGGTGTTCAACAGAGGGAAACTTTAGAGGAAAGGAAACGAATGTTCCAAAAGTTGGTAGTAAGAGTGACAGGCTGTGGTCCAAAGCATTTTGAAGGGTCGGCTGGTGAAGGGCAGTTAATAATCGTCCCCCCTCCAAGGGACTCAGAGGAAGTGTAAGTTGCCATCATTGTTTGTATTGCTTTTGTTGTTTTTGTTTTCTTTGTATTGGAAAAAAGTGTAGTGTGCTTGTTTAGTGTAGTGAGATGGATAGGAGGAGGAGGGGTTTGTGAGAGCTAGCTGGATTACTCATTGTGTAAGTGAGACACAAACAGAAAAAGTAAGGGAGGCCAAAACAAGTGAAATAGGTGTTCCAGCAACTCCTTATCACATGCCTATGCGGTAGAGTATATTATACAGTAATTCCGGCCGCCAACCAAGGCGGTCATGTTTTAATGCGACTGAGGTCCATCCCTACAGTGCATATTCCCTTAGTTTGGAAGAGTTTATAATTATTCTCGCGCTAATTTTCCGTTACCACAACCAAAACGTTATCTTATTTTATAAAATATTCTAACCATCACGTTAGGTTTAGTTAGCTAAGGCAGAGTTAGGTAAAGGTTAGGTTAAGTAAAGTTAGGCTAGGAGAAGATACCATTTAGTAATATATTTTACATTGCTCTTATTGCTGATATTAGTCATTTGTTTCACGGTATTTTTTTATATAAATTACAAGTGTCGGGCTATATTAGGTAGCATGTAAAAAGAAAATAGACTAGAATGATAAGTTTACCTGTATTTGTAGTACTGAATATTGCCACTGCCGAGATCCACAGGATTACAGACATAATAGTTCTGACAGCCACTCTGAATGTCGGCATAGTAGCCGTATTCCCGCCCTTCACATCTGAACCCGCCATCATCTCCCTCCTGATATGATATAGTCTTTTGTTGTTGCTGCTGAGCTCTTACAGGGAACGTCTTCCTTGTTGGAGTATTAGGTTGTAGAAATGCACTGGTGGTTGCTCGCAGGTAAGACTTCTGTGCGGATGGTCTTGTGGTACGTTGCATTATGTTGTATCTCTTACTACTGGTCACATTGATCCTGGAAGACTTGGTGCTGGAAGCTGCATTATGTAACTGACCTTCTGCCTTTGTTTCTACCTTTGCAGTATGTCCGAATGAAACACCATGTGGCCTCCATACGGAAGGAACATCAATAGTTGAGGTGACTACTGGTGCCTCTCCCAGGGGCCTCTTTATGAGTACCATCCTGGCAATAGGACTATTATTGGTTGGAAAGACTAGTTTATCCTCTGTTTGGGGTTTTCGGTACTTGACACCAACTAGATCGGAGGGCTTAGAAATTGTCCACACTCTTCCATCTTTACTGGTGATTGTTTCAAGCTGAGGTTCATTTTGTGCTGCAGTCTTTGGGAATACACGATTCAGCTTAATTGCTGGATCAGGCTGTGGACGCTTTGCAACCTTCCAAGTGCCTGAGCTTGTTACTATTACACGAGGTGTCCTGTCTTCTAGCTCACTTTTAGCTTCATCTTTCGCTTGGAAATGCTTATTGAAATAGAATCCAGGTTTTGGTTTGGGAAGCTCGGACACCTTCCATGTTCCCGATTCAGTAACAATAATCTTTTGCCCTCCATCGTCGTACTTGACCTCTGATTGCTGCTGAAATTGTCTATACTTGAGTGGTGATGCTGCAGTCCACCCACACAATGCCCACAACACTGTAAAAGAAAAGAAAATATATTACATACTTTCTTTAAAATAGGGTTTGCGTGTGAGTAGGTACAACTTGATGTAGCTATATCTGTTGTATATACAAATATGCACCATCAGAAGATACAAGGAAAACGTTGAGGAGGTGGTGGCAAATGAATACTAGGAGTTATAGAGGTTCAAACTGAGGTGTGTGTTTGTGTGTGTGTGTGTGTTACCCTTATAACCACACTATATCCTTACTATAATCATACTACGATCACCAAAAGTCTTACCCAAATTTTAACCATCCTCTCGCTGTCCACCGTACCTACCCTCACTACCATCAAGACCTTGGCTACTATCGACTACACTACCACACTTTATATAATTATACAGTATATATATATATATAAATATATATATATATACTGTATATACATATATATATATATATATATATATACATATATATACATATATATATATATATATATATATATATATATATATATAATCTTAATAAATAAAGGTCAATGTCTGTGTCTGTCTGTCTGTCTGTCTGTCAGTTACCCGAGTTACCCGACTTTTGTTACTAAACTCCTCCCACAGTTTTGGTGCCAGGTGGGAGTGTGGGGCACCGTTGGAAAGCCCAGGCTTTGGAGATGGTTTAAGGCGAGTTTAGTGGAAATCAGAGACACTTTTGTTTAATAAAAATTTTGGCAGAACTTATGTAGTATACGGGAGCGAAAGAAATGCGAAAAAAATTGCCGTTTTGGGCAGAAGGAGGCCTCCGATCGAAAAGGTGTATGGAGCGAAAGTTGTTCGCAGCCCCCCAAAATGGGGGTACGGATGAGGTCAGATCCAAAATCGGAGGTCATTTAGCGGCCGAAATCGAGGTCGCCGTTTAATGAGGCACAGGGAGGTCGAGGCCGGTGATTATGGCAGTAGTATTATTGTGATGATTGTGGTAGATGGATGGATGGATAGGTGGATGGTGATTATGGTAGTAGAATTTAAACCCGGGCAACGCCGGGTACCCCCACTAGTATATATATATGTAAGATTAGCTATTTATATATAGGATATATATATATATATATATATATATATATATATATATATATATATGTTTCTAGTCTCTCAGTGGGGATCGAACCATCGACCATCAGGATGATAGCCGACGCTTTAATCAATTACACCACGGCAGTCTAAAAGACACTCAGCCTTCTATCCTATTTATGTTAGGGAGAAGGGAAACCCACTAGGCGAATATATTTCAATTCAAACCTAGTTGTAGGATCCATATTTCCAGAATACCATACACGGATTTTTGAGTGTCCCAACGCAACTCGGGTAGAAATTGATTTCATTTAATTCTAACCCACAAAGCATGAGTTACAAATATTGAGAATATATCACAAATACACTTGAGCCACTAAATGTTTCTAGTCTCTCAGTGGGGATCGAACCATCGACCATCAGGATGATAGCCGACGCTTTAATCAATTACACCACGGCAGTCTAAAAGACACTCAGCCTTCTATCCTATTTATGTTATGTTCTCCCTAACATAAATAGGATAGAAGGCTGAGTGTCTTTTAGACTGCCGTGGTGTAATTGATTAAAGCGTCGGCTATTATCCTGATGGTCGATGGTTCGATCCCCACTGAGAGACTAGAAACATTTAGTGGCTCACGTGTATTTGTGATATATTCTCAATATTTGTAACTCTCATGCTTTGTGGGTTAGAATTAAATGAAATCAATTTCTACCCGAGTTGCGTCGGGACACTCAAAAATCCGTGTATGGTATTCTGGAAATATGGATCCTACAACTAGGTTTGAATTGAAATATATTCGCCTAGTGGGTTTCCCTTCTCAAAGGAGTACAAAGGAGTACAAAGGAGTACAAAGGAAATCAAGCAACAACAGATCTAGTGACCCTTCTAGGTTGCTTGTCCTCCAAACACTGAGGATCAAGTGTCCAAACAGTGGTTTAGAGTGGGTAAGGGAACATTGGAAAGGGAAATACTGCCCTGGAACTAATGTCCGTGGCAGGATTAGGAAGTTAGTAGGGGACAGATGGGTTAGTAACTGAGGGGGGGATAAAATAAAGTTATTCATTTACAAACGCAGTCAGTCGCGGGTTTGATGCGAGATATTTGTCTAGGCGGAGTTTAAATGAATCAACGTGCTGCAGTCTATAACGTTTCGGAAAGCCCATTCCACAAGTTGACAACTCGATTGAAGAAATTCTTAGATTCGTGTGAGTTAAAAGATTTACCAATAATTTTGCAACCGTTTCCCCGCGTGTAATTAGATTGGTCGATAGTGAAGTACTTACTACAGTTCATATTGTCGATGCCTTTGATGATTTTGAACACTTGAATTAAGTCACCTCTTAATCTGCGCTGGGTTAAAGGAAATAGATTTAATTCTCTAAGACGCTCTTCGTATGGTTTGTTCTGGTTTGTTCCCTAACATAAATAGGATAGAAGGCTGAGTGTCTTTTAGACTGCCGTGGTGTAATTGATTAAAGCGTCGGCTATCATCCTGATGGTCGATGGTTCGATCCCCACTGAGAGACTAGAAACATTTAGTGGCTCACGTGTATTTGTGATATATTCTCAATATATATATATATATATATATATATTAGGGTGGTCCTTATGATGACGTAATTTTTTAAATGTTGAATTCGTTGTGTCCCGGGGTCTAAATTGGTTCCTTTGGGTGTAGAAACAAGACATAGAAAGTTACAGAGCGATTTGTCAATTTTTCGAACAGCGCTAGCCAATTCAAATATATATATATACTATAATAGCCTACATAGGGTTTTTTCGTATATATAATAGTAATTCCCGCGGGTCCCCCTCTCCCTAGAGTATTAGCCGGCCTAGCCCGGGGTTTCATGGCGATCATCGACCACTCATTGTTGCCCACTTCGGTGCTGCTCCACCATGGTCTTCTTGGAAGCGTCAGGGAACCTCTTCCGGTGGTCTGCCACCACCTGCACGAGGAACTGCAGCTGATCCTCATCCCGTGTTATCTTGCCGTTCAGATCCTGGATGACGGCAACTCCACGTTCTGCTCTATCATTTACCACGGCGAGTTGGAGGACCCGGCTCTTTGCCGTCTGGTAATCCTGGTTGATCTCCCACTCCTCAGGATCCATCTGGAGAAAGGTGTCTGGGAGGCGCAGGCGATGGAACAAGTTCATTGTGTTGGTGGTGACGAAGAAGTCGAGGGATTTTTCAAGAAGAACTTTTGGATCCGGCACCACAACACGCTTGGGTGGTTCCTCTTCACCCTCTTTCTTGAACAGGGCCGACACCATCTTCCGCTTCATGTCCATGTCCACTCCATCGTCGAACAACGCGAGCCCAACCATCTCCTCAGACAAGTACCACAGATGAGTGACAAATTTCTTCGTAGCAGCTTTGGAGACCTTGTCGTCAATCTTCTCGTACTCCAATAGTTGTTGAATGAAGCCGAGGTCTCTGCGAGGAGCGCTTGCCGCCTTTGGTGATAGTATCCACTCCTTTCCGTAGAGCAGGGCGACGAACAAACAGAGTTTCCGCAGGCCCTTCACTTGGCTGGCTGTCACGCCTTGCAACTGCACGCGGAACAACCATATTTTCAGGGCGTAGATGGCCTTGGCCATCCACCGTGCCTGGTGCATCGCACCTGGTGCCCGGAAGCGGATCCCACGGCGAGGTTCTCCACCGAAGAAGACAACGATGAGCTCCATAAGCTCCTGGTAGTCATCTCGAGGCTGCCGCTCTTCCAGCTGACCCTTGCAGAACTCGATCATGGGTGCAGCGACGTCTTCTAGGAATGGACAGAGCACCTCATCATCAGGTCCTGGACTGAAGGTGGCCTGGTCGATGGAACACCATTTGGTTTGGAACGCCTTGAATGGCAGAATGTCTGGGCCAGAGGGGGAGCCCAAGGCGGATTTGAACACCGCCGCGAGTACGAGTTCCAAGACATGATGCCTGCAGGCCAACCATAGCATAGGTCGCTGAAGCTTCTGCTCGAGTAGAACACAGGCCCCAGCGAGTCATCCAGTGTTCGATGCTGTCGTATCGAAACACATCACAGCCAAGTCTTCCGTAACTCCCCATTGTCGCACCACCTCTGCAACTGCATCGGCCTGGGCTTGTCCTGTGCCGGTTTCCAGCTTAGGGACAGCGAGGAGCTGGGAAACCCCCTCTCCTGACACGATTACAGGCAACCGGTCCACCTTCTCTTTTCCGGTGAGGTCTGGCAGAAGTTTCCCGTCCCAATGGACAACGAGGGGAACGCCAACCTTGAACTCCTCCTTAATTTGTATGGCTCATTTTTTACGATGTTTCTGACGAAGGCGGCGGATTGAGCTGCGGTTCAAGGCGAGATTGTCCTCTTCATGTCCGAGACTTCGGGCAATCTCCCCGACCACACTCATTGCAGCTCGGTCCGAGAGCTTGCTTCGATCGAGAGACGCTGCTAGATCTGGCGAGATGACGGTCTTCCGTCCCCGCTTTTTTTGAGACATTCGTCCAACTGAATCTCCTGATGGTGCATCGGGATCTTCTGTGCCACTCGAGGACCCGCTGCTTGCCAGAATGGCTCTCGTTGATGCGGCTGCCATATCCTCCTTCACTTTCCGCTTCCGCTTCTCAACTGTATCTTTCAATGCAGCAGCACGAGCCTCCTTCAAAGCCAGAGTAGCATCAAACCCTGCCATTGTTCCCTTCCTACCTTTCTCCCGCTGGGCCAGGAGAAAATCACGGTCTTCCTGGATGTTGATCATCTCCATAGCGCTGACGTGGGCTATGTCGAGAAGAGATCATCCAGGTTCTGAACGAAAGACTCCTCATTTGATTTGTGAGCCTCACTGGTCCTTCCCTCACACTTCTTCAATCCCTTCCACACCGTCATCAACTTCTCCAACTTGGCCTGGCAGTGTTGGATTGCAGGAGTCGGGATACGGGCTCTCAGCCACCACTGCATAACCTCAGCAATGGAAGTTTTCAAGGCGATCTTCGAGACCTTCTTCTCCTCAAAGTGGTGATAGAGGTACAATCCCAAGGCCTGGCGATTGGACGGTAGCTTGCTCCCCAGAATCACGGGGTTTACTTGACCAAGCAAGTAGAATGTTGATTGAGCACATGTTTTTGACATAATTATCTAAAAAGAAAAGAATATGAAGTGTTTACTGGTTAGTTTTATATTATTTTGCTATACAAGTAAGTATACATGAGGTAATACATTACATAAGGTGACATGCTAAGGACTCGAAACATAAATTTTTAGTTTATATTCGTCGATAATACAAACCAATACGAAAAAATGCTTATATATAATATATATATATTTGAATTGGCCAGCGCTGTTCGAATAATTGTCTGATCGCTTTAATAATTCAGACACAGTTTTTCTACCTCAAAACGAACATTTGAAAACCCCGGGACCCTTTAAATTTATGATAAAATAAATAAGGACCACCCTAATATATATACATATTATACATAATATATATATATATATATATATATAGTAAAATGCCCCAGAACAAGAAGCCCACCACAGAAGCCACGAGCGAACACCACACAGAAACACCCGGAAGAAAGGTCCACAGAACGAAAGGACCAGCTGACCGAGCCCGCCATTCCAGGCAGGCCCAAGCCCGCAGGGCTAAACAGCTCCAGGACACACCCATTTACCTTTTCTAAACCGACCATTTTCCACACCTCACGTACACTAACCCCTCGTGTCCTACACTTATTAACTACAAAGATGATGAACAGGAATATACATTCATATTAAAAACACCCATGCCTGTCCCAACGTTGAGCCAATGCCAACACATCAGACAGCCATAATTATATCTATGTATGTTCTTGCATCCGAGAAGTAGATGTTATATATCTTAGAAGTTAAAGCACCCACGCTGTCCCTAGATCTCTTATATCATTTTTTCATGACGAGTATAGATATGTGTAACCCGTGCTCAGTCACCCCTTGCATTGTTCCTCTAGTAACTAAGTCTATAATATTAACTGCCACCAGCATTGATGCGACATAGCGGCAGTGTCCTTGTGTCGTATTATGCCCAGTACAGATCAACCAGGTTTCATCACCTTATTAGGACGACGACTATAATGTCATCGTTCATCGATGTATGCAATCCTTTAGGTTAAGTATTTTATCCGCCATTGTGTTCACCTTTTTCCATTTACTTTCCACAATTGTCATACGTCTTCCCCTTGCCTCCTTCGTATCCACAGTCCACACTACGCCAATTTACTTCATGTCTTACACCTCTTACCCCAACCAGAGATTATATAAGATAACCTGGTTATCAGTATCTGTCATAAGTACCCCGAAACAATAACTAAGTACCCCTACGAACTGCCACTGTGGTTGGTATTTTATATTTAATAGAAAACGCAGTTCCCAGGGCCAACTAATAGTATCCATAACCCTCTGACTGATCACATAACTCTATCTTTTCCAGACTCATATACCACCCCATAGTTGCATTCCCCGGTAGCATTTGGCTAACGTATTCTACTGCCTTTTCAAACTTCCATATCAATTGTAGCCTAATGCCACCCCACGCCCAGGGACCTTAGGGGCAAAATTTCCCTGTAGCCCTTGAACTCTCCCCCCCCTCTCATTAAGACACCCGCGCTTCTCGACTCTTGTCCGACCTAGACTCTCTCATACCTCTTGAAGATCCTTGAATTGTCCGTTACTAACGCTCTCCAACCTTTTATATATATACTCCTATCCAGCCTACCTTCACTTAGTAGGCCAGAACAACATTAGAACTTTACTAGCCCCTTGCATGCCATCTATTCTCTTACAACACATTCACAACCCTGCACCCAATGGTCGTCGGTGCGAGGCTAGCCGCCCCGCCAGTAACTAACTTCTATTGTCATACTTCCAGATAAATGTGGCAGAGTTAGCAACCCAGTCTCCACCATATCCAGCAAACCCTACAATTAACAACCAGCCGAGTAAAACCAGCTAGCTAAGGCACCTTCGGTTTTGGTATTAAAGACACTCACATCTGTCTCATACACAGAGGGTTATTACAAACACTGGTGATATGGCAAGCCCCTAGCCACAGCCGCCGGACGACTATATCAGAGAGGGCGCCCAGCTCCCCCTTTTTGCCCACCCGAGGAGGGAGACCCCCACCCCCGCGGAGGTATACCTGGCCCCTGTTTTGACTTTCGAGTCATTGCCAGGTAGCACAGGAATTCTTCCTATCAATGAACTAACCATGAATGACTAACACCTTTACTAACCTCTATTACCTCACAATAAACCATTTACCTTTCTTGCATGCTCTGATCACTAAATTAGCACCTCAGCTATACCATAGAATGAAGATTGAACAATCTAGAGAGACGCTCCTATCACAGCTGTCCCCATCCTCCTCGCAAAGTAGATCCAGTCTCTCTCCCCTAAATACGTCCAGTATAGCCAAAATAGTACCTCTTACTAAGGCTCAGTTATATGAAAATATAAAGGCTTCCTGTGCCCTTCCTGGCCCTGTGCCACAACAGTAAATACCATCTTACCTAGTCCCCATATCTATTGAGAGCTCAATTAAGTCCATAAGACTCGAGATCCCTACTGTCTGCAGGGTCCAGAACCGAGCCTATAAATCTAACTCCCGCCCCCAGTCAAATCAGTTGAAAGCTAGACACCAACCAGTGGTCACTACCCTGCAGTTTACCTCTAGCTCTGCCCTTGTGTTGTTCCGGAGTTGAGATTCCAGATCCGGCAGACTCCGTGGCAGAGAAGACTGATAGAAGCATCTGTCCATGTACAAGTCCTAACGTGCACCTTATAACCTTCACACAAATTCGTGGGTATATAAGTGTGTAGCCAGCAACGATCATCAAGAGATCCGACTTGAGAACTTCCTACATTTTGGACCATCTGGACGGCCGAGGAACCAGTCGTTAGCCCCCAACATCACCGGAAGCAAGATAACCAGGACCAGATCTACCCATACTATTCAAGATTCATGTTACTAGTACTAAGTGTTATAGTACTAGCTTGATACTCACCTATTAACTTTCTATAAAGTGGCTAAGACCTTGCCCAGTGTAATTCATATTTAACCATTCCATTTGGGACGTACTAAGCGATCAGTGTTTTTTTATTAACAGGCGACCTTGACTCTCGTAATTACCTTATTCAGATATTAAAACTCTAGTGATATCTAACGTTCGCCCACTGATTCGTGTTCTACATATTTCTGCCTTAAGAATATCAACTTAGTTCAGTACCCCCATGAGGTTGCTAGAGATTTCCGTGTTCTATAATATACGCGTCTAATCCTAACTGTGAGTTGCTACGTGGGCACGCGACCAGCCAGCAAGAGGTAAAATCAGTGACATTGAATTATACGAATATATTGAGGTCTTCCAGTAAAATATAAACTTGCTAATTAAACCCGTGATCAGAAGAATATACCTGAACGTTGGAAGTGGGAGACTAGGCTCCATCCAAATCCGCAAATGCTAGCAGTTCCCTTCTATCATTTGTTTTGTGCAAATATAACTATCTTTCTATGCTCTTTATTTTTTTATTTCAATAAACGTGAACTTGTGTCGTGTTACCGTGTGTTTATTTTGTGTTCTCTATTCCTCATACCTTGTATTGTGCATGCAGCCTTCTATACCCAGTCATTCAGAACTCACATTACCCAAGTTAAACCTGTAGAAAAACAGGGCATAACATTGGCGGCAGCGGCGGTTCTTGATTCGGATAAAAGGTTGCATTACATTGCAAGTTTGGAACAGCTAGAACACGAGAACATCATGGCGCAACCTAACCACGTTTTCATCCCAAATTATGAGGAAACAAATTATGGGATCGAAGTATTCATGGACATAGTGAAACCCTTAGTTGACATTACTTATACCACGGACGCACATAAATAGCCGTAACAGTACCACACCTGGGAAAAGCCGTTTCCCTGGTGGCCTATCAAGTGCGCCCTGATCTCACCTGGAACGAATTTCGCACAATAGTGATAGAAGCCATTAAACCTTCGTTGGGCGTTTTCGTGGCCCACACCCGTATCCTAGACACGAAATTCGAAGGCGATCTAGATGCCACAGTCAGTAAGCTTGCCCAACACATAAAAAATTCTTTCCCCACGTTTACCAAAATCCAACAAGAACAGCAAATTCTGGTCAACCTTGTGTCGATATTGCCCTCAGCAGTAAAAGACCATTTCCGGGTGCACGATTTCGTCGAATACAAAAAAGACCTCATCACGATCCGACGTATTTTGGCCGTGCGCACAGAAGCACCCACCCAAATCGCTGCAATCAAGAGGTTTCCCACGCACCCGCAGCAAACCAACCACCAAAACCCCAAGAATGCCTACCCAGCCTCATCTTTCAACAACAGACCCACCTACCCTTCCGGCAAGCCCCAACCCAGTAGACCCCGGTTCCAACCGTCCCAGCCACGCAGAATCTTCAACCGGAACAGCAACTACAACACCTACCAAAGTAAAAATCCTACCTTAGTCATTATCAACCCCTATGAATTCCCTGCCTGTAATGCTCAGTGTGCCCTCCACCAAATTCGTGACTCTGCCAAACCTCGCCCCTCTACTCCTCGCATTTCTGTAAATGAAGAGGAGTGGGGACAAGAGGAAGAAATTGCCCCCCATACCATGACCTCAGACGATACCGAGGAAACCCTGGAAGAGGTAGATACCGACCCCCAGGATTTTTAAAGTATCCCCCGCCCACGATGGGCTCGGCGGGGGACGCCATAACTAGTCGCACTGCCCCCATTTATTACATGGCCAAAATCAAGGACATTCCTGTCCGCTTACTAATCGACACGGGAGCTGCCAAGTCATGTTTGTTCAAATCTTACTATGAAAAACATCCCCGACGATTTGGCCCTTTGTTAAACACCAAAACAGAACTCATCTCAGCTGCTGATACTTACTTAAATCTCCTAGGAGACACTTTACCCCTATCAGTAACCACTCCTGGCCCCCATGCTCGTTGTTATCACACATTTACAGTATTTTCCTCCAACTGTAAACATTATGATGGTTTCCTTGGACTTGACCTCCTTCAAAAACTAGAGGCCCAGATTGACTGCGGCCAAAGGCTGATCTCATTCAAAAACAAATTCCAGCCCAAAGCCTCTGACAAACCAATCACGCAGAAACCCATTCCCAAAAAGAAAAAACAACCTCCCCCTCAACAAAACCTGATTCAGGGTTACCAAGTTGCAGCTAGCACTAAGGTTACTCCTAAAACCTCCCCTTGCCCCGAGATCTCTCAAAACCTCACTCAATTCAGTAAAAAAATGCCTCAACAAACGAAAGAAGACAAGTCCAAGCAACTCCCCCTCGGTAATCCCCTCAATTCTCGTAACTCTGCCCAGAATAAATCCTCCCATGTTTTCAGGACAGACTCTGATATATGTAACCCTAATTCTATCCAATGTTTATGTACACATGTTTCCAGAGAAAATGCCGACCAATGTACCCAACAATGTTTCCCCCATGCCCCCAGAAATGTTAACAACCCCAAATCAATACACCAGTCCTACACCAATAACCCATGTTCTACACCTAACTTTTTCCCCACCAACCCTCCGCAGTCCCCCCAGCAAATCCCGTTTTCTAACTCGCTCACCTCGCACCCTTCTGAACCGCCCGCACGCGCCGTTAATCCCCCCCTCACGCGTGCCGACCGAGGGACACAACCATGTTCCCACCATGCCCCCAGAAATGCCCAGCTATTCCACCACCCCCCCAATCCCCCTTGTGACAGTTTTTCGTCAGTAGCTCCCTTCCACCCCCCACAATTCACACCCCTAATAAACTTCAAAACCCCACACTTGACTCACCCCCTCATGACAGACAAACCCACCAACCCCAGATAACCTCTAAACAAACCGTTACTGCCACCGACAACGCTTCCCCCACCAACCCTCCGCAGTACCTCCAACAAATCCCGTTTTCTAACCCCCTCACACCGCGCCCCACTGATCCTCTCACACGCGCCATTAATCCCCCCCTCACGCGTGACCCCCACCAAAGTGACCTTGCCCCCCTTATAAGTACCAAGCACCTGCTCGCCAGTCAATCCCCCACCATCATTAGCCCAGCGGTAGTTCAGGATAAATGCCAAATTCCCCCCCACCATCAAAAATGGGTGAACCTGCGGCCCATACCCCAAACTCACATGGTATTTTCCCCCACTAACACATCCCCCAACCCCCATCGCTGCCTCTTACAACCCGCCATCATTCCCGCTCGTATCAACCACATTCTCGTGGCTAATATCTCAGAGGAACCCCTGACATTACCGAAAGGTCTCATTATAGGAGATCTCGAAACTTTCGATGACCTCCCCATACATTGTAACGACACCCCTACCAGCCTCCAATTGCCCCCTCTTCCTGAGACACTATCTGACCACCAAAAGAACGGCATGTACGACCTACTGATGGAATTCAGTGACGTCTTTGCCCAACAACCCACCGAAATCGGACAAACGGATGTAGAACAACACATCATTAACACCACAGGCCCCCCCATACGACAACCATCCCGTAGAAAGAACCCCATACAACGTCAGGAAGAGGAACGCCAAGTCCAGGAAATGTTAGAGGCCGGGATTGCCACCCCGTCCATTAGCCCCTGGTCTTCCCCTGTTGTCTTAGTCAAAAAGAAAGATGGGACAACCCGTTTTTGCGTCGACTACAGGAGGTTAAATGACATAACCATTAAAGACGCTACGCCCTTACCCCGAATAGACGATTCCCTTGACTCCCTATACGGATCCAAATGGTTCACTACCCTCGACTTGCAAGCAGGGTATTGGCAAGTGCCTATCAAGGCCGAGGACCAAAAGAAAACAGCATTTTCCACTAGTGGTGGCCATCATTATGAATTTAACGTCCTACCTTTTGGCCTCTGTAACGGACCCGCCACTTTCTCCCGTTTGATGGAAACGGTATTGCATGGCCTAACCTGGGAAACCTGCCTAGCCTATCTGGACGATATTATTGTGTACTCTCCAACCTGGGAAGAACACCTCCTCAGGTTGAGACAAGTCCTGCAAAGAATCCGAGCCGCCGGGTTGAAATTAAAAAACCCTCAAAGTGCGTGATTGCCCGGAATAAGGTAGATTTTCTCGGACACGTGATATCTGAACATGGTATTGCGCCAGACCCAAAGAAACTTCAAGCCATACAAAACCAAACCCCACCCACCACGGTTAAAGGAATAAGTTCGTTTCTAGGTTTAGCCACGTACTACAGACGTTTCGTCCCCCACTTTGCCACCATAGCCAGACCCCTCCACCAACTTACCCACAAAGACACCCCGTTCGCCTGGACACCTGAAAGAGACCTCGCGTTTAACACTTTGAAGCAAAAGCTAATCCAAGCCCCTATTGTCGTTTTCCCTGACTACCAGAAACCTTTCCGTCTTTATACCGACGTATCTCTGTACGCCATAGGTGCAGTATTAGCTCAATTCAGAGATGGAAAGGAACATGTGATAGCGTATGCCAGCTGCACACTCACCCCACCCCAACAGAATTACGCAGCCACCAAGAGAGAGTGCTTAGGGATCATTTGGGCACTCAGCCACTTCCGGTCATTTGTGTTAGGCGCAAAACTCGAAATAATTACCGACCATCAATCTTTACAATGGCTGCGTAGGTGCGAAACCAACTCAGCCATTTTGGTACGTTGGAGAGACACTAGAGGACTATGACTTTACAATACAATATTGTCCCGGCAAACTCCATACTAATGCAGACGCCCTGTCACGTTTGCCAGTACCAAAAGACCCCCCCACCAACCTAGCCGCCTTACAAAACACTCAATTGGTATCTACCCCCACCTCCCGACAGAATGCCCCCCCAGCCCCCTCCCTAATTCAATCTTGGGAAGCACGAATCAGACCCCCCTGGATACCGTTAAACGTCTTCAGGAGACTGACTCGCTGGGGAGATCAACTTGCCACAGACACTGGTCACATAATCTTGGACCCCACCATAGCCCACGACTACATGATTGCCATCCACGAGGGAAACGGCATACACCTTGGACAAAAGAAAATGTTAAAGATCTTCACAGACCAATACTGGACCCCCAACCCCTCCAAAATTGCACAACGAGTGACAGAATCCTGCAAACCGTGTTTATTGGGAAAGGATAGATCACGCACTCCAGGCCCAGCTGGTACCATTTCTGCCAACAAACCGTTCCAAGTCCTATCCCTCGACATCATGGGCCCGTTCCCTTCTTACGCTGGCAACCGCTATATCGTCACATTTGTAGACGTATATTCAAAATTTCTAATAGCCTGCCCAGTTAAAGACCACACAGCCACCACAGTCGCCACACTGCTTGCCACCGAAGTGTTCCCTATATTCGGCCTTCCCCTTGCTCTTCTATCGGACAATGCCCCCGAGTTTAGTGGACACGTTTGGCAACAATTCACCCAACAATGCGGTATCAAGATTAAACACTCATCCCCGTACTGGCCTCAAGGAAATGCTATCTGCGAACGCAGCCATCGCACCATCAACAACCAGTTACGTACAAGAATGATTGCTCTTAATACCTCAGACTGGCCATCACAACTAAAAATTATACAGTGGGGTATGAACACCTGTCCTCGGGAAGACGGTATTTCCCCTCATGAACGTGTTTACGGTGTACTGTTTACTGTTACTGCCATTCCACCACCACGCTCACCTTCCCTCCACCACCTCCACAATTGACCCATTGCAACATCTGCAAAACACCCTCCATACCGCCCAGATCTGTCAAGACACCAAAACTGACAACATCGATGAAAAAAACCCTTTCGCCATCCATGACACCGTAATGGTAGCCAACCTCCCTATCACCAACAAGTTAGGCCCTCGCTATGTCGGACCCTACACCGTAATACAAGTCCCAAATGCCTTTCAAGTCACCATCGACTATCACGGCGTAACTCGCACGCTCCGAACTAGATTCGTCCGAGCGTTTAAACCTCTAAAGCCACAAGACATTACCCCACCCCACACGTCCGACCCTAAATTAAATACCCCTACTCACCCCCTCACTCACGCTACGAATATTCCCATACAAACCCCTAAGGACCTAAGCCCTCCAGCACCGAACCGACAAATCTTTTCTCACCATACCCCCCCAACTAACCTCCACAAACCCCAAGCCCCCAATATCACACCCTCTTCCACCATGACACCTTCTTTCACTTCTGATAGTCAAGTTCCTCCCCAACTTATCCAAGTACAAAAACCTCCACCCACAACCCCGACCACAACAGAAACCCTCCCGTCTAGCCCTGACATACCTCCACCAGGCACCACAGTGAGAAAACCACCACCGCCACCCCAAACCAAGTACACACCCAACCGCACCACACAATCTACCTCAGTAACCTCACGCTACAACTTACGCCCACGACAAACATCGTTTAAAACCTCCAGAAAACACACCCTACTAACCAAGTTCCGTAGGGCTGCCAGACCACTACCCTCCTAGCTCCTCCTCCTCCTCCTCTTCTTCTTCTTCGTCGAATTCTCCCCCACAAAGGGAAAGAAGACGAATAATCACCAGCAAATCACCAACCTCATCAAACAACACACGCCCCTACCCCCAATCCTCCAACTTAAATCTACACTCCTTACCCCCCCGTCTAGCCCCCCCCGCATCCGCCTCTTTCCCCTCCACGATCCCCACCACCCAACCCACACACCGACCAACCTCCTCATCTCACCGAACCCCCAACCAACCCCCCCCTAAGAAACTCCCCCCCCAAAGTCACCCCCGAGAAAACTCCCACATGTCATTTACCTATAAAACATGCTTCCCCTCACTATAAACATCGTCGAGCGACTCAAGTCCCACGACAAACATCTACCTTCCCACCAGGACCGCCAGAGGTAGAATAATCAACAGACCCATCAGATTTAAAGACAGCGATACAAAAATAACACCCCGTTCTGACACTAAGGACCCAAGCCACACAACACACACACCCCCTCCTTCCCACACACCTCCTTCACCCACCTTACCTACACCGATTTTGCGCATTGCCTCACTATATATTCCCAACCTACAACACCGCCTAAGAAAACCAAATACAACCCAGACTCACATTCCCCCTTCATCCCCAGCCCTGTTGTCACGCGCGAATCCCCTTTCGGTTAGTAACCCTTTCACCACACTAAACAGACTTCCTGTCAACCCCACACACCTCACTCCGACCCCCACGGGGGAAAGCTACAAACCATTCATACGAAAGGTTAAAGTAAAGACCCCCACTGGACACTTGGCCCGTGTACCACACCCACACCAAGCCCGGGCAGCCGCCCGCCACAACACAGAGGACACATTCTTACAGGTATACATTGACCTGCAAAAGAAACCTGACCGTCGCTCTCGTGTTTGGTGGAACTTTCTAAATACCCTGAAAATGACCCACCATTACTATGATTCTTTTAACTTCACCCTTGAGGCTCGAGGACGAGCCTATAATGAAGGAGAGGGAAGTAAAATGCCCCAGAACAAGAAGCCCACCACAGAAGCCACGAGCGAACACCACACAGAAACACCCGGAAGAAAGGTCCACAGAACGAAAGGACCAGCTGACCGAGCCCCCCATTCCAGGCAGGCCCAAGCCCGCAGGGCTAAACAGCTCCAGGACACACCCATTTACCTTTTCTAAACCGACCATTTTCCACACCTCACGTACACTAACCCCTCGTGTCCTACACTTATTAACTACAAAGATGATGAACAGGAATATACATTCATATTAAAAACACCCATGCCTGTCCCGACGTTGAGCCAATGCCAACACATCAGACAGCCATAATTATATGTATGTATGTTCTTGCATCCGAGAAGTAGATGTTATATATCTTAGAAGTTAAAGCACCCACGCTGTCCCTAGATCTCTTATATCATTTTTTTCATGACGAGTATAGATATGTGTAACCCGTGCTCAGTCACCCCTTGCATTGTTCCTCTAGTAACTAAGTCTATAATATTAACTGCCACCAGCATTGATGCGACATAGCGGCAGTGTCTTGTGTCGTATTATGCCCAGTACAGATCAACCAGGTTTCATCACCTTATTAGGACGACGACTATAATGTCATCGTTCATCGATGTATGCAATCCTTTAGGTTAAGTATTTTTATCCGCCATTGTGTTCACCTTTTTCCATTTACTTTCCACAATTGTCATACGTCTTCCCCTTGCCTCCTTCGTATCCACAGTCCACACTACGCCAATTTACTTCGTGTCTTACACCTCTTACCCCAACCAGAGATTATATAAGATAACCTGGTTATCAGTATCTGTCATAAGTACCCCGAAACAATAACTAAGTACCCCTACGAACTGCCACTGTGGTTGGTATTTTATATTTAATAGAAAACGCAGTTCCCAGGGCCAACTAATAGTATCCATAACCCTCTGACTGATCACATAACTCTATCTTTTCCAGACTCATATACCACCCCATAGTTGCATTCCCCGGTAGCATTTGGCTAACGTATTCTACTGCCTTTTCAAACTTCCATATCAATTGTAGCCTAATGCCACCCCCACGCCCAGGGACCTTAGGGGCAAAATTTCCCTGTAGCCCTTGAACTCTCCCCCCCCTCTCATTAAGACACCCGCGCTTCTCGACTCTTGTCCGACCTAGCCTCTCTCTCATACCTCTTGAAGATCCTTGAATTGTCCGTTACTAACGCTCTCCAACCTTTTATATATATACTCCTATCCAGCCTACCTTCACTTAGTAGGCCAGAACAACATTAGAACTTTACTAGCCCCTTGCATGCCATCTATTCTCTTACAACACATTCACAACCCTGCACCCAATGGTCGTCGGTGCGAGGCTAGCCGCCCCGCCAGTAACTAACTTCTATTGTCATACTTCCAGATAAATGTGGCAGAGTTAGCAACCCAGTCTCCACCATATCCAGCAAACCCTACAATTAACAACCAGCCGAGTAAAACCAGCTAGCTAAGGCACCTTCGGTTTTGGTATTAAAGACACTCACATCTGTCTCATACACAGAGGGTTATTACAAACACTGGTGATATGGCAAGCCCCTAGCCACAGCCGCCGGACGACTATATCAGAGAGGGCGCCCAGCTCCCCCTTTTTGCCCACCCGAGGAGGGAGACCCCCACCCCCGCGGAGGTATACCTGGCCCCTGTTTTGACTCTCGAGTCATTGCCAGGTAGCACAGGAATTCTTCCTATCAATGAACTAACCATGAATGACTAACACCTTTACTAACCTCTATTACCTCACAATAAACCATTTACCTTTCTTGCATGCTCTGATCACTAAATTAGCACCTCAGCTATACCATAGAATGAAGATTGAACAATCTAGAGAGACGCTCCTATCACAGCTGTCCCCATCCTCCTCGCAAAGTAGATCCAGTCTCTCTCCCCTAAATACGTCCAGTATAGCCAAAATAGTACCTCTTACTAAGGCTCAGTTATATGAAAATATAAAGGCTTCCTGTGCCCTGTGCCACAACAGTAAATACCATCTTACCTAGTCCCCATATCTATTGAGAGCTCAATTAAGTCCATAAGACTCGAGATCCCTACTGTCTGCAGGGTCCAGAACCGAGCCTATAAATCTAACTCCCGCCCCCAGTCAAATCAGTTGAAAGCTAGACACCAACCAGTGGTCACTACCCTGCAGTTTACCTCTAGCTCTGCCCTTGTGTTGTTCCGGAGTTGAGAGATTCCAGATCCGGCAGACTCCGTGGCAGAGAAGACTGATAGAAGCATCTGTCCATGTACAAGTCCTAACGTGCACCTTATAACCTTCACACAAATTCGTGGGTATATAAGTGTGTAGCCAGCAACGATCATCAAGAGATCCGACTTGAGAACTTCCTACATTTTGGACCATCTGGACGGCCGAGGAACCAGTCGTTAGCCCCCAACATCACCGGAAGCAAGATAACCAGGACCAGATCTACCCATACTATTCAAGATTCATGTTACTAGTACTAAGTGTTATAGTACTAGCTTGATACTCACCTATTAATTTTCTATAAAGTGGCTAAGACCTTGCCCAGTGTAATTCATATTTAACCATTCCATTTGGGACGTACTAAGCGATCAGTGTTTTTTTATTAACAGGCGACCTTGACTCTCGTAATTACCTTATTCAGATATTAAAACTCTAGTGATATCTAACGTTCGCCCACTGATTCGTGTTCTACATATTTCTGCCTTAAGAATATCAAACTTAGTTCAGTACCCCCATGAGGTTGCTAGAGATTTCCGTGTTCTATAATATACGCGTCTAATCCTAACTGTGAGTTGCTACGTGGGCACGCGACCAGCCAGCAAGAGGTAAAATCAGTGACATTGAATTATACGAATATATTGAGGTCTTCCAGTAAAATATAAACTTGCTAATTAAACCCGTGATCAGAAGAATATACCTGAACGTTGGAAGTGGGAGACTAGGCTCCATCCAAATCCGCAAATGCTAGCAGTTCCCTTCTATCATTTGTTTTGTGCAAATATAACTATCTTTCTATGCTCTTTATTTTTTTATTTCAATAAACGTGAACTTGTGTCGTGTTACCGTGTGTTTATTTTGTGTTCTCTATTCCTCATACCTTGTATTGTGCATGCAGCCTTCTATACCCAGTCATTCAGAACTCACATTACCCAAGTTAAACCTGTAGAAAAACAGGGCATAACATATATATATAATTATATATATATATACTGTACACTGTACAGTATATATATATATATATATTATTATGTTCCTTCCAACAACCAACCATACTCCTAAAATCGATTAATGTATAATTCATACTGACATGCTAGATGGATTGGGTGGGGGAAAACACAGGAAAGAGATTTAATTCTTTATTCTCTAACGTTTCGGGCTATGGACACTCCACTTCAGAGAGACTAACACAGATTGGGTTTGCTCACATATATATACAAAAGTGTGGAAATTCCTTATTGGCAACATAGACCAGTACTGCCATATGGTGAGTATTTACTTGTCCTGCTTTACCTGCTAATATCCTTAATCCTACTTGACCTTTCCAACCTTTGATCTCAGAGCTATATGTGCCGCATGTACTGACCACCTGACAAATCCCTCCCTATGGTTATTCAAGTCTTTTTGGGTTGTGTGGGCGGCTTCTATTGTTTTTCTCATATCTAAATTTAAACCTATCCTTATCTCTTTTGCTTCCTCCCATTTCGGCTGATGTTTGTGACTATCAATATGTAGGACTAGGGATTTTGGAAGTTCTGTGTGTTTTTTTACATCTTTCTGGTGTTCCTCTATGTTTAAACCTTGTCATGTTTCTCCTATATACTCCTTTTTACAACTCTTACAAAGTATATTATATATTACACTTTTATTGTTGACAATCTGGAGAATAAAGAGAGAATAAAGAATTAAAGCTCTTTCCTGTGTTTTTCCCCCACCCAATCCATCTACCTGTCAGTATGAATCATTCACATATGTCGAGTGGTGGTGAGAAGCCAGGTGCAATTGAGCGAGAATTCGACAGGAGGAAGCTCGCAAGATATTTCAATCGGGGGATATATATATATATATATATATATATATATATATATATATATATAAATTAAACATGAGCTAATATTTGTTTATATATATATACAGTATATATATGCATGTGTGGGTGTGTGTGTGTGTGCAGAGAGAAAGAATAATTATTCCTTTAAGATAATAATTTCAATGTCCAATTCAGGTAAACTCTTTCATATTATATCATCATTTGCCCCTGGGTAAACTGGGTACACCCACCCACTTATACACCTGACCATCGTATACCAAGGTCCAAGGACAACTGTTTCAACTATGTTCTAAAGTATAATGGATTAAGGGGAGATTTCCACTTGAGGGATTTTTTTTTCTGGACCCATATTTCTCACTCATCTTTAGCAATATTGGTTTTTAGAATTGTATACGTTCGCTCCATTAGTTTGGCGATTTTATTAACTTTCGCTCCATTTCTGTCAAGTGTAAGACCTTTCGTGCTATTCAGGTATTGATTTATTCCTGGCGAGCGATAGCAAGCCTGTAATTTAAGAAGAACCGGCCTTTGGCTGGGACATTTTTCTACTGAAAAATGTACAAGTTTATCTTGAAAGGGGGTCTAGGGGTTGTAATTTTAAGTTTGATGGGAGGTCTAGGGAACAAATTAATACGCTCCCCTTAACCCGGGAGCTGCGGGGAGACTCTTAAGAGTTCCCCCGGCGCACTGCGGGGAGACTCTTAATTAAGAGTCAGAGAAAAAAGAAATCAACTTTTGACATCGAAAAAAAAAAAAAAAAAAAAAAAAAAAATTTGTATTTTATTTTATTTTTTTGGCCCCTGGGCCATGCAAAATCTCAGTCCTCTACCTCCCCTCCTTCCCCACTTTCCTCCTCTCCTTCAGTTATCACCTATTTTCCCTGTTATTCCCTTATTCTGAGGTATATTTTCGTGCTAACATTAGAAATCCGATTGGAGGGTGTGGTCATCACTGATAGCAAGCGAGTGCAAGAGAGAGAGAGAGTATCGATCGACTGTGTCTCAGTGGCCTTGGGGGAAATTGGCGGGAAAGCAGATTGCCTCACCCATACATTATACAACTCGCGGGCTATATCTCCGATTTTGACCATCCAAACGCTGTTTTCACTCGTTTTATTGTTGTTTCAGGTTAATACCTTTATAATCAACCCATAATAGGCGCATATGGATAAGTATTAATGCTATTAATGGCACAATGAATATTTTAGTGACGGAAACACCTCAAATACGTCAGCACAGGGGGACGTTTCCAATTACCCCCATGCGCACTTCAGAGGTTAAAGGCGGGCTTACACTAATGCCCCTTTCCCACTGGTGAGACAAGTCACGATTTTCGTCGCCGATGCCTTCGTTTTGTCAAATTCGCAAGAATATGTGCGACCTTCACGATTTCGACCGTTACAAACAGATGACAAATTATATTGGGCGAAGATGTCGCCGATGTCGGTGACGCAATCGCCGACATCGGCGATGTTATCGGGGAAGTGAGCGATGTTTCGCCGATGAACCTCTGCGAGGCATGTCACATTTTCAAAAATCTCTTGCGAGATCATGTGAGGATGAAAGAATACTCGCCGTATGTTCTGCGACGTCTTCGGCGATCCAAGCGATGGTTCGGCGTTTACTTCGGCGAGGTGATATGGGTATTTTTTTAAGGCACAAATTCTTGCGATTCAGATTCATCGTCGATCATCTCATCGGCGTTGGCCTCGCACATACGTCGGCGAGATCGGCGAGGTGTGCGCAGCTGAGCGAATGTAACGTGAATGTGCTAATTGCAGAGTGGAATAATTAGCATATCACGACAAACTAATGGGCCGAACGTCATAAAATATGAAAACTAATGGGGTTAACCATGAGGAATAAAGGGGACCAGAAAAACGACCCATCTCCCCTTAATTCGGAGGTTGGCAATGCTTCGCCGGAGATATTTTTCTATCAAATAATGTACAAATTTAGCTTGCTCTCAAAACAAAAAATATATATGTTGGCTCGCTACCGCTCACCAGGAAAATATTGAAACCTGGATGGGGGTAAACGTCTTAAAACAGTAGGCTGAACGGGGCCGAACGGATACAAGGCAAAGAGAGAGGGAGAGAAATAGAAAAACGAAAAAAAAACGAGGAGAGAGAGAAAAAGAGTAAACTAAAAAAAGCGAGGTGGGCTCAATTGTTAAGGCGAGGTTTCCACTTGAGGGATTTTTTTCTTGACCCCTTTCTCCCTCATGTTTAACTCCACTGCTATTGAGATTTTAAGACGTTCGCCCCATTAGTTTGGCAATTCTAAGAACTTTCGCCCCATTTCTGTCAACTTTTAGAAATTTCGTACCATTTAGGCGTCGAATTTTTCCTGGCGAGCGATAGCGAGCCTGTAATGTAAGAGGAAACGGCCTTCGGCCGGGACATTTTTCTACCGAAAAATTTACAAATTTGTCTTGAAGGGGGTCAAGGGAGCGTAATTTTTAAGCTTGATGGAGGTTTAGGGTACACACTAGATACCTCCCCTTAAGGCTTAAGCCGTAACGCAAACATTGAGCCCACCTGCTGTTTGTTGTTTTCTCGTTCTCTCCCTCTCCTCGTTTTTTTATTTTGTTTTCTATTTCTCTCCCTCTCTCTTTGCCTTGTATCCGTTCGGCCCCGTTCAGCCTACTGTTTTAAGAAGTTTATCCCCATCCAGGTGTCGATTTCTTCCTGGTGAGCGATAGGGAGCCAGCATTGTATGGAGAAATCCGGCTTCGCCGGAGACATTTATCTATCGAAAAATTTACAAATTTAGCTTACTCTCAAAACAAAAATATATATATATGTCCGCTGAACATGATGGCGGTGTTTAGATTATTCTATCATCAATATTGGATTTTATAGAAATAAATCTATAACGATAGTTTTTCGCTCTTATAGAATCCATTCCGCAGCAAAATATTAACTCTGTCTGTTTTCACCAATAATATGTGCTTTTTATATTTTTTTGTTTTCATGAACGGCAAGAGGAAAGGTTATTCTATAAGATTTCATCAACAACAACAACAAATATAACAATATGTGAAATTTCACCGTAGGTGAAAGATATCTCACTATAGGCCTAATAACAAAAATTTACCCACCTCTCCAAAGTTGCTCTTTGGCCTCGGCAGGTGTGTCTTGAGCATTCCGCGACGTCGCAAGGCCCTTCGCATGCCGCCTCGTTCGGAGCATACCCCTGGCGGGTATACTCTCGGCGAGTATTCGTGCGCACGTCGACGACTAATCGACGAGGAAATCGCCGATGATCGTCGATGTTCTCGGAACATCCGAGAGAATCGGCGATCCGTCGTGCGACGTTTTGGAATATATCAACGATTTTTCTTCATGCGACAAACTCCGCGATGTCTCGCCGATGTCGCAGATGATCGCAGAAACCCTTCGGCGATGCTCGATGATGCTTGCGAGGGTAACCAATCATCGTGAGTCCTCGTCCAAAATTTTGAACTGTGCGAACATTATGCGACGACCCGCGAGGGCCCTTGCGAGGCCTGAGAGGCCTTGAGAGTCAAACGATTTTTCATGAGAGGTGTTGAGACATGTCACGAATGTGCCAATTTATTGGTTTCGGCGACGAAAATCGTGACTTGTCTCACCAGTGGGAAAGGGGCATTAGGCTATCAGCCACAACTTTTGGTCAGCATCTTTATTCTAGCAACATTTTAGGGTTATACATTATGTTGCACTTGTATCGACGATTACGCTAAAGGTAGATTATTATTTAGGGACAGGATTATATATAAGTATAATATTATGTACTGGTATCGGAAACTAAACTGCAAGTAGCCTAGATTATCAGATAGCAGGTGATAACATTCTTATATAACTATTTCAGAAGGTTCCAGATCAGAGGTAAAGGATAAAGTTGCGGGAGAACTATTATTACGGATGGCGTCTGTTTTATAATGTATTTACATATATATAATAATAGCACTGTATGAATATTCCCATATTCAAAATATGCTATAGGGGTGCAATGCCTGGTGAGTTATCTGCTCAACAGGTGGCGTTGTGTGTGTGTCAGTCCGAGTGTAGGGGTTGAGACAGTGAAGCACGGGAACGAGATGGCTTCAGAGATGGGGTCGTTTCGGGCCATGAGTGAGCACCGTGCCTCATGTGAAGGCAAGATGGCAGGTACTCGTTGTACTCTACGTGCTTCACATGTCTCACTCCCTAGACTGGAACAAGACCTCACAGGCTTCACTGTTCATTGTAAAGCGGTGAATGTTAAGGCTCTCAGCCTATGCCCGAGAGGAAGTAAGTTGGAATATAGAAAAAAAAAAAAAAAAAAAAAATATATAAATTAAGATCATAAACGTGTATAACAAGATATATAAAATTATTGGGTATAATGCTAGTAATTTACCTTTCTACCCTTATGGTGTAATGGTTAAGGTGGCAAAAATGTGTGTGTGATAACCCGGGTTCGAATCCCGGTGGATCATATATACTTTAATTAATTTCATTGGGGGTGTTTGGTGTTGTGGTGGAATTAATAAAATATAGATTATCAGTAGGTTCAGGGATATTTCGTAGCGACCATAGCGCGGTTGGGAGTATGAACATGAATAGATTAATATCCAGTATTCGAGAATGGATAATAAGTCGTAGGCGTGTGCATAAACCTTTAACCGTTCTGGTGGTGTAATGGTTAAGGTGGCAAAAATCTGTGTGTGATAACCCGGGTACGAATCCCGGTGGATCATATATACTTCAATTAATTTCATTGGGGGTGTTTGGTGTTGTGGTGGAATTAATAAAATATAGATTAAATGAGTTATTACAACCAATATAGCTGACAGAGGTTATATTATTATAGACACTATATACAAAGGAATACAAAGGAGAACAAGCTGCAACAGACCTATTGGTCCTTACGGGGCAGTTTGGATATATATTACTATTAATCTATTGACTACGAAGTAGATAAAAGGATAGCAAAGAATTTTGAAATACGTTACATATAGCCAAACGGTTTAGCCTTATTTGAGGCAAGGGAGATCAAGTGGACCCTCCAATGTTTCATTCCATTGGTTTGGAGATTTTAAGACATTTCACATTTGGTGATTATATAACGGTTCATCCTAATCAGGTGTTGCTTTTGTCACGACGATCGATAGCAAGTTTGCAATTTGGGGGAAACCTGCCTTCGGCCAGGACATTTTTCTACCGAAAAATGTACAAATTGAGCTTGCAGGGAATCTGGGGAGCGTTGTTTAGCTTGACGGGGGTCTAAGGTGCAAGGTAAAAATAATGCTAAAAAAAATCAAGACCAATAATAATTTAAAAAGAACACTATAATAACTTCCCAAAAAGTCGGATGATCTAGTATTAAATGCCTAACTCTCACAGGCTCTTCTTAAGCTGAGTAAAATAGTCTAGTGATACCAAATAAATGAAGACCAGCGTCACGTTATCTTGAAAGAGTAAACCTTTCAACAAAATACTATGGCTGTTGCAATCATGAGAGCAAACCCGGTGGTTTCTCGGATGACCACCAGCGGCAGGGTTGGGTCATCAGAGTTCGAGAGTTCTTCACTGATGAACAGTTAGCCATTATATATAAAAGTCATGTTCATTCTCAGATGGAATATTTATCACCCTTGTGGACTGGATGAGGAGTGGTTGCATTGAGCCAGTTGGACAAAATTCATGATATTAAACAATTAGATTAATCAATAACTATGTAATCACGCAGGATTTTCTTCCATTATTCATACCAAGAGTTGTTGCATCACTCTACATATATTTTCAGGGTAAATGCTCTAAAGAACTTGCTTTAATTAATTGTACAACCTCTCTGCATCTTTCCCCGAAGAACAAGGGCAACGGGAAATACCCATGAATTCACACTCGCTCTCCTCCACAGTGTAGATCTACCGCTTTTCAAAATACATTTATCCCCAGAACTTCTACTCTCTGGAATTCACTTCCTTGGAGTTGCTTTCCACCAATTTACAACCTACAACAGATTAAATCCAATTGTTACAAACATTTTATGAATGGAGGATGCCATTAGGCACATGGACATTTTTGGTTTGACTTTGTTTTTCCTTCCTCTATTTATGGTCTATAATAAAAAATGTAACACTTAATTAGCTGTTGTGTGTGACTCAGCCACAAATCCAGTTATTGTTTGTGACTTAATGTATCGCCTCGTGACAGACTTGGGGAGTTGGTTCATGACTATATTCCCATTCAGGTGCCAAATTGTCCTCTGACCTGCAACAGTTTGAATCGACTATTGTATGTAACATAGCCGCAAGTACGGAATCCTGACAGACTGAGAAAGCTCACCTAGCTCTCATTCAGACGGGTGAAGGATAAAGGTTTACACTGGGATTTCGGATATATTAATTGTTTGTGATGTATCTCAAGAAATTGTAAGTGACTGTTCCCCCTGTGGTAACACTGCATCCTCAGTAACCCGTTTAGCTGGACAGCTGCATAGTCCTCCCAACAAGAGTACTACCAGCCACTACCCTGGCCATCACCATAAATTGAAGTAAGCCGAGGAAGAAAGTCCACCCCGGAAAAAATAAATGGGGCCAAGAGCAACAACACTCCCCCTCCCCTTCTAAGAAACTAGTTCCTTTTCTTAGAGACCCCCTATACACCCCTGGCAAGAGTTTAGTGTTCACTTAATTGCTTTGAGTCTTATCAAGACCCTTCTTTGCATTGATAGTATTATATCCCATTTGGCAAACAATTCACATCAACTCTCTCTTTGGACCTCTGCCACTCTTTATCTCTATGTCGGTTATAACTTATACCTACCACATCCGCTTTGTACACATAACTGAAATTTTGCCTCTACATATTTGTGTACATCCTAGGATCTTTTTTTTTTCCATACTGAGTGTCTCCCATTTTCTTTTGCACTCTATTTTAATATATATATAGTTGTCAGCACTATTAGTATAGGTATATTCATCAACACTATTAGTATAGGTATAGTTGTCTGCACTATTAGTATAGGTATAGTTGTCAGCACTATTAGTATAGGTATATTCATCAACACTATTAGTATAGGTATAGTTGTCAGCACTATTAGTATAGGTATATTCATCAACACTATTAGTATAGGTATAGTTGTCAGCACTATTAGTATAGGTATATTCATCAACACTATTAGTATAGGTATAGTTGTCTGCACTATTAGTATAGGTATAGTTGTCAGCACTATTAGTATAGGTATATTCATCAACACTATTAGTATAGGTATAGTTGTCAGCACTATTAGTATAGGTATATTCATCAACACTATTAGTATAGGTATAGTTGTCAGCACTATTAGTATAGGTATATTCATCAACACTATTAGTATAGGTATAGTTGTCTGCACTATTAGTATAGGTATAGTTGTCAGCACTATTAGTATAGGTATATTCATCAACACTATTAGTATAGGTATAGTTGTCAGCACTATTAGTATAGGTATATTCATCAACACTATTAGTATAGGTATAGTTGTCAGCACTATTAGTATAGGTATATTCATCAACACTATTAGTATAGGTATAGTTGTCAGCACTATTAGTATAGGTATATTCATCAACACTATTAGTATAGGTATAGTTGTCAGCACTATTAGTATAGGTATATTCATCAACACTATTAGTATAGGTATAGTTGTCTGCACTATTAGTATAGGTATAGTTGTCAGCACTATTAGTATAGGTATATTCATCAACACTATTAGTATAGGTATAGTTGTCAGCACTATTAGTATAGGTATATTCATCAACACTATTAGTATAGGTATAGTTGTCAGCACTATTAGTATAGGTATATTCATCAACACTATTAGTATAGGTATAGTTGTCTGCACTATTAGTATAGGTATAGTTGTCAGCACTATTAGTATAGGTATATTCATCAACACTATTAGTATAGGTATAGTTGTCAGCACTATTAGTATAGGTATATTCATCAACACTATTAGTATAGGTATAGTTGTCTGCACTATTAGTATAGGTATATTCATCAACACTATTAGTATAGGTATAGTTGTCTGCACTATCAGTATAGGTATAGTTGTCAGCACTATTAGTATAGGTATAGTCTAGTCATCAGCACTATTAGTATATGTATAGTTGTCAGCACTATGTTATCTGTTTTATCCTTTCATGTATAAATAAGTAATTAACATGTTACTCACTTTTCCTCAGATACATGAAGGATCATTTACAGCTGTATTATGTTATTTATATAACCCAAATTGTCCCCCACTAACATCTCGTAACCCTGCCAGGGACATAAGTTTTAGGGCAGAATTTCCCTTTTAGTTAAAGCTAAAAAAAAAATATATATATCCCTTACCCACTCTAAACCTCTGTTGGACACTTCGAACAGCAGTGATTTAGAGGGCAAGCAACCTCGAGGGGGTCGCTAGATCTGTTGTTGCATGACTTCCTTTGTACTCCTGTGTACTCTCTCTCTCTCTCTCAATCACGAACCTTCCTTTAAAATTACCTGCCACCAGTCTGACCGTGAGCAAAATTATGCCATCCTTGCTCCTGCTATAGTGTTCCTTGTGGGGAGAGGTGTGTGGTTAGGACTTATGTAAGGGGAGGAGAGGGGGGTACATCAGATGACCACCACAAGAGAGAGATAACTGATAAAACTGACTAGCTGCACTATCTTTGGGTGGCAAGTGGGTCGCCAGAGTTTAGTACTTTTCACAATGACTTGCACTGTATATTATATGCCTCTGACTCGCATTTGTGTTTTATTCCCCACGGCGATAAAGCAACTATTGGAGAACGTGTGCCTTGTCATGGTGGTTCAATTCGGATTGGTAGGATTCTGTGTGTGGAAGCAAGTAGAGTCGAAAGCATACATGGCGACGCACTCATTTGAATCGGTATCGAATGCAAACAAGACAATGCAATACGTAATCTTAAGCCAGATGCTTCGGAACTTTCCTACACAGTTTAAAGATTCGAATTGGTGTAACATTATAATTTTATGTTCATGAATGTACAGTACATGTACTGTACAGTTGCTGTCATTAATGCAATAAGCTGTCTCCGGCTGAACTAATTAAATCTCATTATTTTCTTGCCTGCTATTTGCATTTTAAAAGTTATTTTTGTAAGTTTGACAAGGGACTGGAGTTTTCGCAGAGAGGCTCCAGTCCTGACGTTATTCTTGACTTACAGTGTGCTGGCTTAATAATCCAATAGGGTTGATAGCCTCTGAAGTCCTATTTTAACTAAAATATATGTAAGTTTGAGGCTTCAAACTGTATTAGAATTAATGAACACGATTGGATTGGCAGTATATGTTTTGATTTTGGTGAAAATATCTAGGAGTGTGAGGCTGTCCTGGTATTGTGGTGACTAAGCTGTTAAAAGTAGACTATATTGTTCAATATTTGTGTGAATATAATGAATTTGACACTTAACGTAATGTAATAACATTGCCTAAATACAGAACGAACTAACAAATGTACAGTCGGCAGCAAAAGTCCTTGCGCCTCTCCTGCCTCACCGTGACCCACGATATTCATAGACTCTAGAATGTTAGGTGTACAAAACGTGCATATTTCTATCACCAGATGGCTCACTGTGAGGTGTGAGGGTAGGGGTCGGTGGGGGAGAGCTATAGGAAGGAGTGGAATCTCGTGTAGGCTAGTTTGATCATGATCAGATATATATTAAACTTTTATTGAATAGTGGAGTCATTTAAATCAGGTGGAAGCAAACCGGGATGTAATGACTGCATTCACTCAATTACTTTTCAATGATGTTATGATTTTAGTTTTAGTTTTAGAATAATGTGTGGGTTGATTGTTCATTTATAACGATAATTGTTTTAGACTTGCTCATTATTATTAGTACTGGTATTATTACTAATATTATATATTAGAATAACAATAATTAATATCGTTAGTTAGGTAGTTCCCCATCTCATCCCTTCTTTCTATCCGGTGGCTAAATGATCGTGGTTGAGGGAGAGAGAGAGAGAGAGAATTTACAACGGAAGTACAATGCAACAAAAAATGGTGATCGGGCGAGATCTAGTGTTTTTTTGTTTTTTGTAGGGGTTATATTATAATGAATTACCCTAATGAATTCCAGACGGTTTGGACATATATGCCAATGAAGTACATAATAGATCTAACATATAAACCTAAATAGTATATCATAGCTTCGACCTGGTGTAAAACTAAATATATACCGGTACCAAATATTCCAGCCCCCTTCCACCTCCTGTCAAAGTTAAAGAGCATAGCTCACCCAATATCACTTCATGTTTTTTGTCACTTCAAAGCATGTTAATTAATTTGACAAATAATTAACATGTGTTTTGCTTCCTTATAATTTTTACCCTAAAATAGCAATCAAATTCATATAAAATATTGATATTTTAAGATGGATGATTACGTCATCAACGGTGGCCCTGAAAACAGAGCCGGAACAAAGGCCAGTTTACAGGTTAGTTGTACAAACTTACTAATGCTACACTCATTCCACTGAACTACACTCATTCCTGCTCCAATCCTTGCTAAATTAGCTTTTATTCTATGCATGGCACCAGATTTGAACATACATTCTATACAAACTGTGTTCTCTCGTGTTTGCAATCCTTATGTGTAAATATTAATATAGGCCTATAGAGTGGCTCGCTTGGTGTAGTGACTAGCGTCTTGGACTTCCACCCAGAAGGCCCGGGTTCGCGCCCACGCTCGGCGCATTAAAGATTTTTCACAAGCACTGAGTCGTTACCATCCCTCATGAGCAAAGGGATGGGGTAGTAGTACAGGACCCCAATGGAAATACGCCTAATCGGCCTTATTGAGCTATCCTTAGCTAGCTTAGCATGCGCTAGTTTTAAGAACTATTATTATTATTATTATTATTATTATAGTGCATCATTCGTATTTCTACCCAGTCAACTACCCCATTCTGATACACCTTCATAATACTGGCATAACAATAAACAAACCTTTAAAAAAACATTAATGACAGATAGAGTAGTATAAACACAAACAGCTCAAATTCCATTGCTACGATGGGGAATATTTTCGATTAACACAATAGCTGCATTTTGTGTTACCACCACTGATAAGCCATTGAGTTTTTGGCAGAAAATGCCAAAAATTATCAGTGATATCCGAGACATGTTTACATAGTGTTCTAATCGTCCAGCATATTACTGCTTCATATTCATCAGCCAACTTAAAATAGCCCTATATAATATGTAATTATCACTAGAACAATACACTATACCATGTAGGAAGTCTTCTGGAGAAATAGGGCAAATTTAGACAAAAATGTAAGATAAACTAAATCACAAATGTATGCTAGAATAGCATTGACAAATCGCTAGATAGTCATCAGACACTAAAAACTTGTATGTCACTAGAAAACATATCTTGAAGTATCTAGAATAATCTTTAACAATCGAAACATCTCTCCAATTCCTTAAAATAGTGAAACTAACTTGAATATCTTTAGAATTAATCACATCTTGATATCGCTAGATGGAAGTGATTCGCTGGATCTAGCGGTAGCCGCTACATTGGCAACATCGTACCAAGAACCTTCATTCCTTATAATGATCAAGGTCAGATTTCGAAACTATTACAATTATTTCAAAGTTCAGAGATCATCAGATCGGTTTGGAAGTCGATGTGCACAATTTCAGTTCCATTAATTTAAGAAACATTCGTACTTTACCATAACTATATATAACCTATATATATATATATATATATTACCTAACATTTTTGTTAATGAAACACATAATAACAATGGTGTGGCCATTCCTGCCCTTTTGTAGTTCCCAGATTCCAACCCAGACCTACGTGGTTGACAAAGACTGTCTTTGTCTGTGTTTGGACAGACGGGGTGTGCCAACGATTCGGGCTTTAACCCGGGAACTGCGGGGAGACTCTTAAGAGTTCCCCCGGCGGACTGCGGGAAGACTCTTAAGAGTAAGGGGGACAAAAAATCAATTTAAATCACCCATTATTTTTTTTATTTTTTTTTTGTTTTGTTTTTGTTTTTTGCCCCTGGGCCATGCCAAATATCACTCCTCCACCTCCCCTCCTTCAGTTATCACCTATTTTCCCTGTTATTCCCTTATTCTGTGTTCTATTTTCGTGCTAACATTAGCGAGCTGGTAGCAGGGCGTTGTCATCACTGTTACCAAGCGTGGGAAAGAGCGAGAGAGAGACTATTGCGGAACAGTGTCTCTCCAGACAAGGGGAGGGGTGGAGGGCAGGGAGGTTGCCTCAGCCATACATTATGTAACTCCCGGCCTGTATCGCCGATTTTGACCATCCAAACACTGTTTCCACTTGTTTTATTGTTGTAACAGGTTAATACCTTTATAATCAACCTATAATAGGCGCATATGGATAAGTATTAATGCTATTTATGGTAAAATAACTATGTTAGTGATGGGAACAGCTCAAATACGTCAGCACAGGAGTGTGATGTCTCATACCCCCCATGCGCACTTCTTAGGTTAAGTATATATCTGTAAGCAAGTCATCATATTTCATTGGCGAGTGTTAAACAATTCTATCTATCTAAATGTATTCTTAAATTAGCCCAAACATACGCCAAAGTAAAGATATTCACGATCATTCTAAATTGGGCTTTTGTGTATTTCCTCTTTAACAAGTAAGTGTTTATACTTATAAGAGTGTGCAAAATATAAATATGGTCTAATGTATAACTAGGAACCCCAAAAGATTCACCAAACCCATATATACGAAGCGTTTGTGGACGTTAAAAAAAATAAAAAATAAAAAAATAAAAAATAAAAAAAATAAAAAAACAGCTTGCGTACGCTTATACGATATCGGGAAAGTAATGCTTCTTTATTAAACCCTCTAAGTAGCATATTATAGTTTATTATGTAAATGTTTGTTAAACTAATGGAACTGAAATTGTGTACTTTGACTTCCAAACCAATCTGATGATCTCTGAACTTTGAAATAATTGTAATAGTTTCGAAATCTGACCTTGTTCATTATAACGGAATGAAGGTTCTTGGTACGATGTTGCCAATGTAGCTGCTATCGCTAAATCCATCGAATCACTTCCATCACTTCCATCTAGCGACATGAAGATGTGATGAATTCTAGCGATATTCAAGTTAGTTTCCCTATTTTAAGGAATTGGAGAGATGTTTCGATTGTTAAAGATTATTCTAGATACTTCAACATATGTATTCTAGTGACATACAAGTTTTTAGTGTCTGGTGACTATCTAGCGATTTGTCAATGCTATTCTAGCATACATTTGTGCTTTAGTTTATCTTGCATTTTTTTTCTAAATTTGTCCTATTTCTCCAGAAGACTTCCTACATGGTATAGTGTATTGTTCTATAGTGATAATTAACCTCTCCGCGGCGCACAGTTTTTTTTTTACAGGGTCATACTGTGCGCATGTATGATGATTTTGGGACCCATTGCCAATTTCGATAAAAAGTACATCAGCGTGTAGGGAATGTTTGCGTGCATCGGCCCATATATATTTGACCCCCCAAAAAATGTCTGGGGGGGGGGGGAACGGTCCGTAGTTGAAAAATGTGGAGCGAATGGCACCGCGCAGCGAGATTTCCCTGCCGAATTTTCACGCGCCCAGGGGATAGAACCAGAGGGAGGAGGGGGTGGGTTACCGCGTATTATCACGTATATCTCCTTTTTTTTATCCCTTTTAGGCTATGTAGAGTACGTATACGTGTGTAGGCCACCCATATAACAATGAATATGCCTCATAGTTACCAAAAATTGCAATATATAAGGGAATTATCAAAGAATTTTTAGGCGGGAATGAAGATGGGTTGGAGGTTTGGCGGCAATTTATGAGATGAGAGTGTGGTTTGCGCTATAATATTACGTATATCTCGTACTTAGAGCACTGTCATGCTATAATACAGACTTGTACGTATGTATACGTGCCATATATCAATATATACCGCATATAGACCAATTCATGCGATATTTACGCACATTATCAATGAGTTTCTATGCGTGAACCAAGGTGTGATTGAGTTGTGCTGGGAATGAAAGGGGGAGAGGGTGTGTTACGCCATAAATATCACTTATATCTTGTACTTAGAGCACTGTCATGCTATAATACAGACTTGTACGTATGTAGACGTGCCATATATCAATATATATACCGCATGTAGACCAATTCATGCGATATTTACTTACGCACATTATCAATGAGTTTCTATGTGTGAACCAAGGTGTGATTGAGTTGTGCTGGGAATGAAAGGGGGAGAGGGTGTGTTACGCCATAAATATCACTTATATCTTGTACTTAGAGCACTGTCATGCTATAATACAGACTTGTACGTATGTAGACGTGCCATATATCAATATATATACCGCATATAGACCAATGCATGCGATATTTACGCACATTATCAATGAGTTTCTAGCAGACGGAAGCCTAAAAGGGTGGGTGGGTGTGAGGGAGGCAGGGAGTGAGTCGTGGAGAGAGTGAAGGCAGGGAGATCTAGCAGTAAACATATGCAGCTGTGTGATAATTGTAGAGGTGCCCCAGGTGTATGGATGTCTTGGGATTTTGAACCTTATGTCTAGCAGGTGTCTGGTGTTCGTTGCCACCAAGAGGTCTACAATAACATGAGTCAGGAATGGAGAGAGAGAGAAAGTGAGACATGCGTATGTCGTACGTATAAATGGACTTCAGAATTGCATTTTTATGCAAGCAGACATTGCATTTTAGACACATGTGAAGTACAACAGAAACATGTAGGCCATTGACTGTAAATAAAGTACTATATTATAGACCAGGAACGAGGGTGGTCAGTAAACATCGGCTTAACCTTTTTTGATAGAGAGCTAAATATAGACTGGTGTCGCCTTACACTTGCGAAATGGTAGATTGCCACCAGAAAACTTATATTTATTTATTTCCAAGTAATATGCAATCTAAATGTATATTCGAGACCTACTGCAAGTATTTGTATGACAGTCATGACTATGTATAATCCAATATACGCGCGTAAGGGCGTAGGCGAGACATAAGAAAGATGGTTGAGCAATTTTCGACACCCACACAGTTATTATTCAATATTATTTACAATATTATACAATACAAATGTATTTGTGAAGAGTATTTTATGCATTATTGTATTTATACAAATTTTGTTCCCAGAGAGAGCTGCTGTGGCTGGAGGGAGCAGCAAGGGTCACCCAGTGACCGCTTGACCGTGTGATAATGACTGGAGTCACACTGAGAGGGGCAATTTGCTGAGTGTTTGGGCAATTTTTGACAGAATAAAGTTATATAATTACTAATTCTTGACAGAGACAAAGTTTTATAAACCTTGGCATGATATAATTGATAATCCCATCAATTTACAAACGTAAATTGGTGGGATAATTCATTTTTTTTTGTATATTATCATTTCGATTGTAGACACGAAGTTTTGAGTGACATTTGGTATGAGCTCCTGTGGCATGGTTGGTAAGGTCGCGGACTGGAAAACTCAAAGTGTGGTAGGGTATGGGATCGAATCCAACAGGGGGTTATGGGGAAGGTTTTATACGGTTTAGAAAAAATTTGATAAATTTTTCTTTTTACAAGATCATGCCATTGTATTCAAACAATATGAAATATTCATAGAATATATCATATTGTAAGAATACAATGACATGACCTTGTATTTTTTTTTTTTTTTTTTTTTTTTTTTTTTATTATCTTAGTAGGTTTGACAGGATTTATTGAAACATATTTATTTTTGTACAATTCATTTGAGGTAAGAAAATATATACACATTACTTAGGCTATAACAAACATATATATTGATATACTAAAAAAAGAAGGCATATTACATGTAAATCTTTGAAACTTATAAACTAAATAATGAAACTTACAATTATATAATGTAAAAGCTATATCACAGGGACATCTTTGGAACTTATACATTATATAGGTTACATTATGAGGTAGCGTGATCAATTAGGTCAGGTCAGGTAAGGTAGGGCGCGAGTCCAGGGCAGGGCAGGGCAGGGGGCGAGTCCAGGGCAGGGCAGGGGGCGAGTCCAGGGCAGGGCACGGGGCGAGTCCAGGGCAGGGCAGGGCAGGGGGCGACACTCAGTAGTTCTTGAAGGTGTGGTAGTCCCTGAAGCAGTCATCCAAGCAGAGTGCAACTTTGCACTCCGCGCACATTGAGGTGACTCTTTTGGTGACGTGGGGTTTTCTCACACTGGAGCTGCAGACGTGGCACTGCACCTGCCTGTGACGAGTGCCAATCAGCTCGGTGTTGGTTGGGTAGTGTCTTTCGACACCCAGCAGGATTCTGTCAGGAACGTGATCCCCACGCCATGCCATACGTCTGTGAGTGGTGGTGCCATACTTCTCCAGGAGTTGGTATGCCACGTTATACACGAACTCCCGGAATTTCAGCTTCTGGTTTGGGGACATCTCCCTCTTCACCAACCACAAGTTGTAGGCGTTGAGCATTGTGATGTCAACTAGGTGGAGGAAGAGCTTGTGATACCACTTCACAGTCTTCCTCAGACACTCAACGCCTGACAGCTGACAGTCAGACTTGTCCACCAGGCGCATGTTCTTGGTATAATCCACTACCATGTCGGGCTTGTAGATGGTCTTCCTGGTTTTGTAGTGGATTTTGCCAGAGTCCATCTGGGCACCTGTGTGGACGGTGGAAAGCAGGTGGACGTCTCGTCTGTCCTTCCACTTCAGGGCTATCACTTTCCCAGACTTTTCTAGCTGCTTGTACTTCTGCCCCTTTTGTCGCCTTCTTCGGACATGCCTCTCGCGGTGTTCCTGGGCCAGGTCGTCTTCAGAAGGTGTGTCACTGGAGGAGGCATCTGACAGAGGAATGACATTACCTGTGAACTTAGGCATAAACTTTCTTGTCTTTCTGACAGTCCCACATGACCCCGTTTGGTTGTCATGAAGAAACTGGCAGAGAGCAGGAGAAGTATACCAGTTGTCAGTGTAGATGATGTGGCCTTTGCCCAGGTAAGGTGCCAACATTTTCCTGACGATGGCACCTGACATGCCCATGGGGTCACCGGGAGCGGCTTTCGGTACGTCAATGTCAGTGCCTGTATACACGATCATGTCAAGCACTATTCCAGTTTCACAGTCACACAAAACGAAGAGCTTGATTCCGAACCTATGCCTTTTCAAGGGGATATACTGCTTGAAAACAAGACGTCCTTTGAAGAGCACGAGCGATTCATCAATCACCAAATTGAGGAAGGGGTAAAAGTATTTCCTATACCTCTCCAACAACATGGTGAACACATCCCGAACTTTCCATATCCTGTCAATCCTGTTAGGATTGTCGTTGTCTGCAAAGTGCATAAATCTTAGCAGCAACAAAAATCTGTCACGAGTCATGAACTTATTGAAAGTTGGGGTGGCGATGAGAGGGTCGTGCTTCCAGTAGTGTTGCAACACATGCTTCTTGCAAAGAGGCATGAGGAACAACAAGGCAAAGAACGTCATGAATTCTTCCACAGTCGTATCCACCCAGCCTCGTATTCTCACTTTTGGAGAAATGACGTCCAATCTGCCAAACACCCACCTGTAGTAGGCGTTTGTTTGGGCAACGATGTAAGTCATTACCTCAAAATCGAAAAAAGCGAGGAAGAAGTCGCTTTCGTTTGCGTGCTCGTCACAGGGCCAGTCGTCAGTTGTACCTGACGTCCCAGGATTGAACTGGGGCACTCGGGTACAAAATTTACCCTGTCAGACCACTCGAACGAAGGCAAGCCAGGGATCGGAATGTCATCTGCGTCTGCTTCTGCGTCTGAAATATCGCTTCCATGGTCGCGATACAACACAGCATCATCATCACCCTCCTCTTCACTTGACAGACGCCCTTCCTCATTCTCGTCACCGACGTCGGACTCACTGCCACTGTCCACTCCCAAATCCCCCCACCCTTGGTCCCGTGCTAGGGCGTCTTCGTCGAAACCCGGGCTGCCAATGCCCTGCGAATCACCATCAAACAGCAGGGCGGTATACTTGGATGGTGTCAGAGTATTTCGGGTCACTCTAGCACGTATGGGAGTCTTATGGACAGGGACAGAAGGGCCGGCAGGGGCGACAGTGGTGCGTGGTCTTGTGGCCCTGGAGGCAGGCAAGATGATGGTGGTGCCTGTCGCCCTTCTCTCTGTTCCTTGGGCAGGGGCGGCAGGGGCAGCAGGGACAGCAGAGCCGGCAGGAACAGCAGTCGCTTTCCCTCTCCCTTTCCCCTTTCCCTTCCCCTTCCCTTTTCCTTGGGCAGGGGCAGCAGGGGCAGCAGGGGCGGCAGGGGCAGCCGGGCCAGGGGCGGCTGTGGCAGGCGTACGGGTTTTCTTCCCTACGCCTGTGCCTTTGATTTTGCCTGCCCCCGCAGGTTCTGCATCCCTAGGGCGGCCTCCTGCGTCGCTGGTACTGGCGGCAGGGGTGGCAGTGGTGGCAGTGGTGGTGGTAGTGGTTGTTGCAGTGGCCTGGGTCGTGGTGGCAGTGTCCCGAAACACCAATGACCTCTGTACCTTTGCCGTGCTTGCACGTGTTTTCCGTGCTTTGGGTGCTGGTGTTTCGTCCTCAGAGTTGTAGGGCGTGTCGTACTGGTAGCTAGGGTCTTTAGCAGCCACCCTCTGCCTTCCACGGCGGCTGACACCACCAGAAGGAGGGCTGGTTGTGTCATCAGGGAGCGAGCGTGAGGGACGTGTGGGCTCCATGACTAGTGCTTGGTTACTGGCACGGTGGTGCTTGCACGAGTGCGGGGCGAGCGTGTGGCGGGGTGGTGTCGAGAGTTGACATGTAGTACTATACCCACACCAATTTTTAGCCGCCTGCCTATAAACGCGCGGTTTTGGTACGCGTTCAAAAGCTCTGCTCTTAAGAGTCTTCCCGCAGTCCGCCGGGGGAACTCTTAAGAGTCTTCCCACAGCTCCCGGGTTAAATATTATATAGGGCTATTTTAAGTTGGCTGATGAATATGAAGCAGTAATATGCTGGACGATGAGAACACTGTGTGTAAACATGTCTCGGATATCACTGACAATTTTTGGCATTTTCTGCCAAAAGCCCAATGGCTTATCAGTGGTGGTAACACAAAATGCAGCTTTTCTAAGGTTAGAGAAGGATTTTCTATATATTGTTGCGGGGATGTTTGTACTGTATTAAAAACGAGAAGACAGGGTATGAAATAACAGGCGAATGAAAGAGAGAGATGGTGATAAAGGTGATCGAGGAATGACACAAGAAAGCATGAGAGATGTACGATGGGACTGTATGTTAATGATAGATAAGGTCGGTGAGATAAGATAGTGTGAAGAGAGCAGTAAGACGCCAAGAAGATTACAGACGAGGCTATAGTGCTGACATATTAAGTACTGGTTTAGTCTGTTGTGAGAGGGATTCATTCGGTACTTGTAGATCGGTGGCCTAAAGGAGACAGTGGGTGCGTATTATTATATACAGTAATTGTTTTCAATATGTACCAATATTTGCCAATTAAATATGTTGAACAGAAATTTGTTGGCAAATATCTCTCTCTCTCTCTCTCTCTCTCTCTCTCTCTCTCTCTCTCTCTCTCTCTCTCTCTCTCTCTCTCTCTCTCTCTCTCTCTCTCTCTCTCTCTCTCTCTCTCTCTCTCTCTCTCTCTCTCTCTCTCTCTCTCTCTCTCTCTCTCAACTGTAAGTTGTTGTTTTTTGTTTGTTTTGGCCAGACGCCGTAATTCCCAATGTACATTAGGCGTTTGTCACGAACCAACCGCTAGGTCAAGTTTCCTGGGCTTGACTTCTAAAAATAACATTTTGACAGTGCGGGCTCGATTCCCCGACCCTTAGATCAGCAGCCGACGCTCTACTGACTATGTCACGGCTGGCTCGCAACTGAAAGTAACATCACAAATAGAATAACAAGACAACAATGGAACCTATATATAGCACAAAGAACCAAAGCAAACACTGATGCCAGATCCATGGCTGTACAGGGACTCCAGTTATGGAATAACCTACCCACTACTATCACAAATGCGGGAATCTTAACTGCTCTTAATAATAATATAATAATAATAATACTTTATTTCAGACTCACACAGTACAGAGGGGACCATACTGGGGTCCATATATACCTTACAGTAACATAAATATATATAAGCTACTGTACATAGGCTACATAAAATAAAATAAAAATAATAATACCCAGCTTGCTATCATGTAGTTCACAGCACTGCCTCAACCAAAAACAGTGATCAAACTACTGTGTTACCAAAACCACTGTCCTAATTGTGTACAGTACCATGCCTCACATAATTTAGCTTCCGGTACAGTATGTTGCTACAGTACAGTATAGGAATATCGGTACTGTACTGCACTATGAGGTTCAGTACCGGTATGCTAATTCTGTAGAGTAGCAGACCTGAAATCATTACTTAAGGTTAAATATAGAGCAACTTCCTTCAGTGTGCCTGGATCCTAGAGGTGTACACTATGCTTGGAGTTTGTAGCATTTTAATGATACTGTTCTCAGAAGTGTTAAGGCGCTGAATGAATGTATATGTTAGCTTTCTAGCTCTTAAATATAGACTTACTTATTTTACGTTAGGTAACCCTGAAAGCCTATAAATATATGTATATATTATGTGATACGGCTACTTTGTCTGTGATATATATTTACATATGTATACAAACATGTAAATGTATATGTATACATATACATTAGTATATGTATACTTCATATGGTGTATTATAACTACGTATACATTATTTTCATATTGTGGAAATAAAATTATTTGAATTTAAACACACACACTCACTCACAGTTCCTCTCTCAAAAGAGGAGAGATAGTAGATCGAATTTTGAACAATTTGCAGTGAGTTATCTGTATTATACATTTATTTTTATCCAGCGAATCTCCCGCATAGTCCGCATTTTTATATAATTATTTATTTTTAGATGTTATATCTCTTTAAACTTGTAACTGACCCCGTCGTTCAAACTAAAACTACAAACTACAAACTAAAGTTAGCCCTGCTCTCCATAGATGTAAACACATCTATCTACCTCATCCTGCACCTCGCTACATAACTCCCTACTAAGAAACACATTACCTGGACATTACTTACTTATTATCAGGTTAGGCAAGGAATAATTGTTCTAATTATAGTAAAAAAAACTTAACAAAAATATAATAATAGGATCTAAATAATTCGACAGTTGATCATAGACTTTCCTTTAGTTAAAAATAAACCTTGTTTATCAGGTATATATCTCTGTTATATTAGTACTTCTCGTTTCGTACCAAGATAAGTTTAAAAATGAGAAGGGTTTTCAATATTACAACCCACAGTGCATAACCCGTTCTTCATAATTATAAATTCCCGTAACAACTTATCACTTTGGAAGTTATTCATTGGCCGACTTATTTCGGCTTCGAAATTCAAGTCATACTAGGGCTGGTCCTATCCAGAGTGAGGTTTGGCATCCTCTACCCAACCTTAGCCATTTCTGCCTGTCTCTTTTACTGTCCTACATTTCCTTCTGAGGGCAGGCTAGGAATCCTCCTTCCCTTGTAAATTTGTACCAACTAGATGAGAGAGAGTAAGGGGCGAGGGAACGCGAAAGTGGTCCCGGACCCTAAGAATTGGAACTTTAAATATTGTTTCTGTTCGGGCTCTGTTTCGAGTTGACCACCCTACCACCATACCTCACGGCTATGAGGCAAGTGCCTGAGTATATACATACAGTACATACATTCTATTATTTCAAACAAAAGAAAAATGAAACCTGAGTAACCAGTAACGTGTTACTCATAATTGAATATATATGATCGCGCTAACGTTAGCATGCTAACATACGTGATATATATTTCCATGATAATCAATTTCCTTATAACATAAAGAAGTTTCCAAATGTTCGGCCTCTCGCCTTTAACCTGACTGACTATTAGCTAAACTCACCTATCACAAGTATTCCTAGACTTCGGATAATATTTAACCAGAGAACAGCGCGCCATTGGTAGTTCAAACCCTCCCGCCAAGTGAGCATGTTTTGATTCATTCCCGCCTAAAATCGCAATTTTACCATAAATATCGTTATTACTTATTCAGATGCACCTATTTTACGTTTAATATGAAGATATTAACATGTAACAGCAATAAAACAAGTGGGAATAGTATTTGGGGGGTGAAAAAGACAAATTATTGCCGACCCTCTAGTCATGAGGTGAAAGGCGAACAAGACGTATACCCGCTCTCTCTCACTTCCCGATCAATACTGCCGTCTTGCAAGTGAAGTCTCTGTTGCTAGGATCTCTAACTGCCTCCCCAGTGACCCTGAAACCGCGGGCGGGAAATTTGCGCCAAAAATTACTCGATAAAAGGGGGATATGAGGAAAAATAGGTGATAATGGAGGGGGGGGGGAAGGAGGGGTGGGGGGGGGGGGATTGGACATATGGGGAGGAGTGATATGATGTATGGAGGGGAATTATCTCACTTAATCACATATTGCTTTGTTTTAAGTGCCAGTGGGATGCTTTGAAAGGTTTTTTCTAAGACTTGGTTCATATGAGGAAGCTCGCCTTTGCTCACTACAGACTCATATGAGGACGCTCGCCGTTCTTGGGTTAAACACTCCCAGCTGGGATCATTCGGAGGTTTGATCCCGACTGAGAGTAAATAAACATTTATCAGCTCACGTGTATTTGTGAGATATATTTGGTATATATATATATATATATATATATATGAAATAAAGGAAAGAGAAACCACCACGTCACTACCACCAAGCGATATTACCACCCACACCACGACACCCCCTAGGATGGAAACCCTAACCTACCACCACACCACCAAGATACGCCCGAGTTGCCTATGTCCCTCCAACACCCGGCAAAGATCTCATCATCACCATCAGCAACACGAGTGATGACAAGAGAAGGAAAAGTAGAAAGGAAGGCAAGGCAAGCCAAAACTTGCCTAAGTTCTATTCTTCCACGCGCCCTTCTTCCTCCAAGCCACATCACCACCACAAGAGGGAAGTCCAGAGGGGCTACCCCAGCCGCCCCAGGGCCTCCTCCTAGCACAGCTGCTCTTCTTACCTGGAGAAGGGACACTAGGAGAAACTCCAAAAGAGGTAAGTTAAGATCTATAACAGTTGGAAAGCTCTTCAAACATAGTTCACTGGAAGATATTTTAAGAGCTGGAAGATTTGGGTTATACTAAATAAACTATTAAAGCACTGGCATATAAAGGTTTATTTAGGATTTTTAGATCTTGGCTCATCAAAGGAATTATTTATTGGATCACCATAGTGGCAACCCAATATTAATTCTTCCGCCTCGATTACTAGGAATTACTGTCGATAAAGAAGGCTGTTCTGACGTGCGCTTTATCGGTAGTAAACCGACCCCATTCTGGTCCTTCTAAAAAGTTCACGCACTGGCAATTGGCTTTTAAGAAGGTAGGGCTCGCGAGATACCATAGCTTAAAGCATAACGTCACTCTGCATAGAGTCCATATGGTACGATGTCCCAGGCACTGGCATTAAGACACGTATGCGTAAAAGGCCCAAATAAACCCATACACAAGTCCCTGACAGACTCTTATAACGGTTAGGACAGTGAAGAGACGCTGCATAACAATCCTCTTACGTTAGTCAGATGATATGATATGCATAGCACTGGCAGAGCAGATTCATTCATTCAAGACCCTAAACCCAAGAGTGCTGGAAGGTTCTTCATCAAAACTCTTATAAAGGTCAGAATAGTTGAGTGAGACAGTACAACACTGGTATAGCTTCTCCTCACGTTAGTTCGATGATATGTATACGTATAACACTGGTATACCAGAACATATTCATTCAAGACCCTAAACCCAAGAGTTCTCCATCAACTTCCATCCGCTGTCATCCACACACGACAGGACCACCATCACGGCCAAGACCCTCGTCAGAAATACTACAGAAGTGCCTTATCGTTTGAAGGGCTTAGTGCGACCTCGAAAGAAGTACTAGTGAAGTGCCTTATCGTCGGAAGTACTTAGTGTGACATCGAAAGAGTGCAGCGTCATTCCCCTGGGAATTTAAATGTGGATCTTAGTTCGTGCTTTATAAACTATATATATTTGCCTATTTTTTTGTCTGACAGTAATTATAATTACATTAAACAATATAACTTATGTGTGTACTCTGTATTATATTTATCCTCTATTACCTTTGTGCATGTGTTTATGTGGATTCAACTTCTCCAGTTAAGTTATTATTATTATTATTATTATTATTATTATTATTTTTATTATCATTATTTTTATTATTTATATTTATTATTACCAATCCTGCTTCTTCAAGCTTGAGGGGTAAACTGGAGCCGTGATGCAGGTCAGGCCTGACACTGGCATGCGAACTGTCGGACATCGGATTAGTGTCGGAATTTGTTTATAATAAGGGACAATCGCCGGGCTGCCTCCCAGTTGTATAACCCCCTCCCGTCTGCTTTCCGTCTCCCTCACATCCACCTCTCGTGAGATTACGACCGCAATGGTCGGGTCAGTGCTCCCAAATTTTTCGGGAAGAGGTTAACATTTTTGGGCTATCCACAGAAACACAGGAATGCCGCCAGACACTGAAGTTCACCATAGTACAATGCACAGATCTTCACAAGACAGTACTAAAATGCTGGTGCCCTGTGGCGTTCTGGGAGTGTCTGGGCGGTTGTGTGAAGGGCCCTTTAACTCATAAACTGCGAAGCTATGGTAGTTCAAACCCTCCCGCCAAGCGAAGGAATTTGGTTCTATTCTGACGAAAATAGTCATAGTTCCATATATATAATTATTACTTATCCATATGCACCTATTTTGCTTTTATTATGAACATATGAGCAATTAAGAGAAATAAAAGAAGTGGGAATAGCATTTGGGGGGTGAAAAAGACTTATTATTGCAGCAAGGTCGTATCATGAGGCGAGAGCTGGGGGGACATATATCCTCCCTCTCTGAGCTGTCATTAAGGCCTTACACTGGAAGTCTCCTTGTTGTAAGGATCTTTAGCTGCCTGGGTGGGGGAAATTTGCGCCAAAAATTACCCGATAAAAGGGGGAATAAGAGGAAAAATAGCTGATAATTGAGGAGGGGGGAAAGGAGGGGGGGAGGACACATATGTAGGAGTGGTAGCAAGTAATGGAGGGGAATTATCTCACTTAATCACAAATTGCTTTGTTTTGAGTGCCACTGGGATGTTTTCTAAGTTTTTTTTTATGCTCTGGATCTATTGAGGACGGTCGCAGTGCACCAGAAAAACCTCTATTGAGGACAGTGGCCGTTTATGGGTTAAGCGTAACCCTTTAATCTTCAGACATTACATAATTGACTATTCTTGTTTAATTCTAGAAATGAACCGGGCAACTGTCCCTCAAATTGATTTCTCATTTAATGTAACATAAAACTCTCAAGTCTTTACATATTTCAACTACTCATGATATAATCTATGAATACCAAACATTCTAAATAGCTATTAGCGTTTCGCTTTCTTAACAATGAAGAACTATTCCTTTAACTAAGATTTACTTCTATTACATCAATTGTTGCAATATAGGTGACATAAATTTTTAAGTTGGCACAGCCATGTCTGACAATTCTTCCTTTTATTTTTTTATTTAGTCTCTGCGGTGCCAATTGGTCCCATAAAGGAAAATATTTTGTCAGTCTCTCTGTCTTCATATAATCTTGGAATAGGCCAGGTCAGGTCAGGTGGAGGTATTGAGGAATAAGCCTTTACAACGGCACCTCGTATCTGCTTTCTACTTTCCGAAGAGTGTAGAGGGGAGAAGTAGTGTTGGAGAGAGAGAAATCTGTTGGATTGGCTTTGTTGTGTGTTATTAGTCTGTATACGCCGTCGAGGTGTCCCCCGACTGGATGTGAGCATGTGAAACACGCGAGGACGTACTACCACACCCACTAAATTGACCCCAGGTCAAGCAAATTCACACATAAGCGCGCTCTCCACTCAACCACCGCGGCAATAACTCTTCAGGTCTTCTTGTAGTTCCCCTGTCTCTTGTCCCTGTAACTGTCTCGATATGTGATGCAAGTAGGCGATGTGAGAACAAGCGCTCGGGCATTTCAGGTGTATTTGTTCAAATGGAGACTGCTCGATATTGATTCTGAATACTTGATATTGCTGCTGCAGGTCACCAACAATCTGACTCTCTGGCCTGTTACTATTCCCCGAATATGTGGTGGGAATATGCTGGAAGGCTCTAGGAGTACCAAGGAAAGGGTCTGACCCGGCCAGGGCTGTCCTATGCTCTGCCTCTCTACCCTGCTCCTCTCTCCTTATATACCCCTCAGTCATGCCAGCTCGCGCGCTGATTCGCTGAGCCACCGAGCCAGGGCTGCTCCCTTGATCATCTTTATTCTCCTTTCCTGCTTTCCTTTTTTCGTAATAATGTCCCGGCAACAAGTTTCCTCCATTATTGGGTGGCTTACGGGAGTATGAAGAATAATGATCTCCTTGCCGGAATATATGAGGTGAGAAGACAATGAAAGTGATTGGTGTGCCGCCGACCAATCAGTGCCCGGTAAATGGTGTTTGATCAGGATGATGCATCACCTGTGTCTTGTCCAAAAACGCTGGTTGCTGATTGGTTGCTTGCTTGTCACAACAGCTCTGCTCACTTAGGTTGTGAATCTGATGAACTTCGGATGCTGTGATCACGTCAGATGTCGGTAGTTGATTGGCTGATAATTTTAGTACCACACTAATTACCACAGGAGTCACAAATATAGTAACAAAATCCACAAATGACCAGAGTTATTCTATAATAGGTCAAGATTTATTAAGCGTTGTTAGGTTAGTTACGTTGGTATTATTATGTTGAAAGGAATTTGATCACTGGATACAGAGATGGTGAAGTAGCATATTTTTCCAGCTGATGGTAAATAGTCATGTCCTCATCTTGTTTATTCGGTTATTTATGACGATTTTGTAGCGAAATATGTTGTTAGCTATGAAAATATTGGATTATGGGAAAATGTGTAATTATTAATAGCCTATATTTGCATACTTTATTTATTTAATATTATTATTTTCTAGTTCCCTCCTTAGACCTCTATCAAGCTTAAAAAATACCCCCAAGACCCCACATAGAGATAAATTTGTGTATTTTGTTTTTCCCTTACAATAATGACCCGGCCGAAGGCCAATTCCTCCAAATTACAAGTCAATGCTGCTTGACCTCCCCCCCCCCCCTCCCCGCCTTAATATGACACAGATTTCCATAGTAATATTAATATACATCATCCTTTTCTCATGCTCATCCATTAGATTGTAAAATTTGTATTTTCAGCTTTTCGGCCTGTCATTATTTATATAAACCGTTAAATATTAGAGACATTATAGTTAAATATTATCACAGTAAGTATCGAAGAATCAGCTGATAAGGGATTGAATTTATCGCTAGTCGAAAGTGACCAAACTATTGTAGCCGCGTCCTAGAACTGAAACTCCTGCTGGCCTTCTCTCATAAATGGCCGCTGGTAGAACAGCCCGTTGAAGGTTATGGGAAGGTGGGAGAAAGTGATTCGTGTCCTTGACATTCTTAACATTCTCAAGTATTCCAGGACGATTTTCTTCTTTTTATTTTGCCATCCCTAGATGATTCTATTCAAATTATAATGAAGGCGTGACTGTTAAAATATTACGTGAGATAATTCAAACCTTTCTTTTCCTAAGCCGCATGAAATCGCCTATTGATAACCAGAATAAAGTGAGAAATAGCGTCATAGATCCTGAAGAAGCTTATCCTATACGATTGGTCGGAGTCAGATGTGTAGTCATATTTTCAAGCATATCTTTTATTTAGTCATTACCAAATTTCATTTAACCAGGATTTGTCCATATTTCCGTCTTTTTATCACAGGGATTTTTGTTAAGCTGTGAGTTAAAAGACTGTCGTTATTGCGTTAAGGTGGATGGTTGATTTTTCTGGACTCTCTTCTCTCTCATGCTTAGCCTCATTAGTTAGACTTTCGTTCCATTAGTTTGGCGATTTTAAGACCTTTCACTCTTTTATTGTCAATATTAGGACCTTTCGTGTCCTTTAAGTGTCGATTTTTTCCTGACGAGCGATAGCAAGCCTGTAATTTTAGGACGGTACATTTTTCTACCGAAAAATGTACAAATTTATCTTGATGGGGAGTCTAAGGGGTGTTTTGTTAAGGGGTCTAGCAAGGAAATCAAATAAAAAATACATAATAGACAAAAAAAAAATCCCCTAGATATTGACAGATATTTTAGTTGCATTTGTAATAGGTGGTGTACGAAAATGGTATTGTGTGTGATACCAGAATTAGTGTTGTAGGAGCTAGACTCTAGATTCTTTATAAACTATAAACCTAGATCATCCAAGCTGAGTGCAAGCTCTGCCATAATGGTAGTACTGGTGTCATTATAGCTTCTCTTAACACTCATATACTGTATATCCATACCCATAATAATCATTCGGCAACACTGATACAGAATATATACATACAGTAGTTTAGTCTTTGGAGCCAAATTCTACACGATAAACAATATCCCACGTTGTTTCAACGTACGGGAAGCGAGATAATAACTAAGAGAGTGTACGAGAGTGAGGTGGAAGGACAGAGAAGGAGAGATAGACCGAGAGAGAGAGGTAGAAGGATGAAGTTAAGAAGTATGTGGGTCAAAGCGGTGCTAAATGGGAGGAGGGGCGTCAACTGACTAGGGACAGAGGTGCATGGGGCGTTTCGTTCTTGGCCACCCCTTTCTATCCTTATATAATAATTACATGGTTTTCTTACTACCGATATACCTTCATGAGGGTAAAGTATTTTTGTATTATGTACTTTAATTACACTTTTAAAGCCTTCTTTTAGCCCATATTTGTTGGTAGTGTGTTCTGACTATATCGTAATGCCATTTCATTCAGCTTAACCCTTTCAGTAATATGACTTATTTATATTAATATGAGCCGGCTATATAGGCTAGTCATATATTTTTCACCTGGTGGAAAATTTAATTCTTTAGTGACTGATATATCGTTACTTAATGGAAAAATGTTCAAGAAATGTGTCTGCAAAAATGTCAGATTTCATAATGAACAACACATTTCACTATAAAACCTTCATACTAGCTGAACAATTAAGATGGCGGCATGGCAAGTTACCGTTAACAGAACACAAACCTACAATTAGCAAGTAGTTGATAAGGGCGGTAGTCTGTAGGTTACGCAACGCGGCAACACGTACCTAGGCTGCTCTTCCAAGAAACCAACCCCTTCAAGGATAAACACCTGGAATGTTTTTACTCTCGTGTCCAGATGCCGCGTAGTTAAGTCTACTGGGCGGGAGCATGTATTGTTGTTGGTGGTAGTGTTGTTTTTGGTGTTGGTAATGTTTTTGTTGATGGTGGTGATGTTGTTATTGTTGTTGATGGTGATATTGTTGTTATTGGTTTGGAGGTGGTGGTGTTGTTATTGGTGGTGGTGTTGTTATTGGTGGTTGTGGTGTTGTTATTAGTGGTGGTGTTGTTATTGGTGGTGATGGTGTTGTTATTGGTGGTGGTGGTTGGGGTGTTGTTAGTGGTGATGGTGTTGTTAGTGGTGGTGTTGTTATTGGTGATGGTGTTGTTAGTGGTGATGGTGTTGTTATTGGTGGTGATGGTTGGGGTGTTGTTATTGGTGGTGATGGTGTTGTTATTGGTGGTGGTGGTTGGGGTGTTGTTATTGGTGGTGATGGTGTTGTTATTGGTGGTGGTGTTGTTATTGGTGGTGGTGTTGTTATTGGTGGTGGTGTTGTTATTGGTGGTGATGGTGTTATTGGTGGTGGTGGTTGGGGTGTTGTTATTGGTGGTGGTGGTGTTGTTATTGGTGGCGGTGGTTGTGGTGTTATTGGTGGTGGTGCTGTTGTTATTGGTGGTGGTGGTGGTGCTGCTGTTATTTGTGGCAATGGTGTTGTTATTGGTGGTGGTGGTGGTGCTGGTGCTATTTGTGGTGATGGTGTTGTTATGGTGGTGGTGGTGTTGTTATTGGTGGTTGTGGTGTTATTATTGGTGGTGGTGTTGTTATTGGTGGTGGTGGTGGTGTTGTTATTGGTGGTGGTGTTGTTATTGGTGGTGGTGGTGTTGTTGGTTGTTGTGGTGTTATTGGTGGTGGTGTTATTGGTGGTGGTGTTGTTATTGGTGGTGGTGGTGTTGTTGGTTGTTGTGGTATTGTTATTGGTGGTTGTGGTGTTGTTATTGGTGGTGGTGTTGTTATTGGTGGTGGTGGTGGTGTTGTTATTGGTGGTGGTGGTGTTGTTATTGGTGGTGGTGTTGTTATTGGTGGTGGTGGTGTTGTTATTGGTGGTGGTGGTGTTGTTATTGATGGTGGTGTCATTGGTGGTTGTGGTGTTTTTATTGTTGGTGGTGGTGTTGGTATTTTTTTTTTTTTTTTTTTTTTTTTCTATATTCCAACTACTCCCTCTCGGGCATAGGCTGAGAGCCTGTACATTCCACCGCTCAACACGGTGAAGCCCGTGAGGTCTTGTTCCAGTCTGGGGAGTGAGACATGTGAAGCATCCATCATGGCTCGAAGCAGCTCCATCTCTGAAGCAGCCGGTTGCTTCGCTCAAGTGCTTCACCGTCTCACCCTCCAGACTCAGACCCTCACTCTCAGAACGCCACCTATTGAGCAGTGAACTCACTAGGCATTGTCCCCCTGTAACATATTTTGAATATGGGAATATTCATACAGTGTTATTTAATCAGGGAACAATGAGGGTATTTTTTTTGGCATTTCGGTGGGCTTTGTGGTAATGCACTGATACTAGGTACACCACAAATTAAATCCCAATAATATCTTCCCATTGATATATCGGGATTTGAACCCGGGTCCATTGGATTACCAATCCAGTGGCATGACCACTCCACCACACCTTCCCTATTGGTGGTGTTGATGTTGTTATTGGTGGTGGTGGTGTTGTTACTGGTGGTGGTGGTGTTGTTATTGGTGGTGGTGGTGTTATTGGTGGTGATGGTGTTGTTATTGGTGGTGGTGGTGTTGTTATTGGTGGTTGTGGTGTTGTTATTGGTGGTGGTGGTGTTGTTATTGGTGGTGGTGGTGTTGTTATTGGTGGTGGTGGTGTTGTTATTGGTGGTGGTGGTGTTGTTATTGGTGGTGTTGGTGTTGTTATTGGTGGTGGTGGTGTTGTTATTGGTGGTGGTGGTGTTGTTATTGGTGGTGGTGGTGTTGATATTGGTGGTGGTCTTGATATTGGTGGTGGTGTTGTTATTTTTGGTGGTGATGTTTTTATTGGTGGTGTTGTTATTGGTGGTGGTAATGTTGTTATTGGTGGTGGTGGTGTTGTTATTGGTGGTGGTAGTGTTGTTGTTGATGGTGGTGGTAATGTTATTGGTGGTAGTGGTGATGTTGTTGATGGTGGTGGTGATGTTGTTGTTGATGGTGGTGGTGATGTTGTTGATGGTGGTGGTGATGTTGTTGTTGATGGTGGTGGTAATGTTGTTATTGGTGGTGGTGGTGTTGTTATTGGTGGTGGTGGTGTTGTTATTGGTGGTGGTGGTGATGTTGTTATTGATGGTGGTGGTGATGTTATTGGTGGTGGCAATGTTTGTCATTGGTGGTGGCGGTGATTTTGTCATTGGTGGTAGTGATGTCATTGGTGGTAGTGATGTTGTCATTGGTGGTGGTGGTGGTGATGATGATGTTATTGGTGGTGGTGGTGTGATGTTTTTGGTGGTGGAGTTTGAAGCAATTTAAGTCATTGGAGGAGGGAAAGACTGATTCTGGGAGAGAGTTCCAGAGCTCAGCTATTGAATAGAAGAAAGACTGAGTGTAACGTTTAACTCTTGGGTTGGAGAGTTGAACAGAGTAGGGGTGGGATAGTGTTGCAAGACGGGTACCACATACCCTACGTAGAGGAGGTGGTATACACTGGGAGAGCTCTGAGGAACACTGATTATTGTAGTAGCGATAGAATAGCGAAAGAGATGCAACATTGCGGCGGAGAGAGAGAGCTTGCAGAGAGTTGGTGAGTGGGCAGGAATTAATGATACGAAAGGCTTTCCTTTCTACTTTGTCTAGGAGTGCGGTGTGAGAGGATCCTCCCAACACATGTTATCAATACTCAATACAAGGACTCACTGTGCCCCTGTACTGAGCAAGAAGCTGTACAGGGGTAAAGAACCCCTTGAGGCGGTTGAGCACACCCATCTGCCGGGAGGCTGACTTAGCGAGACTGGTAATATGGTCCTTCTAAGTGAGAGCAGAAGAAAAAGAGACATCAAGAATATGGAGAGAAGATGAAGGCTTAATTTTTGTATTGTTGAAGAATAAGGCCGGATAGTCCTCTGGGAGTTCCGGACGTGTAGATATATGGAGAAATTGGGTTTTGGAAGCATTAAAGGCAACAAGGTTTTCTCTGCCCCAATTGGAAATAGTAGTTAGATCAAAAGATAAGTGTTCTATGGCTTCCTTATGTTTGTTTTTGAGGGATTGCTGGCTGGGGCGTTCTGGAAAACTAATTGAGTAGTGTACGGTAGAGTCGTCTGCGTATGAATGGATGGAACTGGAGGTACAGTTGAGAAGATCGTTTATGAAAATTAGAAAGATAATAGGAGATAGGACAGAGCCCTGAGGAACACCGGAGTTGATAGGATGAGGAAGTGAGCGATGGCCATCCACAACTGCAGCTATGGAATGGCTGGAAAGGAAATTAGAGACAAAGGCACAGATGGAGGGATAGAAACCGAAGGAGGGTATTTTAGAAATTAAAGATTTGTGCCAGACTCTATCGAAGGCCTTTGATATGTCTAGTGCAATAGAAAAGGTCTCACCGAAGTCCCGAAAGGGGGATGACCAAGAGTTAGTAAGATATGAAAGAAGATCACCAGTAGAGCGACCCTTAAGGAAGCCATACTGGCGATCTGAGAGCAGATTATGAGAAGGGAAATGCTTAAGAAATTTGGAAGCAAGAATAATCTTGAAAACTTTAGAGATACAAGAGATGAGGGCAATTGGGCGAAAGTTGGAGGGTTGAGAGCGGTCACCCTTCTTTGGGACAGGTTGAATGAGAGCAAACTTCCAGCATGAAGGGAAGACTTTAGAGGAGAGACAGAGACGAAAGAGTTTCCCTAGGCAGGGAGTCGGCACGCAAGCACAGGTTTTTAGTACAACAGGAGGAACACCGTCCGGATCGTACACCTTCTTAGTATTAAGCCCAGAGAGGGTAGAAAGTACATCTTTAGAAGAGATTAGGATATTAGGCATAAGTAGGAGAGAGGAATTGCACCGGAATCATCCAACGTGGAGTTTCTAGCAAAAGTTTGAGCGAAGAGTTCAGCTTTGTCAGAGGAAGAAGTGATGGGTGTGCCATCAGAGTGGGAAAGGGGAGGGAAAGACGAGGAAGAAAAATTGTTGGAGAGGTTTTTGGCTAGATGCCAGAAAGCTTGGGAAGAGCTAGAGTTGGATAGTTCAGTACATTTATTATTGATGAAAGAGTGCTTGGCAAGTCGAAGAACAGATTTGGCTTGATTCCGAACAGAAACATAGGAAGAATGAGATTCTTGATTTTAAGGCGTCGGTACCGTTTGAATGCTTCCTCCTTGTTGCGGACAGCAGTAGAACAAGCGTGAGTAAACCTAGATTTTTGTTTGCATTAGACTGAGAAAAAGAAAATGGAATGTACGCTTCCATGCCCGAGAGAATTACCTCAGTAATGCGTTCAGCACTCTCCGAAGGTTCCCGGAAAAGGAAGCAGAAGTAATTCCATGGGATATCAAAGAATTACTGCCGAAGAGCCTCCCAGTCGGCAGCGCCAAAGTGCCACAAGCGCCACCGGCTGGGAGGATCGGGTGGCCGTACTGGAGAGATAGGACAGGTAACAGAGATAAGTATATGGTCGGAGGAGCTCGAAGGAGAGAAAAGATTGACAGTATAAGTCAAGAATGTTGGGCCGATCTCCGAAGCAATCCGGGATACGGCTGGGTTACTGGACCAGCTGCACTAGGTAATTTAAGATAGAAAAGACGAAGGCTTGTTCACCAGGTTGGTCAGTAGTAATTAGAGAGGAGAGCCATTGGCGGTGGTGAACGTTGAAATCTCCTAAGATCGAGATTTCCGAGAAGGGAGAGATGGATAGAATATGTTCCACTTTAGAGTTCAGATAGTCAAAGAATTTGGGAAAGTCGGTAGAGTTATGGGAAGGATAGACAAAAAGAAATATTTAGTATAAGAATCACAGGATAGTTTGAGCCATAAAGTTGAGAATTCAGAGGAGTCGAAATCGGGAACACGAGAGCAAGTGACTTTGTTGTGCATGGATGCGCAACATCCGCCTTTGGCTTTGAAACTAGGATAGATAAATTAGGAGGATACAGAGAAGGGGCTGCTGGCAATTGCCTAAGACACCTGGGTTTCAGTGAGGAAAAGAAGATCAGGTTTGGAGGAGGAGAGATGGTGTTCAACTGAGTGAAAATTAGAGGAAAGGCCGCAAATATTGTAAAGGTTGATAGTAAGAGTGACAGGCCGTGGTCCAGAGAATTTAGAGGGGTCGTCAGGTGAAGGTCGGGCGGGTGTGGGGGCATTTATGGTCATGACTTGACATTATTTGTTTAGTCTAGGTTGAGCATTACGTACACCCTATGTGGTGGATTGTGTTCTTTTATTTGATAAATTTTATTTTAGTAAACGTTGGTTCCACATAGCGATTTTGATAAGTTAATTTGACTTTATATTGTCTTTGTCCCAGTTTTGGTTTGTTTAGTTTGCAAGTTTTACATTTTAATTGATCCAATATGAACATTATATTGTCTTAATATATAGCTTAGAGTCTTATAGATTACATTCATACATTATATTATCAATAATAATTTACTGGTACTGATCGATGTATATGCGAATGTATGAATGTGCCTTGGGTATTAATACAATATATGATTTGCGCAAATAGCTGCGTAGCGAACCTAGCCAATGTCTGAATGTAAACACCCACAGTCCACACTTCCTGTCCAACCTCCAAGCTATCTATGCTTAATTAATAGTGATCGTCATATACCGCTACATCCTCGGCGATATACAACTCCGCTATGTTCTGCAAACCAGATAAGCCTTAGCTTATAATCACTGGGACCCATATTATGTATTGAGTGTTTTTGCTATTTATTGTCTACATTTTATCAAGGTAATTACTTTCTTCGTTTATCTTTCAATATCTTTTATCATTACAGTCCTGATAAGGTTGCAAACATAAACAGTCAAACTACTCAATGAATGGTAGACAACTCAAAAACACTGATAAAGAAGCTGACAATATCAAGCAATTTAAAATCCAGCCAACAATGTACCGAGGTAGTTAAAAAAGCATTCTGAATATGTTAGTCTCACTTTATATAATTCTTTGTTTCGCCCCCATCTGGAATACTGTGTACAATTATTGTGTACATATTATAAAAAAGATAAAGATAGACTGGAGAGAATACAGAAGAGTAACAATACTTATTCCTAGACTAAGAAATGTCATAAATAGAACGTCTAAAAAGTTAAATTTGTGTATTTTAATAAAGCACAGGCTAAGAGGGGACCTAATCCAAGTGTTTAAAATAATTAAAGGTATTGACAATACGGATGTTTACAAATACTTCACAAAAGATAATTCAAATTACACTAGTGGAAATGGTTGTAAGATAATTGGAAAGCCTTATAAATCACATGAGGCAACGCATATATATTTCAATCAAAAAGTAAACTATGGAATTGATTACCTAGTTATGTCATTGAGTGTAGTACTGTTCAAACCTTCACATTTCGACTAAATACACATCTCGCTCTTTACCCACGATTAACTGCATTTACAAATTAATAGCATCATCTGTACTGTGCTACCGTTACCGTTTTCACATAGGTTGAGTCGTTGAGTTACAAGTAGCCTCATAAGGATCAATATGTATGTTGCTGTTTGTTTTCCTTTATACTCCTTTGTACCATCAGCCGCCCACAATGGTTCGCTTTATCTAAGGGTGGGGCTCTCTGACAACTCATATATAATAGTTCATAGCTGAAGGTTACACACACGAACCACATGAAGGTATATACACACACACACACACACAGAAGGTTACAGCAAAAGTTTATGCTCAATATATTTAGCTCAATTATTTTTTTATCATTATCATTATTTTTTGTTATTTTTTTTATTCTGACTAACATTAGACTGTTTAATAAACTTTAGGGAGGACCTATCGTCACCAAGGAGTTATAAATTAATATTCAATTTAACCCCTCCGTATCGATGTTGACTTGATTTTATTACTGCTTTTTTAAAGACGGTTTTAATCAGCTCAAGAAGGATCTATTTAGTTATGTAAGGGGTAAAATATAGTACGCCTTAACCCTTTCGTTGCGGTTGACGTCCTGGCAAGTTACAGCAATTTCCAGGCTTTAAAAGCCTGTAAAAACCGTAAAAATTGAGTGTCAGTGGGCGGGACCGTGAGGGGCCCACCTCCGTTCCTCAGAGCAGCGAGCGGCCCACTGAGGTTGACTGTGTCTCGCGCGGGTCTCTCTCTCTCTCTCTCACAACAGTGTAGCCAAGCGAGCGAGTGCTACCAAATAGCGGGTTTCCCGCATTTTACTGGCACCACTGCGGGTGAACCAGACTACGTACGGGGCCCGTTCTGGTCTCATGTTGAAGCTATTTTCGCCTAGTTTTCGGCAGAATACAGTCCATTTAATGCAGATGCTTGATTTATCATTCAGGAGTGCCTGAATATGCCCTAAATAGCCCAAACATAGCCGCAGCCAGTGGGTTAAACTTCGCCGTTCACAATGCATGCTTGCATATGCTCTCTCTCTCTCTCTCTCTCTCTCTCTCTCTCTCTCTCTCTCTCTCTCTCTCTCTCTCTCTCTCTCTCTCTCTCTCTCTCTCTCTCTCTCTCTCTCTCTCTCTCTCTCCTCTCTCTCTCTCTCTCCTCTCTCTCTCTCTCTCTCTCTCTCTCTCTCTCTCTCTCTCTCTCCCCTCAACTGTAAGTTGTTGTTTTTTGTTTGTTTTGGCCAGACGCCGTAATTCCCAATGTACATTAGGCGTTTGTCACGAACCAACCGCTAGGTCAAGTTTCCTGGGCTTGACTTCTAAAAATAACATTTTGACAGTGCGGGCTCGATTCCCCGACCCTTAGATCAGCAGCCGACGCTCTACTGACTATGTCACGGCTGGCTCGCAACTGAAAGTAACATCACAAATAGAATAACAAGACAACAATAGAACCTATATATAGCACAAAGAACCAAAGCAAACACTGATGCCAGATCCATGGCTGTACAGGGACTCCAGTTATGGAATAACCTACCCACTACTATCACAAATGCGGGAATCTTAACTGCTCTTAATAATAATATAATAATAATAATACTTTATTTCAGACTCACACAGTACAGAGGGGACCATACTGGGGTCCATATATACCTTACAGTAACATAAATATATAAGCTACTGTACATAGGCTACATAAAATAAAATAAAAATAATAATACCCAGCTTGCTATCATGTAGTTCACAGCACTGCCTCAACCAAAAACAGTGGTCATCAAACTACTGTGTTACCAAAACCACTGTCCTAATTGTGTACAGTACCATGCCTCACATAATTTAGCTTCCGGTACAGTATGTTGCTACAGTACAGTATAGGAATATCGGTACTGTACTGCACTATGAGGTTCAGTACCGGTATGCTAATTCTGTAGAGTAGCAGACCTGAAATCATTACTTAAGGTTAAATATAGAGCAACTTCCTTCAGTGTGCCTGGATCCTAGAGGTGTACACTATGCTTGGAGTTTGTAGCATTTTAATTATACTGTTTCTCAGAAGTGTTGCGCTGAATGAATGTATATGTTAGCTTTCTAGCTCTTAAATATAGACTTACTTATTTTACGTTAGGTAACCCTGAAAGCCTATAAATATATGTATATTATGTGATACGGCTACTTTGTCTGTGATATATATTACATATGTTACAAACATGTAAATGTATATGTATACATATACATTAGTATATGTATACTTCATATGGTGTATTATAACTACGTATACATTATTTTCATATTGTGGAAATAAAATTATTTGAATTAAACACACACTCACTCACAGTTCCTCTCTCAAAAGAGGAGAGATAGTAGACGAATTTTGAACAATTTGCAGTGAGTTATCTGTATTATACATTTATTTTTATCCAGCGAATCTCCGCATAGGCCGCATTTTTATATAATTATTTATTTTTAGATGTTATATCTCTTTAAACTGTAACTGACCCGTCGTTCAAACTAAAACTACAAACTACAAACTAAAGTTAGCCCTGCTCTCCATAGATGTAAACACATCTATCTACCTCATCCTGCACCTCGCTACATAACTCCTACTAAGAAAAACACATTACCTGGACATTACTTACTTATTATCAGGTTAGGCAAGGAATAATTGTTCTAATTATAGTAAAAAAAATAACAAAAATATAATAGGATATAAAATCTAAATTCGACAGTTGATCATAGACTTCCTTAGTTAAAAATAAACCTTGTTTATCAGGTATATATCTCTGTTATATTAGTACTTCTCGTTTCGTACCAAGATAAGTTTAAAAATGAGAAGGGTTTTCAATATTACAACCCACAGTGCATAACCCGTTCTTCATAATTATAATTCCCGTAACAACTTATCACTTTGGAAGTTATTCATTGGCCGACTTATTTCGGCTTCGAAATTCAAGTCATACTAGGGCTGGTCCTATCCAGAGTGAGGTTTGGCATCCTCTACCCAACCTTAGCCATTTCTGCCTGTCTCTTTTACTGTCCTACATTTCCTTCTGAGGGCAGGCTAGGAATCCTCCTTCCCTTAAATTTGTACCAACTAGATGAGAGAGAGTAAGGGGCGAGGGAACGCGAAAGTGGTCCTGGACCCTAAGAATTGGAACTTTAATATTGTCTGTTCGGGCTCTGTTTCGAGTTGACCACCCTACCACCATACCTCACGGCTATGAGGCAAGTGCCTGAGTATATACATACAGTACATACATTCTATTATTTCAAACAAAAGAAAAATGAAACCTGAGTAACCAGTAACGTGTTACTCATAATTGAATATATATGATCGCGCTAACGTTAGCATGCTAACATACGTGATATATATTTCAATGATAATCAATTTAGGTAATAGAAGACTAAATTAATTTAATAAAAAGAAAAACAGGTCTGATATTAAAATTATTGTTAATAATTTATATTCATTATATCGAAATTTCGGAATTAAAAAATTAAAAGATTCATTGAAAGGCCTACAAAAGAAAAGTTTTGCTCCTTTTATAGAAAATATTCTAAACAAAAACATAATTTCACAAATAAATTTAAGAATATAGTGTTTGCTTTTATGGGATATATTAGAGCTAATTCTAAGAAATCCAAAGATAACCGTATTAAAGATAAAGTCATGTCCACTTTAAATTATTCCTCTAAAATGTTAGACAAAATTAATGTTAATAGTCTTATTAATTCAAAGAAAGTTAAGTCCATGTTACCAGATGGTTGTAAAGATTTCAAACCATTAATAGTGTATTCATATGAACGACCTGTTGGGTCTATTATTTGTAATTATAATAAAGTTTTAGGAAATCTTTCAGATAATGATATTTTCAATAATAATAAATACGTGTGTGAGAGTCATGGATATGCCAGCTAGAAGACGTGATGCACTAGCAAAGTTCATTCATAGTCCGATATGTCACATATTAACAGGTGATGTAGAACTAGTTAAACATTTTGCAAACAACAAATTAGCGGAGCTATGTCGTAAAGGGTTTAAATTTAGAATAGGGAATAATAAAGTAACATGGGACATAATTTTAAAAGATATTGTTTTTTCAGTCAATAAATTAAAAGATAAATTGTTAAAAATTGTGTGTTGCGATGCGAGAGAGCTAGAAGCATGGTCTAAATTATTAATTAAGTTAATTAGAAATAAAATGTTCTCGCTTAAAAATGAATTTAATCTTTCAGATTTTATAGACTATAATTATAATAAGCTTAAAGCTGATTTAATAAATTTACATAAACATTTTGTAATCACTACAGTAGATAAAGCCAGCAATAATTATAGCTTCACATGTAAGAAATTTTATCTTGAAAACATGAACAAAGAATTAGGCATTAAAGGTAACATTACGTAAAAATATTTGTGGTAATTCTGTTTATGAAATTCAAAATAATCTGAATATTGATAACTTAATCGATGAACACGCCAAGAAAAATATAACATTTGATATTAAACTTTCTGATAAGAACAAATGCATTGCAAAATTATACACGTTACCTAAATTTCATAAAAGACCTTATAAATATCGCTTTATTGCCGGAGCAAAATTTGCTACCACTAAAACTCTTTCAGAACAAGTCGTAAATTGCTTAAAATACATTAAAAGTACTCATAAAAGATATTGTAATACCATCATGAGAAGAACTGGCATTAACTATTATTGGAGTGTTGACAATTCGTTAGAAGTTATTGATAAAATAAATACCATGCCGAAAGTTACCTCGGTACATAGCTTCGACTTTTCAACTTTGTATACCAATTTGCCTTTAGATTTAGTATATTCAGAGCTTTGCTTTATTATAGATTTGCACTTTGACAGGTTCGTTAGGGATAGTAATTATTTCATAAATGTTTATACATATTTTAATAATGCATCACTTAGCTCTACTCCCACTAGTTCTGTATATTTTGATAGAACTAAACTTAAAGATTAAATTCCTCCTTTTCAATACTTATGTTAGATTCGGGCCTTACATTTTCAAACAAATATTAGGAATTCCTATGGGTGGAAATGCTAGCCCTTTAATTGCAGATTAATCTTGCTTGCTTTAGAATTTAAATATATAAAAGACTTAGTTGACAGTAGCAAGAAAAATAAAATCCCAGAAAAATTAGCACTTGCTAAATTGTTAAGTAATAATAGTAGATATATTGATGATATTCTCGTTTGCAATTTGTTAAATTTTAATCAAGTTGCTAAACTTATTTACCCTAATTCTATTCCCCTCACACAATGTAACGTAAATTATAAAGTTGAAAATTTTCTTGATATAAATATAGAGATTGTTAATGAACAGTGCACACTTAAAGTATATCACAAAGTTGATGATTTTAATTTTAACGTAATAAACTTTCCTTTCCCTAGTAGTAATATCGATAGTAAAATAACTTATAATTGTTTTTATTCCCAGTTAATAAGATTTTGTAAAATTTGCACTAAAGTAGATGACTTTTGGGCTAGAGCTAGGTTACTATACAGACTCTTAGTAGACAGGTTTTGAGGCAAGCAAATTGTTCCATAAATTTAATCTTTTTAGGGTCAATTATTGTGACTATTCTAAAATTTGACATCAATAATTTTAATCAAGCATTTTTAACTTGAAGTTTCTTGTATAACCTCTGCTTACTTTTTGTCTGTATTTATTGTTTATCTTTATCTTTTTCTTTTTCTTTTATTAATATTAATATTGATGATTTTTTTAAATTGATTGTTCTTGTTTATTCAGCTTATGCTTACAGGTACTACCCGATAGCACTATCGTTAGTGAGTGCTGTTCTGTATTTTATATATTATTTTGTAATAATATAGATATTTTATCAATATTTGTATTTTGTAGCCTACTATTGTTAATGTCATGTTGCAAATTTGATTTTAAATTAATATTTTGACATTTAACATGTAGTTTCTTTATTCATTCAGAGTTTAGTAAAATTTACCAGAACGTCCCGGACTTCCCAAATTTGACTAATTCCTTGAACGTGACGATAGTGCGTGGTTATGTGTGCGATTAGTTTGCTTGGGAAACAGATTAACTTGCTCATGTAGTAGTGTACACCCTATGTGGTGGATTGTGTTCTTTTATTTCATAGATTTCATTTTAGTAAGCGTTGTTTCCACATAGCGATTTTGATAATTTAATTTGACTTTATATTGTCCTTGTCCCAATTTTGGTTTGTTTAGTTTGCAAGTTTTACATTTTAATTCCCCCGAACCTTTTCTAAACATTATAAAAACAATGTAGTAATCTAATAGTACCTTGAGGAAAATGAAAGTGTCTCGCCTACATAAAGCGTTAAGCAATAACAGAGCCCTTACAATCAACCATCACATGATATTATTCAGCAATCGTTTGTACTATTCGTTTCAGTGGTGGTTGATATAATATATATTATATGGGCAATAGTGACAATCCATATTCTTACCAGGGCCCATAAAGGTGTCACCTTAACTTTTCTTACATACTGAACTGGGATGGTCTCGTTCAACCAATGTAATCATTTGAATGTCCTCGATACGCTCCTGTGATTAATTTCAAACCATTTATCATGTGCCTCGAGACTATTATCCGTAGCTATTGACCACTAGCAAATGCTATGTTTTAAACAAGCTGAACATCGTCTGGCAATAGTTGATATATTGGATTAGGTACTATGTTATTTTCTACTAACTCTTACGCAATAAATTATTGACCAGTATATTTTCATTTTACACTTCATACGTCTATAATTGTGTTTTGGTTAACGTTGGTTTGTCGACTTTATTCAGCTTAGGAACAATTAACTCACGTAAGCAAATGAATATAAAGTCTGTTGAATGTATACGTAATTTTGTTGGTGCAGTGACAAGTTTTGTATGTGATTGTGGTTAGAGACAGACAACTTTATTTAGCTTTGATGTTAAATTTTCCGTTGTGAAGGGCTTACTCATCATTACGTCTGAAGATACTCACATTTGACAACTACTCTCCAACAAAACAACCATTACAAACTACATGCATTTATCACTTTTCACAGCATCTTACCAATCCGAATTGAGCCATCGTCATAAAGTACACATTCTACAATGCTTGGGAGTTTTTTTCGTAGTAAAATTATATCTGAAAGGTATATATGAGTAAGTGAAATCGTACTATTTAAACCTCTGTACATTCACACAAGCACACACACACACACTTGCCAACGAAACCAAGGTTAATCCTAAAAGTTACGTATTTGTGTGTATGTTAAACCTCCGTACACTCACACACACACACACACACACACACTCACACAGGCACACACACACACACTTGCCAACCAAGTCTGTTTACTCTTACCAGTTACGTATGACAGTATGTGTATGTTTCCTATTTGCAGCTCTTTCAGATTTGCATTTCTTTGAAATTTGCATTTAATTTAGTACATATTATTAATCAATGGTACATATTATTTACAATGAAGACTCTTACTGCAGTATGCATTATCTTGAACTGTCCTATCCTGTAACAACTACGACAGTGCAATGTTGTTTACCCTAGAAGTAAGGACAAAAATAAATAGATAAGAATAGAATAGTTGAACACAATTATCCTCGTGGAATGTTGGTATATATTACTTACGTAAGAGTATCTTGGCCTCCATGTTGGCGTTACGGAGTCAGGGGTGAGATTGGGTACAAACACACTCTTCTCCTTTATATAGTGCCCGCCCAACCCGACCCTCAGCTTCCAGTTTATATAATCGTTACTTCGTCTTGTTATTCAACTGATTTAATACAAACTACTTTTTAGTCAATCGCAACAATTGTCTTCCCAGTTCCACATTATATGGAAGAACAAACTTTTTATAAGAGACATTACAGTCATAAACCATAATACTGTAGCTACTCAACAAATTGATTTATTGAATTAGTATCGCCTTTAATGGTTCAAAATTCATCTGACTGTATATTAAATATGATTCACAGCTGTACAGTTTAACAAATCTTAGGTAGGATCTTGAATAGGATGTTGTAGGTATTATCTTTGGTTGTATTATTAGTTGTTTGTAGAAGTTTAGGTTGTTATCGCCGCCACCACCCACTACCATACACAGTAATTGTAGGTAATGATAAATATGATATCAGGAACTAAAATACCCCAGAACGAGAAGCCCACCACAGAAGCCACGAACGAACACCACACAGAAACACCCGAAAGAAAGGTCCACAGAACGAAAGGACCAGCTGACCGAGCCAGCCAATTCACAGGCCCAAGCCCGCAGGGCTAAGCAGCTCCAGGCCGCACCTACCGACCCCTTCTAAACTGACCATTTTTCCACACCTCACGTACACTACCCCCTCGTGTCCTACACTTCTAACTACAATGATGATGAACAGGAATATACATTCATATTAAAAACACCCATGCCCTGTCCCCAGGTTGAGCCAATGCCAACAAAACAGACAGCCATATATCTATGTATGTTCTTACATCCGAGAAGTAGATGTTATATCTTAGAAGTTAAAACACCCACGCCTGTCCCTAGACCTCGTATATCAATTTCCCTGACGAGTATAGATATATGTAACCCGTGCTCAGTCGCCCCCTTGCATTGTTCCTCTAGTAACTAAGTGTCTCTATAATATTAACTGCCACCAGTATTGATACGACATAGCGGCACTGTCCTAATGTCGTATTGTGCCAAGTGCAGATCAACCAGTTTTCATCACCTTATTAGGACGACGACAACGTCGTCGATTCATCTATGTATTCAATCCTTAGTTTAAGTATTAATGTTAACATTCCCTAACATACCTTGTCTTGCCAAACTAAGTTTCTGAAGACTCATCGCCCATAACATCTATGTATTCAATCCTTAGTTTTAAGTATTTTTATCCGCCATTGTGTTCACCTTTTTCCATTTACTTTTCCACAATTGTCATACGTCTTCCACTTACCTCCTTCGTATCCACAGTCCACACTACGCCATATTACTTCGTGTCCTACACCTCTTACCCGCCCGATTCTACCTACACGATGATGAACGAGAATATACATTCATATTAAAAACACCCATGCCCTGTCCCTAAGTTGAGCCAACGCCAACAAATCCGACAGCCATATATCTATGTATGTTCTTGCATCCGAGAAGTAGATGTTAAAGAGAAACCACATGTCCAGACTCATAAGAAATTAAGATACCCACGGGTACACCAAGATATAGAACCATTGCCCCCATAAGACTTAGACAGCCATGACTACAGATGTTAGCCACCATGCTGTAACGTATTCTTACCCCAACCAGAGATTGTATAGATAACCTTTGTTACCAGTATCTATCATAGTACCTCGAAACAATAACGCAGTACCCCTACGAACTGCCGCTTTCCTTTGGTCTATATTTCATAGAAAACGCATTTCCCAGGGACACCTAGACGTACAAGAAATCGTGTCACATAATAGGTCCATAACCCCTCGTATTGACGAGTAATAATACACCATGTTTTTCCCTACTTTATCCACAGTCAAGCACACACCTACAGTTAACCTCCTTCTCCCCCACCGCCCCACAGTCCACATGATTCTATCTTTTCCAGACTCATATACCACCCCGTATTTGCATCCCCCGGTAGCATTTGGCTAACATACTTTCACTGTCCTTTCAAACTCCAATATCAATTGTAGCCTAATGCCACCCCCACACCCAGAGACCTTAGGGTCAAATTTCCCTGTAGCCCCCTGAGCTTCCACCCCTCTCATTAAGATACCCGCACTTCTCGACTCTTGTCCAACCTAGTCTCTCTCTCATACCTCTTGAAGATCCATGATTTTTCCGTTGCTAATGCTCTCCAACCTTTTATATATATACTCCTACCCAGCCTACCTTCACTTAGTAGGCCAGAACAACATTAGAACTTTACTAACCCCTTGCATGCCATCTATTTTCTCACAGCCCATTCACAATCCTGCACCCCATGGTCGTCGGTGCGAGGCTCGCCGCCTCGCCAGTAATTAATTTCTATTGCCATACTTCCAGATAAATGTGGCAGTGAGCAACCAGTCTCCACCACATCCAGCAAGCCATGCAATTTACAGCCAACCGATTACACCCAGCTAGCCAAGGCACCTTCGGTTTTGATATTAAGAACACCCACATCTGTCTCATAAACAGAGGGTTATTACAAACACTGGTGATATGGCAAGCCCCTAGCCACAGCCGCCGGACGACCATCCCAGAGGGAGAGCGCCCGGCTACCCCTTTTTACCCACCCGAGGAGGGAGACCCCCACCCTCGCGGAGGGGTACCTGACCCCTGTTTTGGCTTCCGGGTCATTGCCAGGTAGCCTAGGAATTCTTCCTATCAATGAACTAACCATGCATGTCTAACCCCCTTACTCACTTCTCTGTACCCACAATAACCCATCCACCTGTTTTGCATACTCAGGTAGTCAAATTAGCACCTCAGCTATGCAATAGAACGAAGACTGAGCAATATAAGAGAGACGCCCCTATCACAGCTGTCCCAGTCCTCCCCGCAAAGTAGATCCAATCTTCCTCCCATAAATACTTCCAGTATAGCCAAAATAGTACCTTTTACTAAGGCTCAGTTATATCACAAATTGAAGGCTTCCTATAGCCATGTGCCACAACAGTAATCACCATCTTACCTAGTCCCCATATCTATTGAGAGTTCAAATAGGTCCCTCAGACTCGAGATCCCTATTGTCTACAGGGTCCCGAACCGAGCCTATAAACCTAGCTTCCGCCCCCAGTCAAATCAGTTGAAAGTTAGACACCAACCAGTGGTCACTACCCTGAAGTTAACCTCTAGCTCTGCCCTTGTGTTGTTCCTGAGTTGAGAGATTCCCGAGCCGGCAGACTCCATGGCAGAAGTTAAATAGAAGAGCTGTCCATGTACAAGTCCCAACGTGCACCTTATAACCTTCACACAAATTAGTGGGTATATAAGTGTGTAGCCAGCACCGATCGTCAAGAGATCCGACTTGAGAACTTCCTACATTTTGGACCACCTGGACGGCCGATGAACCAGTCGTTAGCCCCCAACATCACCGGAAGCAAGATAACTAGGACCAGACCCACAAATACTATTCAAGATTCATGTTACTAGTACTAAGTGTTATAGTACCAGTTCGACATTCACTTATTAACTTTTCTATGAAGTGGCTATAACCTTGCCCAGTGTAAACTCATATTTAACCATTCCATTTGGGACGTACTAAGCGTATCAGTGTTCATTAATTAACAGGCGACATTGACTCTCGTAATTACCTTATTCAGATATTAAAACCCTAGTGATATATAACGTTCGCCCACTGATTTGTGTTCTACGTATTTCTGCCATAAGAATATAAACCTTAGATCAGTACCCCCATGAGGTTACTAGAGATTCCGTGTTCTAAAATATACGCGTGTCTAATTCTAACTGTGAGCTGCTACTTGGGCACGCGACCAGCCAATAAGAGATCTAATCAGTGAAATTGAATACATAAATATATTGAGGTCTTCCAGTAAAATAAAACTTGCTAACTAAACCCGTGATCAGAAGAGTATACCTGAACGTTGGAAGTGGGAGACTAGGCTCCATCCAGATCCACTAATACTAGCAGTTCCCTTCTATTATTTGTTTTGTACGAGAATTACTATCTTTCCATGCTCTTTATTCACTTACTATAATAAACGTGAACGTGTGTCGTGTTACCGTGTGTTTATTTTGTGTTCTCTATTCCTCATACCTTGTATTGTGCATGCAGCCTTATATACCCAGTCAGATAGAGCCCACATTGACCAATTTAATCCTGTAGAAAAACAGGGCATAACATTGGCGGCAGCGGTGGTTCTTGATTCGGATAAAAGGTTGCATTATATTGCAAGTTTGGAACAGCCAGAACACGATAACATCATGGCACACCGTTCTCACATTCCCATCCCCCATTATGATGGAGAAACTTATGAGATCGAAACATTCATGGACATAGTGAAACCCGTACTTGACCTAGTTTATACCACGGACGCAGAAAAAATAGCCGTAACATTAACGCACCTGGGAAAAGCCATTTCCCTGGTTGCCTATCAAGTGCACCCTGCTCTCACCTGGGACGAATTTCGCCCAATAGTGATAGAAGCCATTAAGCCTTCGTTGGGCGTTTTCGTGGCCCACACCCGTATCCAAGATACTAAATTCGAAGGCGATTTAGATGCCACAGTGAATAAGATTGCCCAACACATAAAAGTTTCTTTCCTCACGTTGACCAGAATCCAACAAGAACAGCAAATTCTGGTCAACCTTGTGTCTATATTGCCCTCAGCAGTAAAAGACCATTTCCGTGTGCACGATTTCGTCGGATACCAAAAAGATCTCCACGATCCGACGTATTTTGGCCGTGCGCACAGAAGCACCCACCCAAATCGCTGCAATCAAGAGGTTTCCCACGCACCCGCACCAACCCGACCACCAAAACTCCAAGAATGCCTACCCAGCCTCATCCTTCCACAACAGACCCACCTACCCTTCCGGCAAGCCCCAACCCAGTAGACCCCGGTTCCAACCTACCCAGCCACGCAGAACCTTCAACCGGAACAGGAACTACAACACCTACCAAAGTAAAAACCCTACCTTAGTAATTATCAACCCCTATGATTTCCCTGCCTGTAATGCTCAGTGTGCTTTCCATCAAATTCGTGACTCTGCCAAACCTCGCCCCTTTACTCCTCGCATTTCTGTAAATGAAGAGGAGTTGGGACAAGAGGAAGAGATGGAAGAGAGACACACTGGAGAAATGACCCCTAACATGACCTCAGAGGATACCGAGGAAACCCTGGAGGAGGTAGATACCGATTCCCAGGATTTTTAAAGTACCCCCCGCCCAAGAAGGCCACGGCGGGGGACGCCATAACTGACCGCACTACCCCCATTTATTACATGGCCAAAATCAAGGACATTCCTGTCCGCTTGTTAATCGACACGGGAGCTGCCAAGTCATGTTTGTTCAAAAATTACTATGATCAACACCACCGACTATTTGGCCCTTTGTTAACCACCAAAGCAGAACTAATCTCAGCTGCTGATACTTACTTAAATCTCCTAGGAGACACTTTGCCCCTATCAGTAACTACTCCTGCCCCCCATGCTCGTTGTTATCACACATTCACAGTATTTTCCTCCAACTGTAAACATTACGATGGTTTCCTTGGACTTGACCTCCTTCAAAAACTCCAGGCCCAGGTCGACTGCGGCCAAAGGCTGATATCATTCAAAAAATTCCAACCCAAAGCCTCTGACAAACCAATCACGCAGAAACCCATTCATAAAAAAAAATAATAATAATTCCCCCTCAACAAACCCTGAGTCAGGGTTACCAAATTGCAGCTAGCACTAAGGTGACTCCTAAACCCTCCCCTTGCCCTGAGTCCCCTCAAAATCTCACCCCATTCAGTAAACAAATGCCTCAACCAACGAAAGAAGACAAGTCCAAGCAACTCCCTCTCGGTAATTCCCTCCATTCTCTTAATTCTGTCCCGGATAAATCCTCCCATGTTTTCAGGACAGACTCTGATATATGTAACCATCATTCCCTCCAATGTTTATGTACACATATTTCCAGGAAAAATGCCGATCAATGTACCCAACAAAATTTCCCCCATGCCCCCAGAAATGTTCAGCTATCCCACAACCCCCAACAATTCCCTTGTGACAATATTCCATCAATAGCTCCCTTGCCCCCCCACACAATTCACACCCCTAAAAAAATTCACAACCCCACACTTGACTCACCCTCTCATGACAAACAAACCCACCCGCCCCACATCACTTTTAACCAGACCTTGACTGCCACCAAGAAAGTTCCCCACGTTCGTCCTGTTAACAACACCACATCAATACACCAGTCCTCCACCAATAACCCATGTTCTACACCTAACTCTTTCCCCACCAACTCTCCGCAGTCCCCCCAACAAATTCTGTTTTCTAACTCGCTCACCTCTCACCACTCTGAACCGCCCGCACGCGCCGTTAATCCCCCCCTCACGCGTGCCGACCGAGGGACACAACCATGTTCCCACCATGCCCCCAGCAATGCCCAGCTAGTCCACACCCACCCCGATTCCCCTTGTGACAGTTTTCCGTCAGTAGCTCCCTTCTACCCCCACACAATTCACACCCCTAGAAAACTTCACAACCCCACACTTGACTCGCCCTCTCATGACAAACAAAACCACCTAATCCATATAAACTCTAAACAAACCGTAACTGCCACCGACAACGCTCCCCAAATTCCTTCTAACCACCACATATCCTTACATCAGTCCTCCAACAATAACCCATCTTCTATATCTCACGCTTCCCCCACCAACCCTCCGCAGTCCCTCCAACAACTCCCGTTTTCTAATCCCCTCACACCACGCCCCACTGATCCTCCCACACGCGCCGTTAATCCCCCCCTGACGCGTGACCCCCACCAAAGCGACCGTGCCCCCCTTATAAGTAGCACGCACCTGCTCGCCAGTCAACCCCCCACCATCAAAAATGGGTGAACCTGCGGCCCATACCCCAAATGCACATGATATTTTTCCCCACTACCACGTCCCCCAACCCCCATCGTTGCCTTTTACAACCCGCCATCATTTCCGCTCGCATCAACCACATTCTCGTGGCAAATATCTTAGAAGAATCCCTGACACTACCAAAAGGTCTCATTATAGGAGACCTCGAAACTTTCGATGACCTCCCCATAGATTTTAACGACACCCCTACCAGCCTCCAATTGCCCCCTCTCCCTGAGACCTTATCTGACCACCAAAAGAACGGCATGTATGACCTACTGCTGGAATTCGGTGACGTGTTTGCCCAACAACCAACCGAAATCGGACAGACTGATGTAGAACAACACATTATTAACACCACAGGCCCCCCCATACGACAACCATCCCGTAGAAAGAACCCCATACAACGTCAGGAGGAACGCCAAGTCCAGGAAATGTTAGAGGCCGGGATTGCCACCCCGTCCATTAGCCCCTGGTCTTCCCCTGTTGTCTTAGTCAAAAAGAAAGATGGGACAACCTGTTTTTGCGTCGATTACAGGAGGTTAAATGACGTAACCATTAAAGACGCTACGCCCTTACCCCGAATAGACGATTCCCTTGACTCCCTACACGGATCCAAATGGTTCACTACCCTCGACTTGCAAGCCGGGTATTGGCAAGTGCCTATCAAGGCCGAGGACCAAAAGAAAACTGCATTTTCCACTAGTGGTGGCCATCACTATGAATTTAACGTCCTACCTTTTGGCCTCTGTAACGGACCCGCCACTTTATCCAGTTTGACGGAAGCGGTATTACATGGCCTAACCTGGGAAACCTGCCTAGCCTATCTGGACGATATTATTGTGTACTCACCAACCTGGGAAGAACACCTCCTCAGGTTGAGACAAGTCCTTCAAAGAATCCGAGCCGCCGGGTTGAAATTAAAACCCTCAAAGTGCGAGATTGCCCGGAATAAGGTAGATTTCCTCGGACACGTGATATCTGAACATGGTATTGCGCCAGACCCAAAGAAACTTCAAGCCATACAAAACCAACCCCCACCCACCACTATTAAAGGAGTACGTTCGTTTCTAGGTTTAGCCACATACTACAGAAGTTTCGTCCCCAACATTGCCACCATAGCCAGACCCCTCCACCAACTCACCCACAAAGACACCCCGTTCACCTGGACACCTGAAAGCGACCTCGCGTTTAACACTTTGAAACAAAAGCTAATCCAAGCCCCGATTGTCGCTTTCCCTGACTACCAAAAACCTTTCCGTCTTTATACCGACGTATCTCTGTACGCCATGGGTGCAGTTTTAGCTCAAGTCAGAGACGGAGAGGAACATGTGATAGCGTATGCCAGCTCCACCCTCACCCAAACACAACAGAATTACGCAGCCACCAAGAGAGAGTGCTTAGGGATCATTTGGGCACTTAGCCACTTCCGGTCATTTGTGTTGGGCGCAAAACTCGACATAATTACCGACCATCAATCTTTACAATGGCTGCGTAGGTGCGAAACCAACTCAGCCATTTTTGTACGTTGGAGGGAGACACTAGAGGAGTACGACTTTACCATACAATATCGTCCAGGCAAACTCCATACCAATGCAGACGCCCTGTCACGTTTGCCAGTACCAAAAGACCCCTGCACCAACCTAGCCGCGTTACAAAACACTTTGTTGGTATCTACCCCCACCCCCCGACATAATGCCCCCTCAGCCCCTTCCCTAATTCAATCTTGGTAAGCAAGAATCGGACCCCCCTGGATACCGTTAAATGTCTTCAGGGGACTGACTCGCTGGGGAGATCAACTTGCCACCGACACTGGTCACATAATCTTGGACCCCACCATTGCCCATGACTACATGATTGCCATCCACGAGGGAAATGGCATACACCTTGGACAAAAGAAGATGTTAAAAATCTTCACAGACCAATACTGGACCCCCAACCCCTCCAAAATTGCACAACGAGTGACAGAATCCTGCAAACCGTGTTTATTGGGAAAGGATAGATCACGCACCCCAGGCCCAGCTGGTACCTTGTCGGCTACCAAACCGTTCCAAGTCCTATCCCTCGACATCATGGGCCCGTTTCCTCCTTACGCTGGCAAGCGCTATATCGTCACATTTGTGGACGTCTATTCAAAAATGTTAATAGCCTGCCCAGCTAAAGACCACACAGCCACCACAGTCGCCACACTGCTTGCCACAGAAGTATTCCCTATATTCGGTCTGCCCATTGCTCTTCTATCCGACAATGCCCCCGAGTTTAGTGGACACGTTTGGCAACAGTTCACCCAACAATGTGGCATTAAGATTAAACACTCATCCCCATACTGGCCTCAAGGAAATGCGATATGCGAACGCAGCCATCGCACCATCAACAATCAGTTGCGAACAAAAATTATTGCTTTTAACACCACAGACTGGCCATCCCAACTAAAAATGATACAAGGGGCATGAACACCTGTCCCCGAGAAGACGGTATTTCCCCTCATGAACGTGTTTACGGCGTACCCCCCCTGTTACTGCCGTTCCACCACCACGCTCACCTTCCCTCCACCACCTCCACAATTGACCCATTGCAACATCTGCAAAACACCCTCCATACCGCCCAAACCTGTCAGGACACCAAAACTGATAACACCAATGACAAAAACCCTTTCGCCATCCATGACACCGTAATGGTAGCCAACCTCCCTATCACCAACAAGTTAGGCCCTCGCTATGTCGGGCCCTACACCATCACACAAGTCCCAAACGCCTATCGAGTCACCATCGACTATCACGGCGTGACTCGCACGTTCCGAACTAGATTCGTCCGAGCGTTTAAACCACTCCAACCACAAGACAATACCCCACACCACACGGCTGAACCAGAATTAAACACCCCTATTACACTATACACTCCAGCTATAAAAATCCCCACACAAACCCCTAAGGACCTAAGCCCTCAGACACCGAACAGACAGATCATTCCTCAACATACCCCCCGAACTAACCTCCACAAACCCCAAGCCCCCACTATCACACCCTCTTCCACCATGACACCTTCGTTCACTTCTGATAATCAAGTACCTCCCCCACTTATCCAAATACGAAAGCCTCCCCCCACAACCCCGACCACAACAGAAACTCTGCCATCTAGCCCTGACATACCTTCCCCAGGCACCACACTAAGAAAACCACACACCCTACCCAAAAACAAGTACACACCCAAACACACCACTCAATCTACCTCAGTAGCCTCACGCTACAACCTACGCCCACGACAAAAACTTTTGAAAACCTCCAGGAAACACACCCTGCTAACCAAATTCCGTAGGGCTGCCAGACCACTAACTCTTCTTCTTCGTCGACTTCTCCTCCACAAAGGGAAAGAAGACGAGTAATCACCCCTAAACACCATAAACCCTCTAACTATAGCCCAGAAGTAACAACCCCCACCCCCGCAAGAAAACACATACCTTCCTCTTCAACCTCATCCCCTCTCAACCCCCACCAAACACCCATAAAACCGCCCACTTCCACCACCAGCAAATTACCAACCTCACCAAACGACACACCCCACACACGTCCCTACCCCCAACCCTCCAACTTAAATCTACACTCCCTACCCAACCATCTAGCCCCCCCCGCATCCGCCCCTTTCCCCTCCACGATCCCCACCACCCCACCCACACATCGACCAACCTCCTCATCTCACCGAACCCCCAACCAACCAACCCCTAAGGAATCCCCCCCACAAAGTCACCCCTGAGAGAACCCCCACATGTCCTTTACCTGTAAAACGTTCCTCCCCTCAATATAAAACATCGTCGAGCGACTCAAGCCCCACTACAAACTTCTACCTTCCCACCAGAACCGCCCGAGGCAGAATAATCAACAGACCCATCAGATTTAAAGACAGAGATAAAAATAACACCCCGTTCTGACACTAAAGACCCAAGCCACACAACACACACCTCCGTCACACAACTTACCTAAACCTATCTTGCGCATTGCCTCACTACACTTTGCCAGCCTACAACACCGCCCAAGAACACCAAAAAAAATCCAGACTCATGTTCCCCCTTCATCCCCAGCTCTGTTGTCAGACGTTAGTCCCCCGTCGATTAGTAACCCATTCACCACACTAAACAGACCTCCTGTCAATCCCACACACCTCACTCCGACCCCCGCGGGGGAAAGCTACAAACCATTCATACGGAAGGTTAAAGTAAAAAAAAACACAGAACACTTAGCCCGTATACAACGCCCACATCAAGCCCGGGCAACCGCCCGCCACAACACAGAGGACACATTCTTACAGGTATACATTGACCTGCAAAAGAAACCTGACCGTCGCTCTCTTGCTTGGTGGAACCTTCTAAATACCCTTAAAATGACCCACCATGATTATGCTTCTTTTTACTTCACCCTTGAGGCTCGAGGACGAGCCTATAATGAAGGAGAGGGAAGTAAAATGCCCCAGAACGAGAAGCCCACCACAGAAGCCACGAACGAACACCACACAGAAACACCCGAAAGAAAGGTCCACAGAACGAAAGGACGAGCTGACCGAGCCAGCCAATTCAGACAGGCCCAAGCCCGCAGGGCTAAGCAGCTCCAGGCCGCACCTACCGACCCCTTCTAAACTGACCATTTTTCCACACCTCACGTACACTACCCCCTCGTGTCCTACACTTCTAACTACAATGATGATGAACAGGAATATACATTCATATTAAAAACACCCATGCCCTGTCCCCAGGTTGAGCCAATGCCAACAAAACAGACAGCCATATATCTATGTATGTTCTTACATCCGAGAAGTAGATGTTATATATCTTAGAAGTTAAAACACCCACGCCTGTCCCTAGACCTCGTATATCAATTTCCCTGACGAGTATAGATATATGTAAGCCGTGCTCAGTCGCCCCTTTGCATTGTTCCTCTAGTAACGAAGTGTCTCTATAATATTAACTGCCACCAGTATTGATACGACATAGCGGCACTGTCCTAACGTCGTATTGTGCCAAGTGCAGATCAACCAGTTTTCATCACCTTATTAGGACGACAACTATAACGTCGTCGATTCATCTATGTATTCAATCCTTAGTTTAAGTATTAATGTTAACATTCCCTAACATACCTTGTCTTGCCAAACTAAGTTTCTGAAGACTCATCGCCCATAACATCTATGTATTCAATCCTTAGTTTTAAGTATTTTTATCCGCCATTGTGTTCACCTTTTTCCATTTACTTCTCCACAATTGTCATACGTCTTCCACTTACCTCCTTCGTATCCACAGTCCACACTACGCCATATTACTTCGTGTCCTACACCTCTTACCCGCCCGATTCTACCTACACGATGATGAATGAGAATATACATTCATATTAAAAACACCCATGCCCTGTCCCTAAGTTGAGCCAACGCCAACAAATCCGACAGCCATATATCTATGTATGTTCTTGCATCCGAGAAGTAGATGTTAAAGAGAAACCACATGTCCAGACTCATAAGAAATTAAGATACCCACGGGTACACCAAGATATAGAACCATTGCCCCCATAAGACTTAGACAGCCATGACTACAGATGTTAGCCACCATGCTGTAACGTATTCTTACCCCAACCAGAGATTGTATAGATAACCTTTGTTACCAGTATCTATCATAGTACCTCGAAACAATAACGCAGTACCCCTACGAACTGCCGCTTTCCTTTGGTCTATATTTCATAGAAAACGCAGTTCCCAGGGACCCTAGACGTACAAGAAATCGTGTCACATAATAGGTCCATAACCCCTCGTATTGGCGAGTAATAATACACCATGTTTTTCCCTACTTTATCCACAGTCAAGCACACACCTACAGTTAACCTCCTTCTCCCCCACCGCCCCACAGTCCACATGATTCTATCTTTTCCAGACTCATATACCACCCCGTATTTGCATCCCCCGGTAGCATTTGGCTAACGTACTTTCACTGTCCTTTCAAACTCCAATATCAATTGTAGCCTAATGCCACCCCCACGCCCAGAGACCTTAGGGTCAAATTTCCCTGTAGCCCCCTGAGCTTCCCCCCCTCTCATTAAGATAGCTGCGCTTCTCGACTCTTGTCCGACCTAGCCTCTCTCTCATACCTCTTGAAGATCCTTGATTTTTCCGTTGCTAACGCTCTCCAACCTTTTATATATATACTCCTACCCAGCCTACCTTCACTTAGTAGGCCAGAACAACATTAGAACTTTACTAACCCCTTGCATGCCATCTATTTTCTCACAGCCCATTCACAACCCTGCACCCCATGGTCGTCGGTGCAAGGCTCGCCGCCTCGCCAGTAATTAAGTTCTATTGCCATACTTCCAGATAAATGTGGCAGAGTGAGCAACCAGTCTCCACCACATCCAGCAAGCCATGCAATTTACAGCCAACCGATTACACCCAGCTAGCCAAGGCACCTTCGGTTTTGATATTAAGAACACCCACATCTGTCTCATAAACAGAGGGTTATTACAAACACTGGTGATATGGCAAGCCCCTAGCCACAGCCGCCGGACGACCATCCCAGAGGGAGAGCGCCCGGCTACCCCTTTTTACCCACCCGAGGAGGGAGACCCCCACCCCCGCGGAGGTGTACCTGACCCCTGTTTTGACTTCCGGGTCATTGCCAGGTAGCCTAGGAATTCTTCCTATCAATGAACTAACCATGCATGTCTAACCCCCTTACTCACTTCTCTGTACCCACAATAACCCATCCACCTGTTTTGCATACTCAGGTAGTCAAATTAGCACCTCAGCTATGCAATAGAACGAAGACTGAGCAATATAAGAGAGACGCCCCTATCACAGCTGTCCCAGTCCTCCCCGCAAAGTAGATCCAATCTTCCTCCCATAAATACTTCCAGTATAGCCAAAATAGTACCTTTTACTAAGGCTCAGTTATATCACAAATTGAAGGCTTCCTATAGCCATGTGCCACAACAGTAATCACCATCTTACCTAGTCCCCATATCTATTGAGAGTTCAAATAGGTCCCTCAGACTCGAGATCCCTATTGTCTACAGGGTCCTGAACCGAGCCTATAAACCTAGCTTCCGCCCCCAGTCAAATCAGTTGAAAGTTAGACACCAACCAGTGGTCACTACCCTGAAGTTAACCTCTAGCTCTGCCCTTGTGTTGTTCCTGAGTTGAGAGATTCCCAAGCCGGCAGACTCCATGGCAGAAGTTAAATAGAAGAGCTGTCCATATACAAGTCCCAACGTGCACCTTATAACCTTCACACAAATTAGTGGGTATATAAGTGTGTAGCCAGCACCGATCGTCAAGAGATCCGACTTGAGAACTTCCTACATTTTGGACCACCTGGACGGCCGAGGAACCAGTCGTTAGCCCCCAACATCACCGGAAGCAAGATAACTAGGACCAGACCCACAAATACTATTAAAGATTCATGTTACTAGTACTAAGTGTTGTAGTACCAGTTCGACATTCACTTATTAACTTTTCTATGAAGTGGCTATAACCTTGCCCAGTGTAAACTCATATTTAACCATTCCATTTGGGACGTACTAAGCGTATCAGTGTTCATTAATTAACAGGCGACATTGACTCTCGTAATTACCTTATTCAGATATTAAAACCCTAGTGATATATAACGTTCGCCCACTGATTTGTGTTCTACGTATTTCTGCCATAAGAATATAAACCTTAGATCAGTACCCCCATGAGGTTACTAGAGATTCCGTGTTCTAAAATATACGCGTGTCTAATTCTAACTGTGAGCTGCTACTTGGGCACGCGACCAGCCAGTAAGAGCTCTAATCAGTGAAATTGAATACATAAATATATTGAGGTCTTCCAGTAAAATAAAACTTGCTAACTAAACCCCTGATCAGAAGAGTATACCTGAACGTTGGAAGTGGGAGACTAGGCTCCATCCAGATCCACTAATGCTAGCAGTTCCCTTCTATTATTTGTTTTGTACGAGAATTACTATCTTTCCATGCTCTTTATTCACTTACTATAATAAACGTGAACGTGTGTCGTGTTACCGTGTGTTTATTTTGTGTTCTCTATTCCTCATACCTGGTATTGTGCATGCAGCCTTATATACCCAGTCAGATAGATCCCACATTGACCAAGTTAATCCTGTAGAAAAACAGGGCATAACAGGAACTATCCAACTTTTATTAAGGTAGATCAGGAACAGGATTAACTTGAGTTCAGGAGCAATGAATACAGGATTAAAGTTTAAATAGGTGTGTAGAATCTACGTTCTAAGTGTGTTAAGGAACAAAGAACTCTGAGGTAGATGTGATGTCTAACTTCTGCTGTGACCGCCTTGGCACTCTGGTAGCTGCTGCTAAACAAAATTGACAATTTACCCAAAACCTGGGTGACTGGGGTGTGTATGTAAACAGTTAAAACCGTTTCCATTGGTGTCAGCTTTCCATAGTATAATCCACTCCACGTGACACTTTCAACGTGACCCTTTGAGCCTAATGACTTAACACGGATTCTGGTCAGCCGGTGATGACCCCAAACTGACCTATGTTTCCCAAGAGGAGGCTATAATTGCCTGCTAAAATACATGTCATTATTAAATATATTGTAATGCGCTATTTAAACCTATAATATAGAGTAGTATTAATATTCCTATATACATATATTCCTAAGCATAAAATGTAACACAAAAGGCAATTGACTGTTTGATTATGTTTAATCTTCCAGTATTTTAATAGCTAATACAATTAAAGAAATATATCCCCACAGAGATTAAGGGGGCCTTCATCGTATGGTAGAGGAAAACATTAATATACCCCACGCATCCTAGTGCGTGTCGTGTCGTACAAGGCAGCTAATTGGGTGGATGGCGGTAGACTAGTGGACCACAATTAGCACGGTTAGTATTATGCCAACATCAGCCAAAGTGATAACATGATGGGGTTGTGTTGTGACAGGACTTTATTGTAATATATTCCAACTGAGGATAGACAATCACGTCTAAACCATTACAATGTATGTAATGGAAAATGACGTGTAACCATTGTATGTATGTATGCATGTATACTGGAAAACCTTCACGCACATATTAAGTCCTCTCAGTATTGTGACGCATTTCTTAATTGTATTCTGGTTACAATTACAAAACTGTATTCAGGTTAAGAAGGCCATTTAGGAATCAAAGAAGTAATACATATCTAAGTTACCTTCTTAGTCCGACAGAGTTGTCCCAAACTTAATGTGATAGCCAGAAAGAAAGGCGCCATCGTATACTGAATGTGTTAACAATATCTCGTCCGTCATCTTGAGGGTCAATATTATAGGTTTGACTCCTGTAACGAGATAAAGAAAACCTAATATTTAGTAGTGGCCCCGTAATCATTGACGAACATGCCTATTACATAAGGCATCCTCTTCAAACACTAATCCGCCGTAGTTTGAATCTACCGCGCAGAGCATTTTAAATCTGAGGAGCCTTCATCATGAGCGCACGCGACCTCACTAATGGCTTCAGTCATTATGAATTGGGTTCTCACTACGAAAAAACTTCGTAAAAAATAAAAAGAAAAAGAAAATAAGAATAACTATCCAATAAGCTTTCCATCATATCGTGGATGTACTTGTGTGGATCTTTGACCAGACGCTGATTCAGGCGTCATACTTCCTTCACTGACATATCAAGTAAACCAAAATCCTTAATACATCAACGAATGGGAAGGGGATGGTCGGGAGGGCCCCAGTCGTCAATGATTACGGGGCCACTACTAAATATTAGGTTTTCTTTATCTCCTTACAGGAGTCAAACCTATAATTTATTAGTGGCCCCTCCATCATTGACGAACATGCCTGATTTCTAAGACTGGAGGGGGACATTCGTAATCATATCATAACTCTAGAAAAGCAGATAATCAAACCACCACATAGTATTCTTACTTTTGTAAAAAAAAGAGATATTCGGGTGCATAAACTTTATACAGCCTAAATCTTCAAAAAGGGGTACAAGCAGGAGCGTGCTGCAAAGAAGCCTGCTTGAAAAAGGGTTAACTCTGAGACTCTGTGCCCAGATCTGCTAGTTAAGAAGGCACCCCACTTAAAGTAAGTGGTGAAAACTAAAAACTTATAAGTTTACATGTGCACATATAAACCCCATTAACTAGTGGATATATTCCTAAAAATATAACCAAACATAAATTAATTCTTGTACATTCGTAGAAGTACTGAACTCGTGTACTTCTGCAGAAGTAATTACTTCAAAAGTAAAAGTCGTAGTTGCAACTACCGAGATTTCTCAAAAATCTATTGCTTCACAGCCAAAGCTACTTACAACAAGAATTGTTGTAACACTATTATTGGCCTTTAGCACAATTTCCTGCAATGAATACTACAGAGAAATTTTATAATACAATGCCTACAACCAGTATCACAGCTCGTATGTTCCGAACACATACTCCGGAGGGGTCTAGGGTGTCCTATGTCACACTGACTGCACCCTCCCCCCACCCCCCCTTTTTTCTTGAAATTAAACAAAACGTGACTAAAAGGGCCACCTAGACCCTCTGCCATAAAGCTACACATGGCAAGGAAGGTTTGTCCAGAGCTACTGAAAGGAATCGAGGCAAAAACTCCTGATTAGAGGCCCACAACTGTGTGGACTAAATAACTTCCACCGAAAGATTATTAAGGAAACGTAAAGAGGCTGTCCCCTTGCGTAAATCGTGGGTCTTGCCCACAACGCCGGGATTCTTCTCTTTAAAGTCCTCGACCAAGAGAGAAGCCAGTGCATGCTCCATCAAGCGTTCACCCGGACCCGCGACCCACAAAGCACCCTGGCGACTTAGAGGCGCCACTCTTAAATATTTGGTCAGAGCTTGCACTGGGCCAAAAAAGATGATACACCCTTCCCCTTTTTAACGCCGGTACCGTGAACTCTGAAAACACGTGCTCACTCCCGGCTATGAATCCTGGGGAAGGTGCAATGTGAATACCCTCATGAAGCCTATCAAACCTGAGGCAACCAGGTGCGCTGCTCATCGCCGCCAGCTCAGACACTCCATTCCCGGTAGCCAAAGCCATAAGGAACACTGCCCCCTTGTAAAATCTGCAGTCCCTGGCACATACGGGAACGAGAACAACGACGATGCTTTGTCCAGAGACCATGCAGGCCCGAGCTGACGGAGCGGCCCGAGCTGACGAGCGGTGGGCGGAGTTTAAAACCCGCCCACATAAATCACCTTCAGACAAATGCTTCTGCATGAACAGATTAATTAAATAACCAACAACCAACGCCACCGAGGGCACAGTTTGTTTTTGTTCCAAGAATCCGAGACGCAAAAGCTTGCCAATGCGATTGAAACTGTCGCTTTGTAGACTGGGTATATTGATTCGTGAATATCTTGGTCACGTCGCTACCATATGATGCTAGCCACTTAGCCTCCCGAATGTCCATAATGAACAAGTCCGCGAGGCTTCTAGGCTGCCAATTGTGGGGGGTGGCAGCCAAGCAGAGGGGACTCCGCCGGCACCAAAAACCTGAAGAGAGAACCAAGAATGGCGTTCTGGAGGGATTTGGTGGGAAGAATAAGTCATGGTTATAAGAACCTGGAATGTCCTTAATATGAACATCCAAAATATTTCCGTAACATTGCTACCCCTGACTCATCCGGCCCGTATAAAAGAGGCATAGCTCCTGCTTTTTAACTGGCGCCTTGTCTATAGGAGGGGGAGATATGTCTGATAGGACTCGCACAGTGGAAGTAGTGAGAGCTGCTGTGCCTGGCACATTGGAAATTGGATCTGACACACGAGGATGGTTAGGTATTTTAGCTAAAGCAAAGGATGTAGCCAGAGGTCGCACAATCGTCGACATCGCGGGATCTCCCGTATCAAAAGGAGTTTCCGGCGTAGGGCCAAAGAACCTATTAAGTGCATTCAATAGTAGTCCATCAATCTCTTCCGCCGGTACATACCTAGCCGATGACGAACTCCGTGGAGATTCGACAGTGCGCTGAGAGTCGCCTAGAAGGTGACTGGACTCTTCAACCTCCATCTCTGAGACCAGAGATCGTTGTTCTTCATCCGTTAAGTTTGGCCTATCATGGGAAGATCCCGCCCAAGCCGGGACCTCCACATGTTGCCATGTTTAAACTGGGACCGAAGATGGTACATCAGCATCCCGGTGGACGTCAGCACTAGTTGAGTCACAATGGGATGTGTGCTGTCCTGCCAGGACTGTGAGTATCGCCACACACCTCGGCTGTGGCTGTCCCTCGCTTGCGAGCTCGGCACACTCTCTGAATGGGAGCCCTCGTCAGAGTCCCGTAAAGGTTTATGATAATTAAAAGCTCCCATAGCTCATTAACACATTGAAAGCAGAGCTGGTGAGCAAAATCATAAAGTATACTAATTAATTTAATATATATTTAATTGTATTAAAATAAATTACTATAAATAAACACAATATTATCATAATATAATCATAGAAAATATATATGTTTATTATGATTCAGCTATTAAATTATTTCATTAACAAACAAAATAAGATAGGGACACCTGAGCTTAACGGCGCTGAACATACAGCAATGAGAGGTTCAAGCGCCGACACGACAGAGACTGGGGGAAAACTACCCCGCCCCCGGGAACCACCTGGTCACCCGGTGCAACACCGGTACTCCGCCCTGGAAAGAGAAATTTCCGGGGATTAATGCTCATAGGGGTACACCCAAAAAATGGTACAAAATATGTGCCACAAAACCGCGGGTCAACGAACCGTAGCACTCCACCACTACTTTTGAAGTCTTTCAAGTATCCCTATACACTTGAAACACTAGTAAGATTCCGGCATCTTTTTATCCCATAAAAAGTCTAAGCCTATCTTAATCTCTAATCCGGCTTCTCCCAGAAGCCCTCATAGATCGCCGTCTTGAAGGCCGTGATACCCTATTGTATCAATTAATTGTTTGGCAAATTATCGCGAATTGCAAATCCGTTAATATAACCACCCGAAGGTATAACCGCCGGGTTTTATATGCAATGTCAAACCAATTGTACCTGCCCCAGACCTCTTTGTAAAAAGGTCGCCGGGAGGGAAAGACTAAACAAACAAACAGCATTGTTTCAATGGCTTATTAAAGATTTCAGCATATCTTTTACCTGTCCAAATGAATTAAGCATAACTTCTGAATCCTCATAAAGATGAAGCATATCTTTATTAAAGATGAAGTCTTTCAAGTATCCCTTTACACTTGAAACACTAGTAAGATTCAAGCATCTTGGTATCCCATAAAAGGTCTAAGCCTATCTTAAACTCTAATCCGGCTTCTCCCAGAAGCCCTCATAGATCGCAGTCTTGAAGGCCGTGATACCCTATCGTATCAATCAATGGTTTGGCAAATTATCGCGAATCGCAAATCCGTTAATATAACCACCCGAAGGTACAACCGCCAGGTTTTATATGCAATGTCAAACCAATTATACCTGCCCCAGACATCTTTGTAAAAAGGTCGCCGGGAGGTAAAGACCAAACAAACAGACAGCATTGTTTCAATGGCTTTGAAAAGCAGAGAAAACCATGTCCAACAGGTGTCAGCATGATCACCTAGATAACTGTGTGGAGCCCCCTCGACGGGAATAACCCAGGAAGCCTGATCCCAGGCTCGACCATAGAAAACGCAGTTTCTGATGAGCCCTCAAGCGACCAAACTCGTCGGGGTAATTTACCTATTTTAGCCATCCTGACTAAAACTCGGTAAACAAAAACGGTGTTCTCGGAGCAACGAGAAAAACGCCGGAAAGGTAACCCACACTAAACGAGACATTACAGGAGGGCGTAATGCATAAAGCAATGAATAACACAGGAAGCCTGATCCCAGGCTCGACCACAGAAAACTCGGTTTCAGATGAGCCCTCAAGCGACCAAACTCGTCGGGGTAACTTACCTATTTTAGCCATCCTGACTAAAACTCGGTAAACAAAAACGGTGTTCTCGGAGCAACGAGAAAAACGCCGGAAAGGTAACCCACACCAAACGAGACATTTTAACATATTTTATACAAAGGGTGTGCGCAAAAATAGGGATACCTGAACAGGAGGGCGTAATGCTTAAAGCAAAAACCGGGGCAAAGGTAGCCATGACAGAGACTGGTGGGAAACTTACTCCAGGTTCTGCATAGACCCGCCGGGACCCAGCTCTGGAAAAAAAAAAAATTCCAGGAATTAATGCTCATAAGGTTAACCCAATCATGTTCGCACACAAGTGTTACATAACCCGCCGGGTAACGAGACGTAATACTCAACGACTACAGCTCGCTACGCGGTGGGGTTTCCTAAGTAAAAGATATCAGAATATCTTAATTTGTCCAAAAGATTTATGAATACCCTCTGACATAATATATAAAGACCAGCATGGCGTTTATAACAGATTAAGTCTTTCCGGTGGTGTTTGTTTCAAGATTCAATTTTGGAGAAAAAAACTAAAAAAGACGCCGGCCCCCGAATTATCTCGTAGATGAAAAACTGGGAAGCCTGACAAATATACGATATCTAACTTCTCCCAAAGTATCTTTTTAGATCGCCGTATGTTGAAGGCGGCGATACAAAACGTATCCCTCAATTGTCTGGTTAACTAACTGAATTGTAAATTCGTTATTCCCACCCTTCCAAGGAGCACCCGCCGGGTGTGAATATTAGTTTAAAAAACATTAACCCCAATTGTGCCCTAAAGCGCCGTATGTTGAAGGAGGCGATACACAATGCATCCCTCAATTGTCTGGTCAACTAAACTGAATTTTGCAAATTCGGTCATCCCACCCTTCCAGGTTACACCCGCCGGGCGATTTAAAGTTTAAAATTTAACCCCAATTGTTCCTATCCCCACTTCTTTGTAAAAGATGGCCGGGGAGGAAATACAACAACAGCATAGTTTTATATTGGCTAGTAAGATTCAAGCATCTTTTTATCCCATAAAAAGTCTAAGCCTATCTTAATCTCTAATCCGGCTTCTCCCAGAAGTCCTCATAGATCGCCGTCTTGAAGGCCGTGATACCCTATTGTATCAATCAATTGTTTGGCAAATTATCGCGAATCGCAAATCCGTTAATATAACTACCCGAAGGTACAACCGCCGGGTATATATGCAATGTCAAACCAATTATACCTGCCCCAGACCTCTTTGTAAAAAGGTCGCCGGGAGGTAAAGACCAAACAAACAGACAGCATTGTTTCAATGGCTTTGAAAAGCAGAGAAAACCATGTCCAACAGGTGTCAGCATGATCACCTAGATAACTGTGTGGAGCCCCCCTCGACGGGAATAACCCAGGAAGCCTGATCCCAGGCTCGACCATAGAAAACGCAGTTTCTGATGAGCCCTCAAGCGACCAAACTCGTCGGGGTAACTTACCTATTTTAGCCATCCTGACTAAAACTCGGTAAACAAAAACGGTGTTCTCGGAGCAACGAGAAAAACGCCGGAAAGGTAACCCACACTAAACGAGACATTACAGGAGGGCGTAATGCACAAAGCAATGAATAACACAGGAAGCCTGATCCCAGGCTCGACCACAGAAAACGCAGTTTCAGATGAGCCCTCAAGCGACCAAACTTGTCGGGGTAACTTACCTATTTTAGCCATCCTGACTAAAACTCGGTAAACAAAAACGGTGTTCTCGGAGCAACGAGAAAAACGCCGGAAAGGTAACCCACACCAAACGAGACATTTTAACATATTTTATACAAAGGGTGTGCGCAAAAATAGGGATACCTGAACAGGAGGGCGTAATGCATAAAGCAAAAACCGGTGCAATGGTAGCCATGACAGAGACCGGTGGGAAACTTACTCCAGGTTCTGCATAGACCCGCCGGGACCCAGCTCTGGAAAAAAAGAAAATTTCCAGGAATTAATGCTCATAAGGTTAACCCAAACGTGTTCACACACAAGTGTTAAATAACCCGCCGGGTAACGAGACGTAATACTCAACGACTACAGCTCCCTACGCGGTGGGGTTTCCTAAGTAAAAGATATCGGAATATCTTAATTTGTCCAAAAGATTTATGAATACCCTCCGACATAATATATAAAGACCAGCATGGCGTTTATAACAGATTAAGTCTTTCCGGTGGTGTTTGTTTCAAGATTCAATTTTGGAAAAATCCCCCCTAAAAAAGACGCCGGCCCCCGAATTATCTCGTAGATCAAAAACTGGGAAGCCTGACAAATATACGAGATCTAACTTCTCCCGAAGTATCTTTTTAGATCGCCGTATGTTGAAGGCGGCGATACAAAACGTATCCCTCAATTGTCCGGTTAACTAACTGAATTGTAAATTAGTTATTCCCACCCTTCCAAGGAGCACCCGCCGGGTGTGAATATTTGTTTAAAAAACGTTAACCCCAATTGTGCCCTGAAGCGCCGTATGTTGAAGGAGGCGATACACAATGCATCCCTCAATTGTCTGGTCAACTAAACTGAATTTTGCAAATTCGGTCATCCCCCCCTTCCAGGTTGCACCCGCCGGGTGATTTAAAGTTTAAAAGTTAACCCCAATTGTTCCTATCCCCACTTCTTTGTAAAAGATCGCCGGGGAGGAAATACAACAACAGCATAGTTTTATATTGGCTTTGCAAAACCGAAAAAACTACAAACAACACGTGTCCGTATGAACACTGTTAGATGGGTACAGCCAACCCGCCGGGAATCATAAGGAGCCTAAAACAGGCACCCCAGAGACGCAGTCCTGGGGAGCCACAGACACCCACTCGCCGGGGAAACAAGCCTGTTTTAAACCACGCGTGGCCAAAACTCGGCAACCAGCCGGGGTTATCAAGGTGAAACCGAGAAAAACCCGCCGGAAAAACCCCACCCCGTCCAGATACCATCTGAACGCAACACCGGACCGAGGCGTAGCCAAAACACAACTAACGCCAGGCCCAACATAGTCCGTGGAATTAGCCAATACACAACTAACCCAGGACACATAAATAGTCCGTGGAATTAGCCAAAACACAACTAAACCAGGACACACAAGACACAGTAGTACATATTTAGAAAATAAATCAATAACACTTGTATATGTGGAAAAGCTACGAGAGGCTGGCTAGGCCTAGGCAGACGGATAACAGTAACATGTCGGAATATAAACAAAAAGCACTGAATTATATCACAACAGGAACCACCGCCAACACACCACTGTAGCAAATACTTCCGGCAAAGGGAAGAACTGACTCGGGACCCAGAAAAAACTTCACTAAGTGAAGAAAAATACACTGGGAACGTCAGCAAAAATACGCTACCTCATCAGAAAGATAAAAGGAAGCAATAACGCGTAAAGAAAGCCGCCTACATCACAAAGCTAGCTAACTGTGAAAAAGTTCATCTGTCCACAACAGGACCACGAGGGTACATCCGAAATAGATGCCACAAACACACGACCCAAAATACACTGCACTGCGGGCAACCAGCCCAGGACACTCCTGCTACGCATATCCTAACCTTACTCGATACATCCCGGAGTAAACAAATGAGAAAAAACTCGCTATGGACGCAGCAAATGCGGAACCAGCGGAACGTGGAGAGACACGTCCGGGTCGGTTGACCGCAGAGCAGAGAAGGAAGTATGACGCCTGAATCAGCGTCTGGTCAAGGATCCACACAAGTACATCCACGATATGATGGAAAGCTTATTGGATAGTTATTCTTATTTTCTTTTTGTTTTTATTTTTTACGAAGTTTTTTCGTAGTGAGAACCCAATTCATAATGACTGAAGCCATGAGTGAGGTCGCGTGCGCTCATGATGAAGGCTCCTCAGATTTTAAATGCTCTGCGCGGTAGATTCAAACTATGGCGGATTAGTGTTTGAAGAGGATGCCTTATGTAATAGGCATGTTCGTCAATGATGGAGGGGCCACTAATAAATAATACTTAGTTTAATTATTATTGAGGATTTTCAATGCGTTTGCCACTTTCGAGTACATTATGTTTAGTTTGCCCCCTATACGAATAAAAATCCACCTCCCCCAGACCCTTTGCAAACATAAAAAATTCGCCCCTCAAACCCCCTTCAAGCTAAATGTGTACAGTCATGAGCCATAATACATGCACACCCATTTATATCTTTGAATTTTTAAAGCCAAGTTGTGAAGCCTTTGGGATATTAAAAAAAAAAACATTACATTGTCTCGCTTAGGTTCGATACACTTTCAAATGGGTGTGCAAGTATTATGGCTCATGGCTACATATTCCGGGAGAAAAATGTCACGAACGAAGGCCAGTTTCTCCTAATTTGCAGGCTCATTATCGCTTGCCCAGATAATATCGACACTGAATTGGGTGAAGCCTCTTATTTCGCCAAACTAATGAGGTGGAATGTCTTAATATCTCCAAACTAATGGCGTGAAACAGGGAGGATCTAACTCCCCTCACATCAGAAAGCGTTAAATTTCCTTCTTCACGTATATAAAGTATATTAGGAGCGACTATTTATGTAGCTCTAACATTAACTCTTTCTGTATGGTTGACGGCCTTTTTGTTGTTATGGGCAATATAAGATTATTATAATCAGAATAGGAGGGAATTCTACAAACTAAGATAATACTAATTATCTCCTTTAACAATTTAACTACCAGAGATCCTTCCCTACGATGCATAATGAGATAGGAGAGAAAAGCAAAGGAGGAGAAGAAAGTACCAGTAAAAGAATCACTCTTGTCACCACGCCGCCGAGACACGAGGACACAAGAGCCTTTCTCAACCCGACAGGCTCGGGTCGCCACCATCACCTCGCCACATCCCTCGACACCAGGAAGGGACTTAATAAGACGATCAACCTCCAGCACCACCAGTGAACGCAAAGAACAACCACAGCACCCAGGGGAGAAAACCTCCCATAAACACAAAACCACCACGCACCCATCTTGCCCGGAAACTCATCACCACCATGGTGCTGATTCTGAGAGGGGCTACCGCCATCAACATACCACCTCCTCTGCGCACAACCACCCTTATAGACCCGAGATGCGCAGCCAGAAACAACAATGGAATTGGTAAGACATCCCCAGCCAAATCCAGAAGTGGTACAGTTGGAAAGATACTCAAAGGCACAGACTGAAATTATCTGGAAGACTTGGGATTATAATTATACAGAGAATTTGCCTTGAGGGATAGGAGTAAGACACTGGTGGAACTACTCGACCACACTGGTGGCCGACTAACATTTTTACTTCTAGCCTTGGTATGGGACTTTACTATAATTATAGGTTTACCACACGGAGTGCGACCTATAGTTCTAGTAAACCCAAAAAACATAGTAAGTACTTTTGCTTGTATCTTTGTTAGACCACACTGGTGGCCGACTAACATTTTTACTTTGCTTTAGTACAGGATTTTGCTATAATTATAGGTTTACCACACAGAGTGCGACCTGTAGTTCTAGTAAACCCGAAACCATAATAAATACTTTTGCTTGTACCTTTGTTAGACCACACTGGTGGCTGACTAACATTTTTACTTAGCTTAGTATGGGACTTTGCAATAATTATAGGTTTACCACACGGAGTGCAACCTATAGCTCTAGTAAACCCAAAACCATAATAACTACGATACGAGAGCGTAAGACACTGGTGGAACGGCTCTGTCTTCGTAATAATCCCAAGATTCCCTTACAGAAGTTCCTGCAGAGACTCCCATAGAAGTCTAGGTCTGGACTGTAAGAGAGAGCGTAAGACACTGGTGAAACGGCTCGTTACCTTAATCCCATGATACGAGAGCATAAGACACTGGTGGAATGGCTCGTTTTCATGTAAGACCCTCACCTCTACAGTCTTCAGAGACCTTCAAGGAAGTCTTCAATCATCTACTGAAGCCTGAGCCCTCACCTCTACAGTCTTCAGAGATCTTCAGGAAGTCTTCCCTTCACTGCTGTCACTGTCACACGACAGGACCACCCCCACGGACCAGGACGTCGTAGGGAATACCAGGCAGCTATGTCTTCGCAGATCTTCAGAACCTGCCTGTGTCTTCCCCTTGAGACACCTTGAGGATCCTCGATCGTGCTGCAAATTGAAACCTATCTTTGTTTTATATACTATTGCAGCATTCATAATATCACTGTGTTAATAATAATAATCTATGTTTATACTCTGTGTTATATCATCCTCTATTACCTTTGTGTTTGTGTTTTTGTGTGTTCTCATCTTCTCCAGTTAAGTAAGAACCTACCTATAAAGTCAATACAACCCCAGTAAAAACCTGGATAACACATTAAATCATCTAAACATAGTTATAAATAAATAAAAAAAAAATGCCACCTATATTGAAAGGGTTACAAAGTTGTCTGGTACCCTTGTTCTAACCATACCCTTAGGCTGCATACCCAATTGTTCTAACCTACCCTTAGGCTACATACCCAATTGTTCTAATCTACCCTTAGCCTGTATGCTGTACAGGGGCACAATGCGTCTATGTAGTGAGTATTGTTCACACGTGTGAGGAGGATCCTCTCACACAGCACTTCTAGACAAAGTAGAAAAGAAACCCTTCCGTCTCATTAACTCACGTCAACTCACCAATTCTCTGCAGTCTCTCTCTCTCTCGCCGCAATTTTGCATCTCTCTCACTATTCTACCGCTATTACAATAATCAGCGTTCCTCGGAGCTCTCTCAGTGTATATCACCCCCTCTTCGTAGAGCACATAGCACCCGACTTGCAACACAAATCCCACCCCTATTCTGTGCAATTCTCCAACCCAAGAGTGAAACGTTACTCTGTCTTTCTTCTATTCAACATCTGAGCTCTGGAACTCTCTCCCATAATCAGTCTTTCCTTATTCCTATGACTTAACCCGTACAATCCCAGCGACGGCTGCCAGCCGTCAGTAGATAAATCACTCCCCAGTCCCAGCAACGGCTGCAAGCCGTCAGTATTATACGGTCCTTGTAACTGCCAGTATCAGGCAGTGGCTGGTACCATGACTTGTAAACCAGAGCTGGGGACTTTTGCATACAATTGCGCAAATCGCCCAGGGTCATTTTGGTGGCGAACTTGCGTTGGCGCCAAATGGCCGCCTATCTGTGCGTTTGTAGGTCTGAAAGTACCTCCATGTTGCTAACCTGAGTGCGCAAAATTTCCACCACCTGTGGCAAACATAGCCCCGCGGCCCCCGCCACTTCCCACGCCCAACAAAAACCAAGCCAACTAATTCTTGTTGTGCGGGAATCTAGTGCTTTATTTCGTTATTTTTCGTATATGATTTGATGTGTTAAAATAATAAGAAAGACATGATAATAAAGATTTTATATACTTAATAAATATTGCTTAAAAGTAAACACAAATATTTGAAGACCTAGAGAGATTCGATCGATCGACTGGACGTAGGCCTATTAACCCTCTCCGACATATGACGCAATTTTGAGCCTATTAGGGATACTTCAAAGCCTTTATTACCATCAGGGTTTTTTACAAACCTTTATTTTAGTTACTTCAACCTCTGCAGTTGTCTTTGAGTTAGATGTGGGCAGAAAACTAATTTTGGAGAGGTATTTATAAGAGTGAGAGAACTCTATTTCTTATTGCTAATCTGGCAACCTCTCCGTCATATATGTCTGAAGGAGTTAATTGCGCAACTCTCATAAATCCTAATCGAATCCACTCTTGAGCTAATATATTTAAATTACCAATAGTCTAGATTATTTATTTTTGGATATGGATATTGTCAAAATATCATGAATACCGAGATGTAGAGAGCTGAGTTACGACAGACGAATATTAGATGAAATATGCGAAAACCCTGGCGTTAAGCCCTCATCACACATACAAGAGTCGGTGCCCGAGTCCAGAACGAGTGAACGATGGGTGAAACTCTTTGTGACTCTGGCAAGAACCAGCCCGAGTAGGTCACTTTTCCCGATTCACCAAGAGTCAACAAGAGTCGGTACGTGTTCATCCAAGAGTCAGTATCAGTCACAGAGAGTCAATAAGAGTCACAAAGAGTGTAACACGAACTAAACACGAGTTGAGGAAATTTGTTAAAATAACGGTCAAATTCCAGGGTAAGAAAACAGAGTCAGTACGAGTCAACAAGAGTGTAACAAGAGTTAAACAAGATCCAACAAGAGTGTAACAAGAGTCACAAAGAGTGCCGTCATCGGACAATGTACCAGCATGCATGTATGTATGTGTGTATGTATGTATATACTCATGCACACCTCGTAGCTGGGGGTGGCCGACTCGAGAAAGACCGAACAGAAACTACATTTAAAGTTCCAATTTTTATGGTTTGGTGCCACTTTCGCGTTCCCTCAACCCTTTCTGTCTCGTCTACTACGTCTAGTAGATGAAATTTACAAGGGGAGGTGGATTCCTATCCTACAGTCCCCAGAAGGAAAAGTAGGACAGTAAAATAGACAGATAGAAAATAGTAAGTAAAAAGTATATACTACAAATATATAGAAAAAATAAATAAATAAAAGAAATAGCGCTAAAAATAAAATGCCCCAGAACGAGAAGCCCACCACAGAAGCCACGAGCGAACACCACACAGAAACACCCGAAAGAAAGGTCCACAGAACGAAAAGACCAGCTGACCGAGCCAACCAGTTCCAACAGGCCCAAGCCCGCAGGGCTAAGCAGCTCCAAACCACACATGCCTACCCCTTCTAAACACTGACCTTTTTCCACATCTCACATACACTACCCCTCGTGTCCTACACCTCTACCTACATGATGACGAACATAAATACACCTTAAAGTTAATACACCCATGCTCTGTCCCTAAGTTTAGGATATTAATATCAACATACCCTAAAATACCTTGTCTTGCCAGACTAAGTTTCTGAAGACCAATCGCCCCCATAAATCTATGTATTCAATCTTAGGTTAAGTATTAATATCAACATACCCTAAAATACCTTGTCTTGCCAGACTAAGTTTCTGAAGACCAATCGCCCCCATAAATCTATGTATTCAATCCTTAGGTTAATTATCTTTATCCGCCATTGTGTTCTTCTTTTCCATTTACTTTTCCACAATTGTTATACGTCTTCCACTCACCTCCTTCGTATCCACAGTCCACACTACTCCATTTTGCTTCGTGTCCTACACCTCTTACCCGCCAGACTCTACCTACATGATGATGAACAAGAATACACATTCATATTAAAACACCCGTGCCTGTCCCTAGGTTGAGCCAATGCCAACCAGTCAGACAGCCATAAATCTATGTATGTTCTTCCATCCGAGAAGTAGTATGTTAAAACCCCATGTCCTAATTAATAAGAAACTGAGATACCCACGGGTACACCAGTGATATAGAACCATTGCCCCCGTAAGACCTAGACAGCCATGACTACAGATGTTAACCACCATGCTGTAACTCCAATTCTTACCCCAACCAGAGATTGTATAGATAACCTTTGTTACCAGTATCTATCATAGTACCTCGAAACAATAACGAAGTACCCCTACGAACTGCCGCTTTTCTTTGGTCTATATTTCATAGAAAACGCAGTTCCCAGGGACAACTAGACATACAAAAACTCGTGCCAACTAATAGTGTCCATAACCCCTCGTCTTGACGAGTAATAATACACCATGTTTTTCCCTACTTTATCCACAGTCAAGCACACACCTACAGTTCACCTCCTTCTCCCCCCACAGCCCCACAGTCCAAATGATTCTATCTTTTCCAGACTCATATACCACCCATAGTTGCATCCCCCGGTAGCATTTGGCTAACGTACTTTCACTGTCCTTTCAAACTCCAAAATCAACTGTAGACTAATGCCACCCCCACGCCCGGAGACCTTAGGGCCACATTTCCACGTAGCCCCCTGAACTTCCCCCCCTCTCATTAACACCCCGCGCTCCTCGACTCTTGCCCGACCTAGCCTCTCCCTCATACCTCTTGAAGACCCTTGATTTTTCCGTTGCTAATGCTCTCCAACCTTTTATATATATACTCCTATCCAGCCTACCTTCCCTTAGTAGGCCGGAACAACATTAGAACTGTACTAACCCCTTGCATGCCATCTATTCCCTTACAACCCATTCACAACCCTGCACCCAATGGTCGTCGGTGCGAGGCTAGCCGCCTCGCCAGTAACTAACCTCTATTGCCATACTTCCAGATAAATGTGGCAGAGTTAGCAACCCAGTCTCCACCACACCCAGCAAACCATACAATTAACAACCAACCGATTAAAACCAGCTAGCCAAGGCACCTTCGGTTTTGGTATTAACACCTAAAGAGCGGCCTAGGCGGTATAAAATATGTAGCCACCAGCGGGGTGTTTTTAGCCAAAATAGGGCTGTTTACGTGATCATTTTCATGCCTAAATAAGACCCAGAGCGTAAAACAAGTATCTATCCCTGAAAGGGCATAAACAGAGCTTTCCAATGACACCATAACGATCCTTTTATGACGGCTAGTTTTCTTGCAACACGAGTGCAAAATGTAATTTGGTACTTTCCCCATACAATTCAGTATGTAGCGAGTGAGAGAGGGAGGGAGGAGGTGGGATTCGTGTCAGTAGGTTCGCCGCGGTGGTCTGGAGCAGTCATACGCTCGCTACTCTCCTGCCACCACTTGTCTCTCTCTCTCTCAGCAACATTACGTGCTGAAATTGCCACACGACCTATGTCGCGCGCCGCCAGATAGTCCAGATTTATTATACTCTACTTATGTTGCGCGCCGACATTTAGGGGTTAAGGACACCCACATCTGTCTCATAAACAGAGGGTTATTACAAACGCTGGTGATATGGCAAGCCCCTAGCCACAGCCGCCGGACGACCATCCCAGAGAGAGGGCGCCCAGCTACCCCTTTTTACCCACCCGAGGAGGGAGACCCCCACCCCTGCGGAGGTATACCTGACCCCTGTTTTGACTTCTGGGTCATTGCCAGGTAGCACAGGAATTCTTCCTATCTGTGGGGGATAATATGGCCAAAGGATATCTCTTACCACACCAATCGAAATATTAAATTAATCAACATAAATAAAAATAAAGTCTGAGATCGCCTACCTTATGGTATGAACTATGGTAGCCTATCTCTCAGGATGCCCTAACTAAACATTGTATAAATGGCCATATATATCAATGACTTAGCTATAACTAGGGTCCTGGTTTAGTTCAGAGGATTCCGGCTTCGGTAGACCAGGGTTAAAGGGTCAGGACTCCGGGCCTGGTGCGGGGATTGTGGTGGAGGAGATCACGGGACACGTCTCTACCGTTCTAAAGTTTACTAGCGTCTGATCGGAACTTCAATTTCCGACTCTTAAATAAACTATATATTAATTCATTACCAAGGGTTCATTCCCTCTTAACGAAATCATATAAATAATTATCAGCATTTAAATTATATAATTATAAAGGTGAACATCGTTTCACAACGATTTAGTGAACATAATATCAAGATATTAACGACCCTAAAGCAAACGGTGGATCGCGTATGCGGTCGCGGGAATATTTAAACTGATCCTCTTTACAGTTCTTCTAAACTTATTTCTACAAGGTTTTATAACTAAATTAACTTGATCAAGGTAATCTTATACAGTACTAAATTACCTAATATTAATTAATCTCTACAATATATACAATCACCGGGTTCTGGTAGGAAATTGTTCACTCTAGTGAGGTTACCCTATCGGAAGGTTGTTGCCAACATTCCCCAGATACCGGTGTAGTCAATTTATTTCTCACAGATTGGGGCCCGGCAAAGTATGATGCGTTGCATCATGTTATATCACCTGCGGCTAACAAATCACGCCAATTTCTTCTAGACACCGCAGAAGCTGCTCGTGGTGGTCTTGGGCTCCCTATTACTATAGGTTGCTGTTCTTCTTCCGGTGGGATGGCGAGTTCCATAGGTATGAGACGATCTACAGTTCGGAGAGTGGTTTGTCCTCGAGATACAACCTTAACGGTTCTGATAACTCCTTCAGAATCAGGATAGACTTCTTGGATCCTTGCTAAGGGCCATTTAGAGTGAGGTTGGTCCATTTTCAACAAGACTATGTCTCCCACTACCGGTTTGTGACGGTTACTAGCAGAATTCGCACCATAATACCTCTCCCGTAGGCTCAAGATATACTCAGATGCCCAATGTTTGTTCCAGGCGTCCAGTATTTTGCAGAGTTTATGGTAGCTTCGTCGCAAGTGTGTATCTGCTTCATTAATGGAGGGATCCACTAATTCCTCTGTCACGTCCAAACGGGGGACTGGGTCCAATCGTCTACCATATAATAAATGAGCCGGTGTTAAGGCCTCAATTTCCAGATTGGAGTCATCTTGATACGTTAGTGGTCGATTATTTACTCTGGTTTCTATTTCGATGACAACAGTTCTTAACTCATCCAAGGTGACCTTGGACTTGTGAAAAACCCTTTTCAGGCACGATTTCACGATACCTATCATGCTCTCTGTAAATCCATTTTGCCAAGGGGCTCTGGGAGTTGTGAATGACCAATAACAATTTCTAGAATCTAACATTTGCTGTACTGCGTTGCTCTTTAATAGTTCAGAAACCAACGGTGATGCGCCCACAAATTTTGTCCCATTGTCACTAATCAAACGTCTGGGACAACTTCGCCGAGCGGCAAATCTTCTAAATAAATTTATAAAGGTTTCCGAGCTCATGTCTTCTGCTATTTCCAAATGGATAGCCCGAGTGCTGGTACAGGTGAATAGACATATGTAAACCTTCTTGGGTGGACCATCATCTCCTGTGAGAGTGATGGCACCAGTATAATCTATACCTGTTACCTCAAACGGTGTCCTTCGGTGAATGCGGTCTGGCGGAAGAGCTGGTGGTCCAGGGTAAGGAATAGCGATAGCTGTATACCTCTTGCAAATACTGCAATTCTTGATACAGCGTTTAACAGCTTGTCGTCCCTGGGGTATCCAATATGTTTGTCGCATATAGGCTAGAGTGTCTGCTACCCCACCGTGTTTAGTGGTTTCATGCACTTTTAAAACCATCAATTTGGTGAGGTCGCAATCCTTGGGCAATAGGATCGGATGCCGAGTTTTGAGGGGTAGATCAGCTTTACCAATACGACCTCGACAACATATTAATTCTTGATTGTCTAGATACAGCCCAAGGTCCTTCATTCTTTTGGTTGGCTTGGGATTGGGTTTACGTAGCTGTGTTAATTCCTCCTCATACTTTTCAGCTTGTATTCTTCTGATCCAGTAGGTCAGTGGGTCTAATTCATCCATCTTTACCTACTTGCTCAGGAACTTAAACACAAATTTAGTTACAGTTAATAGTTTGTCCAAATTGGAGAACTTGGTGATGTCATTTACTGAAGGCTCTGGGATAATTATTGGGTCCATATGAACTTTATCATCATTAACCTTCTGGTATGATTTTTGTTCTGGCCAATCACTCTGACTTAGCCAAACCGGACCCTGAAACCACAGAGTTTCGTTAATCAGTTTCTTGACACCAACACCTCGGCTCACCAAGTCAGCCGGATTATCCTTGGACTTAACATGCATGAATGTATAGTTCATTTGCAGTTCCTTTATTTTGTGTACTCTGTTACGCACATAAACTATGTGACTATCATCCTTAGCTATCCAGTGCAAACATATCTCACTATCTGTCCATATATATGTCTCACCTAAAAAGGGAAACATACCATTCAAATAAGTAGCTAACCTAGTTCCTAATTCAACAGCGGTCAGCTCCAACTGTGGAAGGGTACGTTGTTTTAATGGCACTACTCGGGATTTGGACATAATCATAGTAGATCGGACTTCAGTGACACAATAAGCTACTGCACCATACGCCTTAGATGAGGCATCACAAAATATGTGCAATTGAGCACACTCATTATCAGAGGTAGGATCACATCTTCTAGGAAACTTGACTGAGGATACCTTCTCATATTCCACCTGCAATTTGTTCCACTCTTCTGTATACTTTTCAGGTAATGGAGTATCCCAACTCAGTGCTTCTCTCCAGGCCTCCTGAACTAAAATCTTCCCTTTAATTGATATGGGACTAAATATGCCCAATGGGTCGAACATCATAGAGACCTGACTTAAGAGTGTACGTTTTGTGAGTTTTACATCGGGAAACTTGAGGGGCTTTAGAGACATCTCATCAGTAGTCGTTTTCCACAGCAATCCTAGTACTGGTTGATATTCTGGTATTTGATAGTCAGGATAGTCTCTTCTTATCTGGTCCAAAAGAATATGAGAGTTTGAATTCCAACTTTGTAGTGGCATATTGGCTTTATTACATTCTTGCCTTGCCAAATTGTAGATTTCAAACACCTCTTCTCCACTGTCGGCAACGCCCTGAAGATTATCCATGTAAAACAGTTGACCCATTTCCGGTTTCTCTGTCTTCTGGAAATGATATCTCAAAGTGCTGCACAAGAAAGGACTAGAGCAGGAACCAAACAACACTGACCGAAAGCGGTATTCTTTTATCCGCCCACCAGGCTGAAAAGGATTTTCAGGCCAAAGGAACTTTGTGAATTTGCGGTCCTGCTCCTTTAACCCTATTCTCAAAAAGGCTTTGGAGATATCTGCCACAAACCCAAATCTCTTCGTCCTGAATTTTAATAGTACATCACCCAGTATTTCAGTCAGATTTGGTCCTACATAGAGACAATCGTTTAGACTTGCTTCATTCTTCGCTGCTCGAGAACTGCAGTAAAATACCACTCTGATGGGGGTAGTACTGGAGTCCTTACTTACAGCATGATGAGGAAGGTAATGACCCTCTTTATGGTTTATTTCACCTGGGACCTCCTCAATAAAGTCATTTTCCAACTGCTCTTGAATTATTTTATGATAAATGTCCAGTCGTTCAGGATGTTGACGCAATCTCTCCACCATTTTATTTAATTGACATCTTGAACTCTGGTAGTTAGTTGGTAATTCAGGGGCATTTATCATCCATGGAAGTCCTACCCAGTACTGGCCATCCTTATACTCAACTGTGTCTAGGTAGTGGTTATATGTTAAGATGTCTTCAGGGGTGGGAAGATCTGCTTCTATACCCACAGTGTCCAGTTCCCAAAGTTTGTGAACAGGTTCTTGTTGCTCTTCTAGAATGTCTCCTAGTTGTGATGGTATTAATTCTGCACCAATTCTAGCCACCACCAGAGATTGTGCCGGAGTCACAAAGACTGGATCATCCGGTTGTCTGATTCACTTGGGCCACATGTGGGTAGAGATCCCATGATTATATATCCACCTGATGAAGAAATTAACTGGATACCGTGTTTCCGAGTCATTTTTCGCAAGAAGCGACCACAATAGTCGGAGCCGATGATCAGTTGAATTGGACCTACTACGTCAGACTCTATAGTTCGGTCTGCTAGTTGAACACCCTTCTTTGTTAAGAAGTTAGATGCTTCCTTTAAATCCTTATTTACCACAGAAGTGTTCATTTCTTCCTTAACCACCGCAGTCACTTTACATTTATATTTGCCCAATTTAATCAGGGGTTTAACCACGTCAAATGTTTGTGTTTCCTTATTTGACAAAAACCCAGTTATTGCCATGTTCACTCTTCCTACTGTTGGCAAATTCATGGCTCTGACAACATTTCCGGCAATGAAGGTCTTTTGCGCTCCAGTATCAAAGAGTGCTTTGACCGGCATAACCTTTTTTCCTCTGATCAGTTGAATCTCGGCTGTAGGAGTAGCTGCCGGCGTATGCATTGGGTTCCCAGTGGTCAGGGTCATTTTTACACTTGTCGGTTTGGGTTGTACTTCACTGATCTTGGGACACAATGCGGTATGATGTACACCAGTCTTGCACCGAAAACATAAATTTAATTTAGTGGCACATTCCTCAGTAGAATGTCTTGTGCTAAGGCAAACAAGACACTTACCTAGTTCGATGAGTCGTGGAAGTCTAGCCTTAAGATTTGGATAAGTCCTACAATACACTGTGGAATGTTGTTCTGAACATAACATACACACCTTCCGGTTTTCTTGGTTTATCCCTGGTGTGGGGTTAATATTTCTGGTTACTTCTTGGGTCACTGGAGAATTGAGACGGGAATTTTTTCTCTCCCAAACACCTTTTGTTTTAGATACTGTATTAGTTTGATTATTCTGCTGGACGGATGTCACATAGGTACCAACCTCTTCCTTCTTGAATGGTTTTGCTTTTTCCTTAGTCCCTGTTGTAGACACTTTTGTGTAATTAACCTTGTCGTCTCCTTCCTTGATACCGCTATCCTTCTTGGAAACCTGCATGTGTTTGCACAGCTCTCTTAAACCCTCTTCTATCTCTTGATATGTGAAGTAGTTCTTCTTATACCTGTGGTACAATTCATCACAGGTTTTCTGAGAGCTTTTGTTGTACAATATGGTTCAAAAGCCAAGAAGCTGAATCAAGATCTTTCTGGGTACTAAGTGATTTCAAAACACAATTCAAGCTGATCCGGAATGACTGAAGATCCTGGTACGTATGCTTTGGTCCTGATAACTCCAGCAATTTGTAAACTAGGCGCTGTAGAGTCAACTCCGTATCTTCAAAATTCTCCTAGAGTACGTCTAGAGCTGCTGTATATTGGCATCTGTTATGGGAAGTTCCTTGATAAAATCCAATGCAAAACCCTTAAGTTGACCCAACAAGTATGAAAATTTATTTGCTGCAGAAATATCTAACCTGTCATGAACTAAACCTTTAAATTTGTCCCAAAAGGTATTCCAATCAGATTGCCCATCAAATTCAGGTAAGGTTATAGGTGGCAACTTAAAGCTTTGTTGTCCCGGAGCCGCAGTACCATTACTGGTACCATTACTCCCTGTTTCGGTAACTGTCTCTGTTGCCAAGGATTCGAACCCAGCTAGTTGATCCAAATAATTTTCACGGGCATTTGCATAGGCTTGCTGTAATTCCTCAAACTTTTCAGATTGTTCTTGTTTGATGCAAAAGTCCTCAAATTTATTGCAAGACTCTTCATAATTAGCCCACCGGGTTTAAGATCTTGGATTTGAGATTTTAACAGCTCTCTTGGACAGGGGTCGCGTCTTTTTACCTCCTGGCAATTATTTAACCTCTGAAGTGCGCATGGGGGTAATTGGAAACATCCCCCTGTGCTGACGTATTTGAGGTGTTTCCGTCACTAAAATATTCATTGTGCCATTAATAGCATTAATACTTATCCATATGCGCCTATTATGGGTTGATTATAAAGGTATTAACCTGAAACAACAATAAAACGAGTGAAAACAGCGTTTGGATGGTCAAAATTGGAGATATAGCCCGCGAGTTGTATAATGTATGGGTGAGGCAAGCTGCTTTCCCGCCAATTTCCCCCAAGGCCACTGAGACACAGTCGATCGATACTCTCTCTCTCTCTCTCTTGCACTCGCTTGCCATCAGTGATGACAACACCCTGCTTGCAACTCGCTAATGTTAGCACGAAAATATACCTCGGAATAAGGGAATAACAGGGAAAATAGGTGATAACTGAAGGAGGAGGAAAATGGGGAAGGAGGGGAGGTAGAGGACTGAGATTTTGCATGGCCCAGGGGCCCAAAAAAAAAAAAAATATATAAACAAAAAAATAAAAAAATTTAAAAAAATCTGTCAAAAGTTGATTTTTTTTTCTCACTCGCTCATAAGAGTCTCCCCGCAGTCCGCCGGGGGAACTCTTAAGAGTCTCCCGGCAGTTCCCGGGTTAATGCTCTAGTTACCCAGCCTAATTTCCCCACCATTGATTTTCTCAAGAGTGTATCAGTCATTTTGGAAAATGGGTAATTATTTTCTGGACTATTATTAATGTTTATACTGAAGACTAATTTTCAACAATCAAAATTATATTTAGATATATTATAGCCTAACACACACTCAATTTAGCTGTTAATCTTTAGCATTATATGCGTACCATTATTTGCTACAAATTCAGATGAATAATTAGTTGAAAACATTAAGTCCACAATATAATTTACCTAATACGTGGGAACGCACGCTAGTAGGGGGAGGGAATATATTTATTATTGAATTAAATGTCATATATGCTCCGTCGTCCCGAGCATTTAGCTAGTCTACTTGGTCTTTCAGACGCAGGTGACATTAAAGGACAGAAACATAAAAATGGCATAAATTATCAAATAATAGGGAGAATTTAGGTACAAGAATGAAGCTAAAGCTGTAAATATTTAGTTAATCATTGATTTCTTATCCCAGATGTTAGTGGGTACCTGTGGTAGTAGCATTTTTCTAAAAGGGGGGGGGGAAACACATTTATTATTTATTAAATTTGGTATATGCTCCGTCCCGAGCATTTAGCTGGTCGACCTAGTCTGCCAGACGCAGGTGACATTAAGGGCGGAGACATAAAATGGTCTAAATAAGAAAAATATGGGGGAAATTTAGGGACTGCAACGAAGCTCAAGCTCAGAGTTTCACAAACGCCAGAGAACGCAACGTTGCAGGCCCTCCTACCAGTCCTCTACCACAGGATTTAAACGTCATTAAATGCCACACACCCACGGCCATCACCTGGTAAACCAACCAATCTGCCCGTGAATCGACGATGTACTCGTGATAGCGGGCTACCTGCGCGGCTTGAGCTCTATGGTTCCAGTGGACGCCGTCACGACGCAAATTGCGGCGATATAGTCTGGCTCCAAACTGGAACGTTCGATAGCCGCGCAGTAGTCTCTGCAATCGCCGATTCACGGCTTGGTATATTGTGCGGTAATGACCGCGGGTTACACCTGGCTCACCCTCAGGAATGGGGGCAGCTCTCGTGGCTCCAGCAAGACGACTGCTACCTTAGAGCCACAGCGCTGCTCAATTAGTTGGATGATAGAGATGATGTCATCCGTAATTTCTGACACTTGGACTGTTTCGTGTACGTCGTTGCCTCCCAAATCTAAGATGGTCAATTGGTGAGGCCAATCGAGTACACGATCCAGTCGCCTGTCTGTCATGAAATTACGGGCTCTACCTCCTGGGGCTCGATAGCATCTAATTTCACAGTTAGGGACCTCAAAATGGCGGGGTATCAAACTGTGGGTCAATATACAGGAGGCGCTACAATATAGGTAGCAAAATTCTAATGGTAGTTTTGGGTTCCTATCATCATATGTTTCATTTCTATATACTTTTTATCCCCGGGAAAAAAAAAATCTTGGGTTTTTTATTTTTTTATTGTATTTTTTTTTTTTTTTTTTTATTAACCTAACCAAAAAACCTAACCTAACCTAACCTAAATGTATTTGGGGGCTATTAGGTTAGGTTAGGTTAGGTTAGGTTTTTTGGTTAGGTTAATGACCAAAACAAAAAATCCCAAGAAAATAAATGAAAAATCCCAAGATTTTTTTTTTTTTTTTCCCGGGGATAAAAAGTATATAGAAATGAAGCATATGATGATAGGAACCCAAAACTACCATTAGAATTTTGCTACCTATATTGTAGCGCCTCCTGTATATTGACCAAACTGTGTCCCACAAATGCGACATTATACATTTATAGAAATGGGGACCCTAACTGTTAATAACAAAATTGACCTAACCCAACCCCTAGTCTACACACCGATCGGAATCCTCACTCGGGGCACCAAAATGTGGGGGATAATATGGCCAAAGGTTATCTCTTACCACACCAATCGAAATATAAAATGAATAAACATAAATAAAAATAAAGTCTGAGATAGCCTACCTTATTGTATGAACTATGGTAGCCTATCTCTCAGGATGCCCTAACTAAACATTGTATCAATGGCCATGTATATCAATGACTTAGCTATACTAGGGTCCTGGTGTAGTTCTGAGGATTCCGGCTTCGGTAGACCAGGGTTAAAGGGTCAGGAGTCCGGGCCTGGCGCGGGGATTGTGGTGGAGGAGATCACGGGACACGTCTCTACCATTCTAAAGTTTACTAGCGTCTGATCGGAACTTCAATTTCCGACTCTTAAAATAATAAACTATATATTAATTCGTTACCAAGGGTTCATTCCCTCTTCACGAAATCATATAAATAATTATCAGCATTTAAATTATATAATTATAAAGGTGAACATCGTTTCACAACGATTTAGTGAACATAATATCAAGATATTAACGACCCTAAAGCAAACGGTGGATCGCGTATGCGGTCGCGGGAATATTTAAACTGATCCTCTTTACAGTTCTTCTAAACTTATTTCTACAAGGTTTTATAACTAAATTAACTTGATCAAGGTAATCTTATACAGTACTAAATTACCTAACATTAATTAATTTCTACAATATATACAATCACCGGGTTCTGGTAGGAAATTGTTCACTCTAGTGAGGTTACCCTATCGGAAGGTTGTTGCCAACATTCCCCAGATACCGGTGTAGTCAATTTATTGCTCACACTATCAATGAACTAATCATGCATGTCTAACCCCCTTACTAACCTTTATTTACCCACAATAACCCATTCACCTTTCTTGCATACTCGGAGAATCAAATTAGCACCTCAGCTATACCATAGAATGAAGACTGAACAATATAAGAGAGACGCCCCTATCACAGCTGTTCCAGTCCTCCCCGCAAAGTAGATCCAGTCTCCCTCCCCTAAATACTTCCAGTATAGCCAAAATAGTACCTCTTACTAAGGCTCAGTTATATTAAAATATGAAGGCTTCCTATAGCCATGTGCCCCAACAGTAATCACCACCTTACCTAGTCCCCATAGCTATTGAGAGCTCAAATAATTCCATAAGACTCGAGATCCCTATGGCCTACAGGGTCCAAAAACCGAGCCTATAAACCCAGCTCCAGCCCCCAGTAAAACCAGTTGAAAGCTAGACACCAACCAGTGGCTAACCCCCTGAAGTTAACCTCTAGTTCTGCCCTTGTGTTGTTCCTGAGTTGTGAGATTCCAGAGCCGGCAGACTCTGTGGCAGAGATAAAATAGAAGCATCTGTCCACGTACAAGTATCTACGTGCACCTTGGTGTAGTGACTAGCGTCTCGGACTTCCACCCAGAAGGCCCGGGTTCGCGCCCACGCTCGGCGCATTAAAGATTTTTCACAAGCACTGAGTCGTTACCATCCCTCATGAGCAAAGGGATGGGGTAGTAGTACAGGACCCCAATGGAAATACGCCTAATCGGCCTTATTGAGCTATCCTTAGCTAGCTTAGCATGCGCTAGCTTTAAGAACTATTATTATTATTATTATTATTATTATAACCTTCACACACTAGTGGGTATACTGTATAAGCGTGTAGCCAGCACCGATCGCCAAGAGATCCGACTTGAGAACTTCCTACATTTTTACCACCTGGACGGCCGAGGAACCAGTCGTTAGCCCCCAACATCACGGACGCAAGATAACCAGGACCAGACCAACAAAATACTATCCAAGATTCACTTATTAGTACTAACGTGTTATAGTACTAATTCGAAATTCACTTATTAATCTGTCTATGAAGTGGCTATAACTTTGCCCAGTGTAATTCATATATAACCATTCCATTTGGGAAGTACTAAGCGTATCAGTGTTCATTAATTAACAGGCGACATTAACCCTCGTAATTACCTTTATCCAGATATTAAAACCCTAGTGATATCTAACGTTCGCCCACTGATTTGTGTTCTACATATTTCTGCCATAAGAATATAAAACTTAGATCAGTACCCCCCTGAGGTTACTAGAATTCCCGTGTTCTACAACATACGCGTGTCTAATTCTAGCTGTGAACTACTACTTGTGCACCAGACCTGCCAGTGATAAATCTAATTAGTGAAATTGAATCCATAAGTAACATTGAGGTCTTCCAGTATATACACTTGCGAACCAAACCAGTGATCAGAAGAGTATACCTGAACGTTGGAAGTGGGAGACTAGGCTCCATCCAGATCCACTAATGCTAGCGGTTCATTTCTATCATTTGTCTTGTACGAGTATTCCTATTTTCCTATGCTCCCTATTCATCTACTTAAATAAACGTGATCGTGTCTTGTTACCGTGTGTTTATTTTGTTTTCTCTATTCCTCATACCTTGTATTGTGCATGCAGCCTTATATACCCAGTCAGTTAGAGCCCACATTACCCAAGTTAATCCTGTAGAAAAACAGGGCATAACAAAACATATCATAAATTGTCGCACACATTATCGCTTGCTCAGACCGAATGACCTCTTCCCCTCTATCAATCTACTGTATTTATCTTCTGTATCTAATTATCTTCCTAATTAATGAACAGAATTTTTTGTTGTTTCATGTTTTTTTAATCATTATTTAGTTTCTAATGCTATAGAATGGACAAAAATGCTATCTACCATTACATTAATAATTATTATGAAAACAAAAAACAGCAAATAAAAGCATTCCCCCTATCTTTTATGTAAAGCTGAACGTATGATTCCGACACCTTATATTATCAGAGAGTACAGGCTTATTTCATAATTCGCACATTTTACGCTCACTTGGACCTAACGACCTTCGATCTACAGTATATCCAGGGGCGGACTGGCCCACCCCGGAAATCGGGAAAATTCCCGGTGGGCCCCCAAAGTAATTTCCCAGTGGGCCCTCGTGATGGTCGGACATATTTCAGCGCTGGTTGACAATCAGCTGATGGCCGAATTAACCACTTGCCTGAGCTTGAAAATGCACAGGCAAGCTATATATATTAGTTTTCTCTATGTTGTTTTACCCCCGACAATGTTTTGTGACCTTTTACTTAATTACCTCTTTTTTTCGTGTGCTATTGCGGCCATAGGTTTACATAGATAAGCCAATAAACACAGACCTACGGTTTGAAAAGCGTTGGGGCCCCTGTGAGCCGGTCATTAGGCCTATTGTCTAAGTTTAACCCTTGCAGAATATGACGCCTGTACTGTTGCGATACTTTATTTTTACAATGGCCGATTTTATACAACTTAGGAATGATCTGTGAGACTTGGAAGGATAAAAACTAGGCTACTTCAGCCAACCCTTCCTAATCTGAATAAAATAATCTAATAATAGCATGAACATTTATATCATAGCCTATGTATATACTTTATTCATGACCTAACAAATATTATGTGCGTGTATATCACAGATGACATACACCGGTAGTAATTTCGAAAAACTAAAATATACCTAGGCTAATTAATTAATAAGTTAGGTCGGGAATGGGTTCGTTAGGGTAGATTAGTTAGGTTACGTTTCTGAGGTTGGGTTACCTTAGGCTATTTAGGTTGGTAAGTTGTGTTACCGGTAATTTGCTTGCTGCTTAGGATAGGTTAGGCTAGTTAGGTAAGACTAAATTAGGATAGTTAATTTTGTTTATAAAACAATACTTTTTTAACCTCTTTCATGCCCATCAATATTCTTGATGATTGGGCACCTTTTATATACCGGTAGGCCTACCCATAACATATTTATAGCGGGCGGGTGCCCAACCCCGAAAGGGGTTGAAATAGGGGAGCTATCCCTCCGCCAAAGGCGGCTTTCTAGGGCCTTTCCTAGCTGATGCTGAGAGGATTGGGTTCTAGTCATGTGGTGATGGGCTGGTCTATCAGAGTGAGAACTGAGCGATCTCTGCCATACCCATAGCTTACTCTGACTGTTCCTTTTACTTATATATTTTCTAAATCTCAAGTCTCTTCCGTGGATTGACCTCCCAATCTACCAAGATTGGAAGCCAAAGCGTCACATTTTTCCTTTGCCCCTCAACTTTCTCTTCATAATTGCTGAGGGGCACAGGGCCCTATAATATTTATTGTTAGGATATCCTACCTAGACTTTTGTATTCTGAAGACAATTTCCCCATGTGTTTGTGTGTGTGTATGTGAGTGTGTGTGTAACTCGCTCACCAACTTGTTTGTCGAGGGGAATACATGCAATGCAAGCTAAGCTTGGAAATTAATTGTTTGGAGTGGTTAAATATGGTTTAATATTATATTTTGAAGAAGTTGGGTCACAAGCGAGTTCCGAAGAGTTCAACAAGAGTCAAGACAAGTCACAAAGAGTCAACAAGAGTCAACACGTGTTGACACGAGTCTACACGTATGTCCTTCGGACTCGTGACGGGGACAAGAAATTTCATGCAGGTTTGAAATTTCTAGGCCACGTCACGAGTACCCAGGACACACCCCGATGCCAACAGTACTCATACGAGTGTAACACGAGTCACGAAGAGTATGCCAGAGTCATTGCCGAATATGGAAATTTCATCACTCGTGTTTGACTCGGGCACCGACTCGACTCGTGTAAGTGTGATGATGGCTTTAGGATCAAGGAAGGTGAACTGTATAGGGAGAGGACGTAGTGTCATGTTAACACAGCAAAAATACGAGTTGGCAACTTTACGCTTAGGCTGCGTTAGGCCACGCCCACTTGTATCTCTTGGGAACCTAGCTTGTCTTGGCTCCCTAATAAATACAAATTATGGTTGAAAACCGTCTGTTTCATTCATTAATAATGAAAACAGTCAATCTATGATAATGTATAAGTGATATGCTTGATAGTTCTGTACAATGGGATAATATTTCTAGCTATTTCATTACTTAAAAGTAAGATTATATGAGCCTCAACTTTAGTACAGTATTTACATTTTAGTGTTAGCCTATACAAAGTATGACAGAAGATTAATTGACAAAAATAAAATAGACTTAAGGAAAAGAAAATTGTTTAGATACAATATATTCCACAAAATTACCTGGACCTCGGCCTGTTACTCTTTCTATTAATTTCTGCAACATTCGCGGACTTTCCTCTAACTTTCACTCTGTTGAGCACCACCTCTCCTCCTACAAACCTGATCTTCTCCTCCTCACCGAAACTCAGGTGTCTGTAGCAACATCCAGCAGCCCCTTCTCTGTATCCTCCTACTTTCGCTATCCTAGTTTCAAAGCCAAAGGCGGATGTTGTGCATATCTGCACAACAAACTCACTTGCTCTCGTGTTCCCGATTTCGACTCCTCTGAATTCTCAACTTTATGGCTCAAACTTTCCTGTCATTCTCTTACTAAATATTTCTGTGCTGTCTATCTCCCCTAACTCTACCAACTTTCCCAAATTCTTTGACTATCTAAACTCTACAGTGGAACACATTCTATCCATTTCTCCTTTCTCAGAAATCTCCATCTTAGGAGATTTCAACGTTCACCACCGCCAATGGCTCTCCTCTCACACTACTGATCCACCTTGTGAACAAGCCTACTTCTTTTCTATCCTAAATGACCTAGAGCAGTTAGTTCAGCAACCCACCCGTATCCCGGATCGCATCGGAGATCGGCCCAACATTCTTGACTTGTTTCTAACTTCTAACCCTTCTTCTTATACTGTCGATCTTTTCTCTCCTTTGGGCTCCTCCGACCATAAACTTATCTCTGTCACCTGTCCTATCTCTCCCGTACAGCCACCCGATCCTCCTTGCCGGCGGCGCTTGTGGCACTTTGGCGCTGCCGACTGGGAGGCTCTCCGGCAGTACTTCTTTGATTTCCCATGGAATTATTTCTGCTTCCGTGGCCGAGGACCCTCGGAGAGTGCTGAACGCATTACCGAGGTAATCCTATTGGGCATGGAAGCGTACATTCCATTCTCTTTCTCTCAGACTAATGCTAAAAAATCTTGGTTTACTCACGCCTGTTCTACTGCTGTCCGCAATAAGGAGGAAGCATTCAAACGGTACCGACGCCTTAAAACTCAAGACTCTCATTCTTCCTATGTTTCTGCCCGGAATCAAGCCAAATCTGTTCTTCGACTTGCCAAACACTCTTTCATCAATAATAAATGCACTGAACTATCCAACTCTAGCTCTTCCCAAGCTTTCTGGCATCTAGCCAAAAACCTATCCAACAATTTCTCTTCCTCGTCTTTCCCTCCCCTTTCCCACTCTGATGGCACAACCATCACTTCTTCCTCTGACGAAGCTAAACTCTTCGCTCAAACTTTTGCTAGAAACTCTACCTTGGATGATTCCGGTGCTATTCCTCCCTCTCCACCCTCCTCTCTCTTACTTATGCCTAATATCCTAATCTCTTCTAAAGATGTACTTTCTACCCTCTCTGGGCTTAACACTAATAAGGCGTACGGTCCGGACGGTGTTCCTCCTGTTGTTCTCAAAAACTGTGCTTCCGTGCTGACTCCCTGCCTAGGCAAACTCTTTCGTCTCTGTCTATCCTCTAACGTCTTCCCTTCATGCTGGAAGTTTGCTCACATTTAACCTGTCCCAAAGAAGGGTGACCGCTCTCAACCCTCCAACTATCGTCCAATTGCTCATCTCTTGTCTTTCTAAAGTTTTTGAAACTATTCTTGCTTCCAAATTTCTTAAGCATTTCTCTTCTCATAATCTGCTCTCAGATTGCCAGTATGGCTTCCTTAACCTCTGAAGTGCGCATGGGGGTAATTGGAAACGTCCCCCTGTGCTGACGTATTTGAGGTGTTTCCGTCACTAAAATATTCATTGTGCCATTAATAGCATTAATATTTATCCATATGCGCCTATTATGGGTTGATTATAAAGGTATTAACCTGAAACAACAATAAAACGAGTGAAAACAGCGTTTGGATGGTCAAAATCGGAGATATAGCCCGCGAGTTGTATAATGTATGGGTGAGGCAATCTGCTTTCCCGCCCCCCAAGGCCACTGAGACACAGTCGATCGATACTCTCTCTCTCTCTTGCACTCGCTTGCTATCACACCCTCCAATCGGATTTCTAATGTTAGCACGAAAATATACCTCAGAATAAGGGAATAACAGGGAAAATAGGTCTGAAGGAGAGGAGGAAGTGGGGAAGGAGGGGAGGTAGAGGACTGAGATTTTGCATGGCCCAGGGGCTTAAGGGTCGCTCTACTGGTGATCTTCTTTAATATCTTACTAACTCTTGGTCATCCTCCTTTCGGGACTTCGGTGAGACTTTTTCTATTGCACTAGACATATCGAAAGCCTTTGATAGAGTCTGGCACAAATATTTAATTTCTAAACTACCCTCCTTTGGTTTCTATCCCTCCATCTGTGCCTTTGTCTCTAATTTCCTTTCCGGCCATTCCATAGCCGCGGTTGTGGACGGCCATTGTTCACTTCCTCACCTTATAAACTCCGGTGTTCCTCAGGGCTCTGTCCTATCTCCTATTCTCTTTCTAATTTTTATAAATTATCTCCTTAACTGTACCTTAATTCCCATCCATTCATACGCAGACGACTCAACCTTACACTACTCCATTAGTTTTTCAGAACGCCCCAGCCAGCAATCCCTTAACGACAAACGTAATGAAGCCATATAGAACTCTTAAATTCTGATCTAAATACTATCTTCAATTGGGGCAGAGAAAACCTTGTTACCTTTAATGCTTCCAAAACCCAATTTCTCCATCTATCTACCCGTCAGGATCTCCCAGCGGACTATCCCTTATTCTTCAACAATACAAAAATCAACCCTTCATCTTCTCTCAATATTCTTGGTGTCTCTTTTTCTTCTGCTCTCATTTGGAAGGAATATATTACCAGTCTTGCTAAGGCAGCCTCCCAGAAGCTGGGTGTGCTCAACCGTCTTGGGGTTTTTTTTTTGCCCTGCACAGCTTCTTGCTTTGTACAGGGGCATAGTGCGTCCTTGTATTGAGTATTGTTCACATGTGTGGGGAGGTTCCTCTCACACCACTCTCCTAGACAAAGTTGAAAGGAAGGCCTTTCGTATCATTAACTCCCGTCCACTCACGAACTCTCTGCAATCTCTCTCTCTCCGCCGCAATGTTGCATCTCTCTCGCTATTCTATCGCTACTATAATAATCAGTGTTCCTCAGAACTTTCCCAGTGCATACCACCTCCTTTACGTAGGGCACGTGGTACCCGTCTTGCAACTCAATCCCACCCCGTATACTCTGTGCAACTCTCCAACCCAAGAGTGAAACGTTACTCTCAAACTTTCTTCTACTCAACAGCTGAGCTCTGGAACTCTCCCAGAATCAGTCTTTCCCTCTTCCTATGATTTAAATTGCTTCAAACTCCGTGTGTCCAGGCATTTTGGCTCGAACGTCCCTTGATTTTGGCCCTGTCACTCTTTCAACTATGGGGGAGGCACTCGCTATAGGCAGTTCTGCCTTTTGCCTCCCTCAATCACAGAAAAAAACAATAAAAAAAAAACAATGCTGTAACTAAGTCAAGTTTACTTAAATAAATAAGATTACTTGTGGAATGAGAACAGTAGGCTATATCAAAAGGCACTATGTCTTCCTAGTGCCCTATACATTCCATTTATTTATTTCCATTTGAATTAATACTTCTATTTAGTATGATTCTTATTAGTGCGTGATTTCATGGTCTCACTCTCGCGAAATAGAGGGTGCACTGTAGCCTATAGCGGCGCTTCACTTCGTTAATTTGATTTATATTGTTAATTTTGAAAGTAGGCTAGCCTATCATATAAATTTACAATAACATTTTATTTAATTCTGATCTGAAGCTATATTCTGAGCATCATAATGAATATAGGCCTAGGCTACTTTCTATTAAATTACTTAATTTATCTAAAGTAGACCTATCTATCTATTGCCATCCCCAAAGGGGTGGACACGAATGAATCGTCTCCTTGCACCTCTGTGATCCGGCGTACCTCCTCCCGAATGGTACAAAATTGTGAATACTGATTATTACTGAAGGATTCTCCCCCAAAACAAGTCGCCCCAACGTTTTATTGCCCATGTTGGATAAACGAAGTGGCATAGCTATGCTATATATTATATATATATATATATTTTTTTTTATAACCAAACCTAGCCTTTCTCAGGGACTCGGGGCTGTTCGGCCAGGCAGCTTAGGGAACAACAACAACAACAACCAAAACGGGGCAAGTTCGACCTCATACAAAATGCGGGACAAGTTTTCGGGGCGACATCTCCAGTAACCTAGGCTAAAATAAACTGTAGGCCTATTAAACTTTAGGTAAGAGTTGTGTTAGCGGGCGGATGTGCATTAGAGATTGATTTTATTGATTTACCCTTGATTCTGTAGTTTAAACTTTAAAATAGTGAAAAACGGTTTGCGTTTGCATATTTGTATTTGGGAACCAGAAATTTCACAAGGTTTGCACATTTGTGTCTGCTGAAGTTATGTTCTGGGTTTGCTGATTTGACTTTTTGTTTGTGGTGTTCAGCTCTGGCAACCCAAGAGTGAAACGTTACTCTGTCTTTCTTCTATTCAACATCTGAGCTCTGGAACTCTCTCCCAGAATCAGTCTGTCCTTATTCCTATGACTTAACCCGTACAATCCCAGCGGTAGGCTGCCAACCGTCAGTAGATAAATCACTCCCAAGTCCCAGCGACAGCTGCAGGCCGTCAGTAATATACGGTCCTTGTAACTGCCAGTAGCCTATCAGGCAGTGGCTGGTACCATGACTTGTAAACACTGTTCTAAGGTAGAAAGTCTGAGAATAATGTTTCACTCTTGGGTTGGAGAGTTGCACAGAGTAGGGATGGGTTTGTGTTGAAAGACTGGTACTACATAGGCTACCCTATGTAGAGGAGGTGGTATAGCCTACACTGGGAAAGCTCTGAGGAACACTAACTATTGTAGTAGCGATAGAATAGCGAGAGAGATGCAACATTGCGGTGAACAGAGAGAGATTGCAGAGAGTTGGTGAGTGGACGGGAGTAAATGATACGAAAGGCTTTCCTTTCTACTTTGTTTAGGAGTGCGGTGTGAGAGGATCCTACCCACACATGTGAACAATACTCAATACAAGGATGCACTGTGCCCCTCTACAGAGCAAGACGCTGTGCAGGGGTAAAGAACCCCTTGAGGCAGATGAACACACCCTGTTTCTGGAAGGCTGCCTTAGCAAGACTGGTAATATGGTTCTTCCAAGTGAGAGCAGAAGAAAATTCCTTGGAAGGAAATTTTTTCGGTCAATGGGGTTCGAACCGCCGACCGTCAGGACGAAAGCCGACGCTTTAACCAATTCCACCACGGCAGTCTATATACAGTATATATATATATATATATATATATATATATATATATTTTTGTTTTTTTGTTTTTTATAAGGATTAGGCTACACTTGACATATTGGTATAGCCTACATATTGGTATTAGATGTCGTTTCTAATAACAAAAACAAGTCAGTGATTTATAATTAGTCCTCATATACTAGTTGTGGATTCTTGGAACAGTGGCAAGTTACTTTTGAGTAGTATATAGGCCTACATTACCAGTTTTATGTATAATGAATGATAAGTGGCTAGATTATAATGTGGGAGTTGCATGGTCCAGTCATTCCGGCCGCTCACCAATGCGGCCACGTTCACTATTGTCAGGCAACCGGGAAGCATAATTGTTATGCCCTGATTTTATACAGGATTAACTTGGTATAGGTGAGTTCTGCAAGACTGGGTTATTGGATTTCTTGCAAAATACATAAAGAGAATCAACAGAGGACATAGATAATCTCGGATAAATGGTTTGTAATACAGCTTTATTCTCAATAACTCTCAGGTAGAAGGTACGTAATAGAATTCCACGAACATTAGATGTTGGAGCACTCAGGTAGGTTATTGGACTTATTACAATCTCCCAGCACTTATCACGGATTTGGATAGAGACATACTTCCCACTTCCAACGTTCAGGCAACGTTCATTCTGATCACATTGCTTTATGATACGTAGGGTACATGAATCACACAGGTTAGGTATTTCGCTTTGTTAACTCTCTGGTAATATGACTCTTAACCTGACAAGCGCGAAATAGACCTAGGGGCTAGGGTAGTTATTTGTGCATTTCTAGCCTTGGATTCTGACAGAATTCGTTATATTTACAATATAGAGCATTATTTGTTTTCGGTATGCTTTTATTTTACATATATGATGTGTATATGAACCTTCAAGAGTGCTAAAATAAGTGGGAAAAGCATTTGGGTGGTGAAAAACGAAGATATTGGCCACCCGGTCATAATCTCAGGCGAGAGAGAGCCACAGGCAACCCTCCTCTCTCGCTGTCTGTGAGGTAACTGAGACGAGCGGGGCGGTGTGGGCCGGTGTCTGGGTGTTGCATAACGATCTTTTCTGCAACCCACTTGTGCTACATCATCGCGGGAGAGAAAAATAACCGATAAATGATGATAATAAGAGGAAAAATAGGTGATAATTGAGGAGGGGAGGGAGGGGGGAATAAGGTGGGGAAGGAGGGGAGGGGGTGGGTGAGATTTACATGGATGAGTACTGGAGGGGAATTATCTCGCCTAGAGACAAATTCCTTTGTTTTGATAGGCCCTTTTTTTTTATGGAAGGCTTTTTTTATGGTCTTGCTTCCGTGAGGCCTATCGCGTTCCCTATAGGAAGCCTTCCGTGAGGCCTATCGCGCTTGCCGGGTTAATCAAGCATGAAAGTATAAGTAATGTGGTTATTGCCCAAGAATTAACGTAAAGGGATAACTGTAACTAGTTGCACTGGTCTAGGATGTTCACTTGCCTAGGTGATACTTCGGACCGAAAATATCAGTGAGGGCGAATCAGGTTAAACCTGATGGCAAGAATAATTACGGGAGTCAGTTCGCCTAAGCTAAATTTCACTGATATATATTAATGTGTACTAGAATAATCACTTATTTCCTAACATCAGAGAAAGTTGAGACTCAATCGAATACACTGGATGGTTGATAGTTAATAGCACCGTAACACTGGTACTCTGTGAAGTAACACTGTGATGGAGTTTTCCTGGTTATCTTGCGTTAGTGATGTTGGGGGTTAACAGTAGCTCTGGGGCCGTCCAAGTTGTCCGGCAGTGTAGAGAAGGTTTGCAGATAGGCTTCTTGCGGGCGGTTGTGCACCTTTTTGGGCAACAATTGCTGATGGGTTAAGACAGTAGATTGTTGCCAAGGAGTTACTCTTGCTGAGTCCTCACTCAAGAGTTTCTCGCATAATCCCTTCTAACATAAAAAGATCTTTCTGCCTTAGATCAGTTATGAGTTATGATCGTTCGTAGCTCAAGTAGCGGAGGGTGCACTATCAGAAGTTAATGAAACAATCAATAATTTGTGAATTTGTTGTCTACCAATATAATTAAAATGCCCCAGAACAAGAAGCCCACGTACCACAGAAGCCACGAGCGAACACCACACAGAAACACCTGAAAGAAAGGTCCACAGAACGAAAGGACCAGCTGACCGAGCCAGCCATTTCAGACAGGCCCAAGCCCGCAGGGCTAAGCAGCTCCAGGCCGCACCTACCTACCTTTTCTAAACTGACCAGTTTCCACACCTCACGTACACTACCCCCTCGTGTCCTACACTCCTAACTACAAAGATAATGAACAGGAATATACATTCATATTAAAAACACCCATGCCCTGTCCCTATGTTGAGCCAATGCCAACACATCAGACAGCCATAATTATATCTATGTATGTTCTTACATCCGAGAAGTAGATGTTATATATCTTAGAAGTTAAAACACCCACGCCTGTCCCTAGACCTCGTATATCATTTCCCATGACGAGTATAGATATATGTAACCCATGCTCAGTCGCCCCCTTGCATTGTTCCCCTAGTAACTAAGTGTCTCTATAATATTAACTGCCACCAGTATTGATACGACATAGCGGCACTGTCCTTGTGTCGTATTGTGCCAAGTACAGATCAACCAGGTTTCATCACCTTATTAGGACGACAACTATAATGTCGTCGTTCATCGATGTATGCAATCCTTAGTTTAAGTATTAATATTAACATTCCCTAACATCTTGTCTTGCCAGACTAAGCTTTCTGAAGACCCATCGCCCCATAAATCTATGTATTCAATCCTTAGGTTAAGTATCTTTATCCGCCATTGTGTTCACCTTTTTCCATTTACTTTTCCACAATTGTCATACGTCTTCCACTTGCCTCCTTCGTATCCACAGTCCACACTACGCCAATTTGCTTTGTGTCATACACCTCTTACCCCAACCAGAGATTGTATAGATAACCTTGTTACCAGTATCTGTCATAAGTACCTCGAAAACAATAACTAAGTACCCCTACGAACTGCCGCTTTGTTTGGTATACATATTTCATAGAAAATGCAGTTCCCAGGGCCAACTAATAGTATCCATAACCCCTCGGACTGACCACATAATTTTATCTTTTCCAGACTCATATACCACCCCATAGTTGCATTCCCTGGTAGCATTTGGCTAACGTACTTTCACTGTCCTTTCAAACTCCAATATCAATTGTAGCCTAATGCCACCCCCACACCCAGAGACCTTAGGGTCAAATTTCCCTGTAGCCCCCTGAGCTTCCCCCCCTCTCATTAAGATACCCGCGCTTCTCGACTCTTGTCCGACCTAGTCTCTCTCTCATACCTCTTGAAGATCCTTGAATTTTCCGTTGCTAACACTCTCCAACCTTTTATATATATACTCCTATCCAGCCTACCTTCACTTAGTAGGCCAGAACAACATTAGAACTTTACTAACCCCTTGCATGCCATCTATTCTCTTACAACACATTCACAACCCTGCACCCAATGGTCGTCGGTACGAGGCTAGCCGCCTCACCAGTAACTAACTTCTATTTGCCATACTTCCAGATAAATGTGGCAGAGTTAGCAACCCAGTCTCCACCACATCCAGCAAACCCTACAATTAACAACCAGCCGAGTAAAACCAGCTAGCCAAGGCACCTTCGGTTTTGGTATTAAGGACACCCACATCTGTCTCATACACAGAGGGTTATTACAAACACTGGTGATATGGCAAGCCCCTAGCCACAGCCGCCGGACGACTATCACAGAGAGAGGGCGCCCAGCTCCCCCTTTTTGCCCACCCGAGGAGGGAGACCCCCACCCCCGCGGAGGTATACCTGGCCCCTGTTTTGACTTCTGAGTCATTGACAGGTAGCACAGGAATTCTTCCTATCAATGAACTAACCATGCATGACTAACACCTTTACTAACCTCTATTAACTCACAATAAACCATTTACCTTTCTTGCATACTCTGATCACTAAATTAGCACCTCAGCTATACCATAGAATGAAGATTGAACAATCTAAGAGATACGCTCCTATCACAGCTGTCCCCATCCTCCTCGCAAAGTAGATCCAGTCTCTCTCCCCTAAATACTTCCAGTATAGCCAAAATAGTACCTCTTACTAAGGCTCAGTTATATTAAAATATAAAGGCTTCCTATAGCCATGTGCCACAACAGTAAATACCATCTTACCTAGTCCCCATATCTATTGAGAGCTCAAATAAGTCCATAAGACTCGAGATCCCTACTGTCTACAGGGTCCAGAACCGAGCCTATAAATCTAGCTCCCGCCCCCAGTCAAATCAGTTGAAAGCTAGACACCAACCAGTGGTCACTACCCTGCAGTTAACCTCTAGCTCTGCCCTTGTGTTGTTCCGGAGTTGAGAGATTCCAGATCCGGCAGACTCCGTGGCAGAGAAGACTAATAGAAGCATCTGTCCATGTACAAGTCCTAACGTGCACCTTATAATCTTCACACAAATTCGTGGGTATATAAGTGTGTAGCCAGCAACGATCGTCAAGAGATCCGACTTGAGAACTTCCTACATTTTGGACCACCTGGACGGCCGAGGAACCAGTCGTTAGCCCCCAACATCACCGGAAGCAAGATAACCAGGACCAGATCTACAAATACTAGTCAAGATTCATGTTGCTAGTACTAAGTGTTATAGTACTAGTTTGACACTCGCTTATTAACTTTCTATAAAGTGGCTAGAACCTTGCCCAGTGTAACTCATATTTAACCATTCCATTTGGGACGTACTAAGCGTATCAGTGCTCATTAATTAACAGGTGACATTGACTCTCGTAATTACCTTATTCAGATATTAAAACTCTAGTGATATCTAACGTTCGCCCACTGATTTGTGTTCTACGTATTTCTGCCTTAAGAATATAAAACTTAGATCAGTACCCCCATGAGGTTACTAGAGATTCCGTGTTCTACAATATACGCGTGTCTAATCCTAACTGTGAGCTGCTACTTGGGCACGCGACCAGCCAGTAAGAGATCAAATCAGTGAAATTGAATTACATGAATATATTGAGGTCTTCCAGTAAAATAAAACTTGCTAATTAAACCCGTGATCAGAAGAATATACCTGAACGTTGGAAGTGGGAGACTAGGCTCCATCCAGATCCGCTAATGCTAGCAGTTCCTTTCTATTATTTGTTTTGTGCGAGAATTACTATCTGTCCATGCTCTTTATTTACTTACTTAAATAAACGTGAACTTGTGTCGTGTTACCGTGTGTTTATTTTGTGTTCTCTATTCCTCATACCTTGTATTGTGCATGCAGCCTTATATACCTAGTCATTTAGAACTCACATTACCCAAGTTAAACCTGTAGAAAAACAGGGCATAACAATAATATTACTGTCGGTAGTCCCGATCGCAATAAAATATTTGTAAAGGGTTAAATCACTTCCTCACAGAGTTGCACAGATTACGGAACGCCGAACTATCGTGAATCTTGAGGGGGGGAGGGAAGACTAGACGCCAACGCAGTGTGGCCAGCCATTGCTTTTGGGCTCTAATATTCAACTGCCCGACTGTTGTCTCTGTGTCTTATTTATAGGCATGTCAAGGAAGCTTCAGGAATGTTCTAGAAGTATTGGATGTCGGTGCTATGAAAGTAGTTAATTTATTTTGGTGAACTTAGGGGGTTAGGGTCTTTAATGTGGCGGTAAGTAACTTGTTATCTGATTTATGATCGTGGATATCTTAATTCTAGTATGAGGTACTAGTAGAGCTATTTAGGCGGATTTGGTGAAGGATTTTAGGGACTACTTTGCTGGCACCCTACGTGAATAGGCTGGGAGGTATTATTCATCAATTCACCTAAATATCCTTCTCTGGTCTAGCTGACATGCTATTCGTAATCTAGGATGGGATAAGGAAAATTTTGGTTTTGGTTAAGGATGGGATAGGATGGTATTTAGATAGGTATTTAGATTTGTAGGTCATAACCTGTTGGAAACTCACCTGTTGTCTGGCAAGAATTTGCTGGCTTGCGGGTCAGGGTAATTCTCCGCGGGGGTCGGTTGGGTCCCTGTGGGGTCGGGGGGCATGCCGCTCCCTGAATATGGTTATCGAGAGTTCTTACGTTAATTGGTTTGAGATATGAGTTCAGGTTGTCAGGAGGTATCTTCCTAGTTAGGGTTGATCACTACATCTAATTTTCATGTACGAGGATCACTCGTAGGTGTTAAGAATAGTGGTTTTGTGAAAATGCAAGTCATGGGGAAATTTAAATTTTTAAGGGGGGACGAGAGGGGGTCGTCCTAGTCTCGCGCCGGCTATTGTTCTGGTTCAGGTTGTGAGTGGGGCTAGGGAGTTAGAGGATAGTTAAGGGGGGTACAAGGATAGGTCCTTACCTTCCATTTGTTGAGGTTAGTGAACGAACTGAGTCGGCATGTTATAACGTTCTTATGGCGTCTTTACAGGGGGAGGGTTGTGAATTGTAAAGGGGGTGGTTTGAGGCTAGGCGCCGCGCCGCTCGTGACCTAGGGCAGTGACCCTCAATGCGCTGGATATAGGGGTGGCATTTCCCTACGATCGAACAGGTAGGGTGGTGTGTGCAGCGGGGCGTGAAGGATAAGAGGACAGGATGACCCAAAACAGGGTACCACTGAGCATAGGGTCCCGAAGCAAAACAGAGTAGTGTGGATTTTGGATACGGAGGAGGTGATTGGAAGACGTATAACAATTGTGGAAAAGTAAATGGAAGAGAGGAACACAATGGCGGATAAAAGATAATTAACCTAAGGATTGAATACATGCATGAATGACGACATTATAGCCGTCGTCCTAATAAGATGACGAAACCGGGTTGGTATGCACGTGGCACAATACGACACAAGGACTGTGCCGCTATGTCGTATCAATACTGGTGGCATACTACGGTTAATATTATATATACACTTAGTTACTAGAAGACAAGGCAAGGGGGCAATTGAGCACAGGGGTACATAATTATATCTATACTCGTCATGGAGAGAGAGATTCGATCTGATTTGGTGTGAAATGGAAGCTAAGGTATCTTTTAGATCGCCTCGAAGCTACACAATGAAGGTATTATAGCCTGTATGGTGGTTACATAATTAAATACATACTTAGGTGGTACATCAAGAATGTCAGTGAGTAAAGTATTGTGGTTTGTATATTAGAAGACTGTGATTGAGAGACGTATAATATGTGGAATTAATTGGGAGAGAGAGAGAGAGACCAAATCGGGGATGGAAAAGGGACCGGGGATCTCGTTGGGGGTGGGGATTTCGCTCTCAGGATTTTCGTTCCTGTGGCTCGTTAGGGGTGGGGGTTTCGCTCTCAGGTTTTTCGTTCCTGTGGTATTTTACTTCCGTCGCCTTTATATGACGTACGACCTCGTACCTCAAGGTTGGAGTACGTAGATTTGTTTTAGGGGGGCCAGGCAAGGCCACCTAGAGTACCAGGCCGTGTCGACCATTCTGTGACGTAGGCAATGGGGTGCTACATCCACTGCCCGCGCTCTGTCCCCATTTTATAAATACTCTCTTTTATTCTTTTCTCTGTTAAATTTTAGATTAACGTACAAACAAATTATATATTTTACGTTTAAGGTGTACACGAAACCACTATCTACCTATATCTTACTTTATTATACTCTATATTATGATACCGATATCATAACAACATGTTTTGGTTATTTCTTGCATATGACTTATACCTTGAACAAGTAGTTGTACAAGATTAAAACTTATTATAAGTATATCTCATTACTTTGTTATATTGGAGTAAAATAAAACACAATGATATATACATTACTATATTATACAAAGACATAAACAACCTTACTGAAGAGCCAATTTACGTGACATCCAATATTATTCGTGAACAAATATATATAAGTAACTTAATTATATACTATATGTATGAAGATGAACAATATATTTACTGTAACACACACACATACACACACACACGATATCATATTATATACTATGCAATACAGTACACATTATCTATTTTTCTAGGGTTTGAAGCTTTCTCTTCACGCCTACATTCTTATTAGCTCTGTTAGCTGTTGGGATGTTATTTTCTTTAGCACAGTAATTATTTAAAATTGCATTTGTTGAAGCATATACCACCATACTTTCTATTTTGTCGGTGCTATGACCATTTTCACAGATATCACTACGGAACAGGAGATCAGCATCTGCTAAAGCCGTAACTGTGAGGTGTGTTGCTATATTTCTTTGGCTAGTAGCATTGCGAAAGGCAGGAAGCTTAGCAAGTTTGTTAATTATTACAATATAGTTATAAATGACCATGTTCGCAGTCACACTATCTGGGTATATAAGAGAACCTCTGCTAATTCCAGCAATGTAACTTAGATTTTCTGGGATTTCTTCAGCACTATCTGAACACGTAATCATTTCTTTACAAGCATTACATTTAATTTCCTTTATCACGGAGTAACAACAATAGCCAGCTAAATAAACTATAACGGGGATGATGTCTTTACACCTGTCAATATCCTCCTTACAAACTTCAACATTCGTATGACATAAACCAAAATCAATTTCCTCATCTGTTTTTACTTGCTCATAGTCAATTTCTTCAAAATCCTTTAAAATTACCTTCTTGTCGAGTATGGGTAAACTAAGTTTTAACACTGACATCATCCGTATCTTTTTCTCACACTCATATATTTGGCGTACAGAAATATTGTAATTTCCTCCTGCTAACTGTCGATACTGACCAAATCTTGCTTCCAAATTGTCCGTTTGAAATTTTCCTGTTAGTATGTAGGTCATATTCAGTTCTGTTATGCAATAATTTGTTATTTCTAATATTGCATGGGTCGTATGTTTCAGAGCTCTAATTGTTTCCCTAGTCAGTTGACAGTTTCCCCCCACATCCTGGAAGACTATCCCACGCATCTAACCACTTAAGGAAACTATCCAAGAACTGATATCGGTCATCTGTACTATTTGTTAATGGACAAGATAACTTGTTATTGTGCCTAAGACCTTTAAATGGGGATTTCACATTCATTATATTCCACCAATTAAGAAACACTTCGATGTACCTAGCAACATCTGAAAATAACGTTAGGCCATTATGTTTTCCAATCTTGAGCAAGGCTTGAATTATATACTCATTAAAAATTTGGAGAACTAATTTGACATTTTGTCTCTCTAGGTTGGAGGGGGATAATGCTTTCAGGCTTAGCCTATAGGCCTGCTTTAGGAGCAAATTTTCCTCTAAGAAATACAGTTTTTTGAGAGTACTGAATCTTATTAGATTCATTACGGACATTTTTACTTGGGAACTGTGGGAATTTCATAGTTTTTTCTTCATCTTTCTGTCCTAGCCAATTATTCCTGATGCATTTTAAAATATGTACAGCGTCGTATAGGAAAAAGAGAGGTCTGGTACTTTGCGCTGGATGTGGGTAAACAATGGACAGTTTTGGTGGATTGGCAAAATATGATACAGCTTTGCCATTGATTGCATTATTGTCTGTTACAATGCTAATGACACTAAATCCTATCTTCTCAAGCCCTAAAATAATCTTCTTCATAATGTTATATAATGTCTCTGCCTTCATTATCTTTGCTGGAATTATGTGAACAACATCTCTGTATTTTGACCGAATACTGTTTAGCATAAACACATATGCGCTTGTTGCAATTGCATCACTGTCAAATGCTGAACCAACAATATTTCCTGCTTTATAATCCAAGTAAGGCTTCAGGTGAATTTCATCAACCATCATTGTAACCGTTTTATCACGGGTTGTCAGGGACTTAAATGTGTTCTTAATATACATAAGAAAATGGCTGGTACGGTGTTCGATAGCTGGGTTAAACGTTTTGGACAAAAATATTCGTCTTATAGTTGAATAGCTAGGTAGAATTAGGCATTTCTTATCTCTCAGAAGTCTGTAACCTTGAGGTGAGCAATTATGCAAGAGAGAGGAGAATATCAAAAATTCTGAGGAGTAATCAAATTTAGTGAGAGTCATTAAATGAAGCTGTTCACAAACGAATTTGAGTGTATTCTGATACTTGAAGCTACTATCCTGTACAATAGTTGACAAAAAGGGGATCACAAGTTGAATTATTACAATTGCATTAATTGGGTTTGAGGCAGGATTATTGATATCGCACTTACGCAAAGCATCAAGCAACACTTCAAGTGTATTAATGTCAATGACCTTTGAAGGAATCTTATAATCCCCTAGCTGGTTTATTTGCACCGCCTGTACACTAGCCTGAACATTACAGTCTGATTTGATGACTAAGGACAAAATAACTTTAGGTTGTGGGGAATGAACAATTCGACATATATGAAAATCTTCCTCGTTTTCAATAACTGTCCAGTATTTCTTATCAATGAACTGTATTTTGTCTTTAAGTTCATCTAAAGAATTAAATGTTATGTCTTGTTTGTACTTATTGTTATCTGCAATACTCTTTGCTACCGCAGCTTGAATGGCAGACTCTTCCATTCGTTTCCTCTTCTTGTCCGGGGCTTCTCTAGCATGTGATGGGCCAGAAAGGTAAGAGGGGCAGTTTGGCAATTGTGATGGAATTACACCATCACAGAGCTGAGGATACGTCAACTTGGCCACTAATTTAGTTCCGCTCTTCTCGTCAAAGTACAAAGTCTCTCGCCTTATTTCATCAGGTCTAAAATGGAGCTCACACACCTGTAAGAGATGAAAGCTCCGATATAGCTAAGCTAAAAATAAATCGTTGCATAATTGTATTGCGAGCGATATTATTGCTTGGTAGTTCAATCATTCACGAAGGAGTAAATACACTGATTTTGAGCAGTGTGTAATTTGACTTATGAATATTATATACAATTCAATATACCACACTTAAATTACAGTACTGGGTAGGCTTAAATTTTGTATATATATTTTTTCCATAATTGGGAATACAAAATTATTTCATTATGCAGCATTGATCCAGGAGGAGGATCCAATTCAATGCATCCGCCAGCGTCGTCGTCAAACATACACAACAAACAAAATAAAATAACTTCTACTCCGTGGTTATGGATAACTTGCTTCGTCGATAATAATAATAATACTAATATTAGTAATTATAATAATATCAATAGTGAAATTAAAAATAATTATATTAAAGGTAACACATCTATTATATCATTAATGAAGTCATCGATATACCACATAATAAACTCCCGAAAATATATACTCCCACTGTTGAGCTACTCAATTACTATTATTCTTATTATTACTATTATTAATATTATTATTATTATTATTATTATTATTATTATTATTATTATTACTATTATTATTATTATTATTATTATTATTATTATTATTATTATTATCATTATTATTATTATTATTATTTATATTAACATTATTATTATTTCTATTTCAACTTGCTGAAGGAATGAGTAAATTTAGTCATGTATTGTTTAAGCCTACCGTACTCAATACTTAGACACGTGAATAACATTGTAGAATAATTTTTACTCACCCTGCTGTTTTCATTTGGAATGTAATCTACTCGTCGAATGGCTGTAAGCCATTTGCTGGAAAGGTCAGCATTCCTTGGGAACCTAAACACGTGCACTTTCGGTCCCGATCTGTAATTCCCCTTGCAATTTGGCACTGAACACGTGTAAGGCATTGTTGATGATCATGGAGAAGCTATCACAGGGAATAATGTACTTATAAAGTATATATGAGGGGGAAATAGTTTGGAAACACAGCGACAACCTCCCCCTACCTCACTAAAATGTATACTGACCTGCGAGGGTAGTGACCGTTTCAGCACTCCTTTTGTCGACATCACAGAATTTAAAGGTCCCATCCGTGCGGCCTGGTACTCTAGGTGGCCCGGGGATCTCGTTGGGGGTGGGGATTTCGCTCTCAGGATTTTCATTCCTGTGGCTCGTTAGGGGTGGGGGTTTCGCTCTCAGGTTTTTCGTTCCTGTGGTATTTTACTTCAGTCGCCTTTATATGAGGTACGACCTCGTACCTCAAGGTTGGAGTACGTAGATTTGTTTTAGGGGGGCCAGGTCAGGTCGGTGAGGGGGTTAGGTTGGAGGGAAATGGCAGCCTGCCGCTGAGGACGAAGATTACTGTCTTCCCGACTAGCAGCAGACTGTGCGGAAAAGATAGACAAAAACTTAAAACATTTTATCCTGGAATGTGAATAATATAATGAAATTAGGAAAAAAAATTACGAGATTACTCAGGCCATATATCCAAGACACTGAAAACTAATAGGAGAGTTACTATTCAAGAAGAAGGGAACGAGAGAAGAAAATACATAGATGTTGGAAAAGGAGAGAAAAGAGAATAAAAGAACTTGACGAAAGAACAGATAATTAAGAACACAGGAAAATTAAGAAGAGCTAAAGTGTTTAACAATGTATAAAACAAATTTAAATGATAGTAAGAAAAGTGTAGGCTAACAAGAAAGGGAATACTACTAAGGAAAAAATATATATAATATATACAGTACCTGTATATGGAAAACATGTAAATTTATAGAATCATGCCCAATCGCTTAGGAATTGAGAACAATACAAAACAAAATCCCATGGAAAATCCAGTACAATAAACAGCATCATCATCATCAGGGGGGGCTGGATTAGTTAGGGTCGCCGTTAGTCTTGGTGAAGGTCTGGTTTATTGGTAGGGGTGGTGGTGGTGGTTGTGGCTTTGACCTTGGGGGTTCGCTTTCACTTTGAGAGGGAGGGGTGGATATACCGTTAGGTCTGCCATTAGGAATATGGGTCTGGGTGAGAGCTGGCCCTGGGGCAGTTTTGGATGAGTTTTGTGGGCGTGAATGGTGGGTCTGTGGAGGTTGGAAAAGCAGAGAGTGGTTGGTCGGTGGGGGAAGAGATTTTGGCTGGAGAGGGGTTGATGTTGGATGATGGTTTGATATGGATGGTGGCTTGAAAGGTTGCGGTCGGGTTGAATTGTGTAGAGAGTTGTGGTCGCGAGTGGGGTTGTGGGAAGGGTGAGTAAGGCTGGAGGTTGAGAGGTTACGATGATCGGGTGGTTTGGAGTGTGGGGATTTGATAGAGAGATGGTGGGGGGGGTCTGGGCAGGCAGGGTTGTGGTTTGAGAGGGGTTGAATTTGGACTGATTTTATTGTCGGGAGAGACGTGGATGGGATTTCGAGGAGTGGTTGAGGTTGAGAGGTTGATTATGTTGTTTGGGGTGAGAGAGAGAGTAGTATTTTGGGGTTTAGTCAAGGTGGAAAAAGTTTTGTGGTTGGATTTGGATGGGCGTGGTATTTTGTCGAGCGGGATCTTCGGAGGTGGAATTTGGGGTGGATGGGGTAACGGTGAAGAGGGGGTTAAGGTAGGGGGGGAAGAGGAGGTAGGGGTTATGTACGGGGGTGATTTTGCGTTCTGAATGTGGTCGTGAGAGGGTAGGCTGGCAGGGTGAGAATTGGTGGAGGTTGAGAATTTAGGATGATCTGGGGTTTTTGAGAGTGGGGGTGTGGGAGATTGACAGGTAAATTGTGGAGATGGGTGAGTAGGTAAGTTTGGAGAGATTGTTGCGGAAGAGATTTGTCTCGGAAAATAATGGAATTTGGTAGGATGGATGAAGGAGACATTGATGGAGATTTTGGTTCTGGTGCTGGATTAGGCTATGGGGCAGAGGTAGGTTGGCGAGCGGGGGTGTTACTGGAGGTGGATTCAGGAGCGGTTCGGGTAATGTTGGAGAGGGTGACAAGGGAGGGGGGGAATAGGATTTGATTTTGCCCCGAGGGGCGAGTTTATTGAGCAGCGCCCCCCATCCTGTGAGGGGACAACCACTAGTAAGGCGATACATACTGCTCAAAGAGCCATTATTCCACTGAAACAACAGCATCGTCGTCTGGTTACATTCATATTTGTGTTTATAAGTCAGGTTGGCATTATTCAGATGCGTTATTATAGTTTCCTCATTTAATTGTCACATGGTCTGTATATACGTATTTCATTAAAAAAAAAAAAAAAAAAAAAAAAAAAAAAAAAAAAAGCAAGCAAGCAAGCAAGCTTGTAGTGACTGAATTATTAATTGACAGGTTGTAAATAATAGCACTACAGAACTAGTGCAATCGTATGAGGAGACTATTCATATTTTCATTACATCAATGATTATTGAGATCATAGTTAGCTGAATACAATTATTACAAAAATAGGCAATGGTATAAATCAACATAATACATAATTTAATACAGGCGGACATAATCATGATCGGGTTCGTTGTGCACTGGGAGCTAAGGTGTCTTGAGATCGCCTCGTACCCACACACAACGAACGTATTATAGTCTGCATGGTTGGTATCTAATTGAATATACTTAGTGGGTATTTCAAGAATGTCAGGGGGTAAGGAAATGTGATTTGTATATTAGAAGACTGTGATTAACGAGACGTGTAACATGTGGAGGGAGGTGGTAGAAAGAGAGGGATCTCGTTGGGGGTGGAAGTTTCGCTCCCAGGAATTTTCGTTCCTGTGGTATTTCAATAATAATAATAAAATAATAATAATAATAAGGGGACAACCACTGGTAAGGCAATACATACTGCTCAAAGAGCATTATTCTACTGTAGCAACAGTATCGTCGTCTGGTGTTATTATAGTTTCCTCATTTGATTGCCACATATGCTGTATATACGTGCTCATGAAAAAAAAAAAAAAAAATTACTGAATTATTAATTGACAGGTAAATAATAGCACTACAAAACTAGTGCAATCATATGAGGAGGCTATTCATGTTTTCTTACATCAATGGTTATTGAGATCATAGGTAGCTGAATACAATTATTACATACAAGATGTGACTAATATTTCGAACTACATTAATTATTATGCAATAATAGTACCACAAATATATTACAATCATATGAGGGACACTTCACATTCTTCATTACATCAACGGTTATTGAGGTCATAGTTAGCTGAATACAAGAGTCACATACATAATGTGACTAATATTACCAACTACCGGTACCGAAGTTATAATGGAATTATAGTAATACAAATATTTTACAAAGATGAGTTACATGGTTCAAATTCTTATTACAATAATGGTTATTGAGGGGATAGTTAGCGCAATATGACCAGTGGAGAAGTTTACATGCCGATAGTAATATAATATTTAGTAGGGTGTGTGGTTATGAGAGAGAGGGAGGGGGGTTGTAGGAGGTAGAGGAATGGGTGGGAGAGTAGGGGGGGGGGGGGGGGGGGAGGAGGAGGAGGTAAGGTACTCCAGGGAGGAGGAAAGTGTGAGAGGGGAGGTGTGTGAGTGTGTATGTCCCTTCTTAAACATCCTAGAGGGACCCTACCCGTCGTGACCCAGTCACCAGACCCCAGCCAATGCCTTCTCTATACATAATTATGTATAGAGAAGGCATTGCCCCAGCACCCAAAACACACAGCCACACAGATTCAGATTCATATTCAAATTATTTTATTTCCATAAAATAATATTCGGAGGGAAGGTGCAAGTGGTCCTCCGGGAGGGACAGTGCCGCATATCCGGAGGTACTTGTACATCAAGCCATTAGCCGAGAATATTGAGGACAATACAGCAGTATGGTTAGGGGTTCTGTAGGAGGTAGAGGAATGGGTGGGAGAGGAGGAGGAGTAGGGGGGGGGAGGAGGAGGAGGTAAGGTACTCCAGGGAGGAGGAAAGTGTGAGAGGGGAGGTGTGTGTGTGTGTGTATGTGTTGGGGAGGGTGGGACATACTACATATAAATAAGTTGTTTAAGGCCAGCGATAGTACTGAAGATAAATATGGTAGTACAAAAAAAAAAAAAAAAAAAATCTTAAAAGGGAAAGTTTGAATTTCAACGCAAGTCTACAGATATCGGCAGTATCGTTTCATCGTACCTGACACAACACATCAATAAGTAGGGAAGGAAACTGTATACGTGCAATGAATGAATGAATGAATGAATATAGAAAAGGTGGGTGAGGGTGAAAGAAGGGAAGTTTTTATTGGTGTAGTAAGAGAGAAAGTGAAAAAGTAGGAGCATAAAGAGTGTCGGGGCTTGTCCCAACTTGCGTGAGTTGTTGATTTTAGTTTGGGGGTTTAGGGGAGGCACTGTTGGTATTGAGACACATTTTCCGAGAGCCTCAGTATGGCACGTCAAGAAGGCTTGGAGATAAAAATGGGTGGTAAGGCAAAAGATAATTAATTTTGGGTGGTAAAAGTTAATTTGGTGAAGTGAGATTCAGAAGCTCTGATCGGTCAAAAGTGGCATGGAGGCTGGGCTGTGGACGAGCCGGCATACCCCACCGCCTCTACCAGTCTGGACGAATCAGATGAGTCTGGGTGAATTGAATATAAAATTTGGTAATGGAGAATGTTTTAATGATGGTCTGGCAATTTTGGATGGTAAGGGTCTAAGGTGGGGCAGCAAGGCATGGTTGTCAACTGCAGTCTAGAGAAGATTACACTGTCTTATGAAGAGCTTAAAGATCAAGATTCAATTAAGTTTAGTAGCAAAACAATATTCAGAAGGAAGATACTAGTAGTCCTCCGGGATGGATATGCCGCATATCCGAAGGTACTTAATTGTAGATCAAACCATTAGCAAAGAATATTGAGGACAATTATGTTGCTTACATATGCAAGGGTCATGTATATTGGCTTGCAAAAGGATATGAATTGGCACTTAACAGATTATTTAAATAAAAGCTGTGTTAGAGGCTCAGAGGGATATATATACTGTACATTGTCAATCTATTAAATGAGAATAGCAGTGATAAGTAAAGAAATACTGACTGATATTATAAGTGTGACATGATCAATGAAAATATGAAATCGTGTAGAGGGCGTTACAAAGGGTTTAAGTGTGACCTTGTAAGAAAGAAGAGATGTGTGGAGGGCAAGGGGTGCATACTTATAAGGTTCATGTTTCATGTTTACAGTACATATTATTGTGGGGGGGCAAAGTTCTTGTGTTTTTTTAGTATGTTATTGATTACGTTATTCTTTAGCATGTATATTGCTTGATCCTCAATTGTGGTTAACTGATTATTCCTGTATTCCCTAATCATTGGGCATTCCAGGATATAGTGCTCGAGAGAGTGTTTGTTGGGAGCTCTGCAAACCCTACATTGCCTGTGCTCTTCTTCTACCTGCCAATTCAGCTGCCATGGATAACAATAGCCAAGCCTTATTCTTGCATGTACTGAGTCTACCCACCTACTCGTTGTACGTTTACCATAGGTGTATTTGGTCGTAAATGCTACTTTATTGTAGTAGTTTATAGATCGGCTGGTATTATGATGTCTAGCTCTGTCTTCATCCACTCTTTCTTCTTGTGTCTTTTTAATTATAGTTCTCATTTGTTTCAATGACAGTTCAAGAATATGATCAGGTTCTTCTTTCTCTGAGGCCTCCTTGGCAAGCTTATCTGCCCTTTCATTGCCGGGGATGCCTACATGTGAAGGAATCCAGGCAAATTTGACCCCTAGCCCCTTCTCCCCTACACATTTTATCCCCCGTCTGATATCTTGTACAAGGAAAGGATAGGTGGGTTGGGGGCTAGAGATAGCTTCCAAGGCCGCCCTGCTGTCAGATAGGATAAGAATATTCTTTCCCCTTCGAAAGATACTCCCAATTCCCATCGCTATTGCCACCAGCTCAGTTTGAGTGGAGGAGGCCCAGTCCTGTAGCCTGGATAGTTCATGGAGGTAGGCGGAGCTGTAGAATTCTTGGTTGATGCGGGTGTTTGAAGGGGTTCACCGAGGTTGGGCATGTGGGGAGATTATGGTTGGGGGGGTGAGGTTGACAGTTTTGAGGGGGGGACAGGTGATGAATATGAGGAAGTGAGAGGCGTGACAGGTTGTTGAGGGATTGACGGGGGTGAAGGTTGGTCTTGGGTGACAGGGGCATGTGAGAGAGTGGAGGGGGGGCTCATTTTCTGACCAGCATTTTTCAGGGGTGACATTGAAAGAGAATTGGTTATGGTGGGGGTGACCATTTCTGCATTCTGTGGTTTGTTGGCAGGCATAGAAAAAGGAGGGGGTTCATGGGGTAACACAAGCGGCTCGCTTGGTGTAGTGACTAGCGTCTCGGACTTCCACCCAGAAGGCCCGGGTTCGCGCCCACGCTCGGCGCATTAAAGATTTTTCACAAGCACTGAGTCGTTACCATCCCTCATGAGCAAAGGGATGGGGTAGTAGTACAGGACCCCAATGGAAATACGCCTAATCGGCCTTATTGAGCTATCCTTAGCTAGCTTAGCATGCGCTAGCTTTAAGAACTATTATTATTATTATTATTATTATAATTGATGGAAGATTATCGTTGGTGGATGGCTGGGCAGGGGAAAATTTAGGGATGGTCAGAGAGGATAGAGGCAAGGAAGAGTGCACTGAGGTTGGACTTTCATCGGGAGTCATTTTGGAAGGGTGCATGGAGTTTGATTCCTTAGGGGAATGGAGGGACTTATTGATGATAGTGTTAAGTGGAGGAATACATTTACTTTCTTGGATAGGAGCTGAAGGGGTGGATAGGGGATTCACAGAGTGTTTAGACATGGCTGGGGGTGAAAAAAATTCAAGAGCTTCATTTACTAAGGGGGAATGTGAGGGAATGGATGGATGTGGGTGAACAGACCTCGGACTCGAGTTGGTAATGGTGAAGGGTTGTTCCTCATTTGTCATAGCTGGCGAGTTGTTTGGAGTGGTGGGTGTCCGTAGAAGTTTCCGTATTTCTCGGATGTTCTGGTGGAAACTCGCTGTCCCATGGTCCATGAAATGTTGGTAGATGTCTACCGGAAGGAGGTTCACCAGGGAGAGGAACACCTGTTGTTCTTGGTATTCAAGGGTTCGCGAGGGACATGCGGATTTGTTGTGCCCCCATACCTTGGTTAGGGTGACGTCCAGGCGTCCTTCATATACCACTTGATCGAGTTGGCACATTTCTCTGATGGAGAGCATATGTTCTTCGAATGAGCCGTACAGGTCGAGATGGGCGGTGATGTGGGGTGGGAGGATGTCGAACAATGCGGTGAATAAGTGTTCATTTTGTTGCTCGTCATCTTGAGAGCTATACGTGGTCCTCACGTATCTGTAGAGTTGTACGAGGGTCACATTGATATCCCCTTCATACTTGATCTCGTCGACTTTTATTATTTTGGGGGCGACGAGGGAACCCAAAAGTGGCCCTAAGGTCTGGATCACGAGGGATCGAAACTGGTTCCAGGTAAGCTTTGGCGTTACCTGTTTAGCAATTTGGGAAACGGCTTTTCCCAACTGCATAATGTGCAATAATGCAACGGCGATTTTCTCGCGGTCATTTTGAAGTGCCAAATCTAACACTGGCTTTACTATGTCTAATTAAGTGGCGATATCATACGTGTTTACATCATACTTGGGAATGTGAGTGTAATAGCGAGCTGCCATTTTTGCGATGTTACCATGCTTCTATTGTTTCAAAAAATGTAATGCAATGAAATCTTCTATCCGAATCAAGAACCACCGCTACCGCCAATGTTATGCCCTGATTTTATACAGGATTAACTTGGTATAGGTGAGTTCTGCAAGACTGGGTTATTGGATTTCTTGCAAAATACATAAAGAGAATCAACAGAGGACATAGATAATCTCGGATAAATGGTTTGTAATACAGCTTTATTCTCAATAACACTCAGGTAGAAGGTACGTAATAGAATTCCACGAACATTATATGTTGGAGCACTCAGGTAGGTTATTGGACTTATTACAATCTCCCAGCACTTATCGCGGATTTGGATAGAGACATACTTCCCACTTCCAACGTTCAGGCATTATTCTTCTGATCACATTGCTTTATGATACGTAGGGTACATGAATCACACAGGTTAGGTATTTCGTTTTGTTAACTCTCTCTGGTAATATGACTCTTAATCAAGGATGAAATTATAAGTAATGTGGTTATTGCCCAAGAATTAACGTAAAGGGATAACTGTAACTAGTTGCACTGGTCTAGGATGTTCACTTGTCTAGGTGATACTTCGGACCGAAAATATCAGTGAGGGCGAATCAGGTTAAACCTGATGGCAAGAATAATTACGGGAGTCAGTTCGCCTAAGCTAAATTTCACTGATATATATTAATGTGTAATAGCATAATCACTTATTTCCTAACATCAGAGAAAGTTGAGACACAATCGAATACACTGGATAGTTGATAGTTAATAGCACCGTAACACTGGTACTCTGTGAAGTAACACTGTGATGGAGTTTTCCTGGTTATCTTGCGTTAGTGATGTTGGGGGTTAACAGTAGCTCTGGGGCCGTCCAAGCTGTCCGGCAATGTAGAGAAGGTTTGCAGATGGGCTTCTTGCGGGCGGTTGTGCACCTTTTTTGGCAACAATTGCTGATGGGTTAAGACAGTCGATTGTTGCCAAGGAGTTATTCTTGCCGAGTCCTCACTCAAGAGTTTCTCGCATAATCCCTTCTAACATAAAAAGATCTTTCTGCCTTAGATCAGTTATGAGTTATGATCGTTCGTAGCTCAAGTAGCGGAGGGTGCACTATCAGAAGTTAATGAAACAATCAATAATTTGTGAATTTGTTGTCTACCAATATAATATTACTGCCGGTAGTCCCGATCGCAATAAAATATTTGTAAAGGGTTAAATCACTTCCTCACAGAGTTGCACAGATTACGGAACGCCGAACTATCGTGAATCTTGAGGGGGGGAGGGAAGACTAGACGCCAACGCAGTGTGGCCAGCCGTTGCTTTTGGGCTCTAATATTCAACTGCCCGACTGTTGTCTCTGTGTCTTATTTATAGGCAGGTCAAGGAAGCTTCAGGAATGTTCTGGAAGTATTGGATGTCGGTGCTATGAAATTAGTTAATTTATTCTGGTGAACTTAGGGGGTTAGGGAGGGGGGCCTTTAATGTGGCGGTAAGTAACTTGTTATCTGATTTATGATCGTGGATATCTTAACTCTAGTATGAGGTACTAGTAGAGCTATTTAGGCGGATTTGGTGAAGGATTTTAGGGACTACTTTGCTGGCGCCCTACGTGAATAGGCTGGGAGGTATTATTCATCAATTCACCTAAATATCCTTCTCTGGTCTAGCTGACATGCTATTTGTAATCTAGGATGGGATAAGGAAGATTTTGGTTTTGGTTAAGGATGGAATAGGATGGTATTTAGATAGGTATTTAGATTTGTAGGTCATAACCTGTTGGAAACTCACCTGTTGTCTGGCAAGAATTTGCTGGCTTTCTGGTCAGGGTAATTCTCCGCGGGGGTCGGTAGGGTCCCCGTGGGGTCGGGGGGCATGCCGCTCCCTGAATATGGTTATCGAGAGTTCTTACGTTAATTGGTTTGAGATATGAGTTCAGGTTGTCAGGAGGTATCTTCCTAGTTAGGGTTGATCACTACATCTAGTTTTCATGTACGAGGATCACTCGTGGGTGTTAAGAATAGTGGTTTTGTGAAAATGCAAGTCATGGGGAAAATTAAATTTTTAAGGGGGGACGAGAGGGGGTCGTCCTAGTCTCGCGCCGGCTATTGTTCTGGTTCAGGTTGTGAGTGGGGCTAGGGAGTTAGAGGATAGTTAAGGGGGGTACAAGGATAGGTCCTTACCTTCCATTTGTTGAGGTTAGTGAACGAACTGAGTCGGCATGTTATAACGTTCTTATGGCGTCTTTACAGGGGGAAGGTTGTGAATTGTAAAGGGGTGGTTTGAGGCTAGGCGCCGCGCCGCTCGTGACCTAGGGCAGTGACCCTCAATGCGCTGGACATAGGGGTGGCATTTCCCTACGATCGAACAGGTAGGGTGGTGTGTGCAGCGGGGCGTGAAGGATAAGAGGACAGGATAACCCAAAACAGGGTACCACTGAGCATAGGGTCACGAAGCAAAACAGAGTAGTGTGGATTGTGGATACGGAGGAGGTGATTGGAAGACGTATAACAATTGTGGAAAAGTAAATGGAAGAGAGGAACACAATGGCGGAAAAAAGATAATTAACCTAAGGATTGAATACATGCATGAATGACGACATTATAGCCGTCGTCCTAATAAGATGATGAAACCGGGTTGGTATGCACGTGGCACAATACGACACAAGGACAGTGCCGCTATGTCGTATCAATACTGGTGGCATACTCCGGTTAATATTATATATACACTTAGTTACTAGAAGACAAGGCAAGGGGGCAACTGAGCACGGGGGTACATATATCTATACTCGTCATGGAGAGAGAGATACGAAGTAGCTTTCCTGCATCTCCTGATAATCGTCTGCAGATTGGTCATAGTGAGTTTATCCGAATTAACATGCCTAAATCAATACAATAACTGGCATAGGGTTATCGGGTGTATAGAGTCGTGGTTAAAGGTTGTTACATAACTCGTAATTAACTTATCTAAATTAACAGGCATAAATCAATACAAGAACTGGCAAGGGACACAAATTGACAGACGAACAATGCAACGTGAGGTTATGTATAGCTCACTGCTAAAAATGGGGGAACGAAGATAGGTGTCTTCTCTTTTTACAAGTTCCCTAAATTATGTTAACATTAGGGAGTTGGTACATCAATAAAATAGCAATGTGGATCTCAGTGAGTTATGGGGCTGTCTAGTGTAATTTTCATAATTAATCTCGGAATTACTCCTAGGTATTTTGTCTAGGGAAATGGAGGTTGTATTGGGAAGGTTGGGAATATATCTAGTTAGCGGATAAAACAACGGGAGGTTAGAGACATATAATTGCTAGAATTGGGGGGTCTATGATTGTTATATAACTAAATACAGGGCTGACGTAATCACGATCTGATTTGGTGTGAAATGGAAGTTAAGGTGTCTTTTAGATCGCCTCGAACCTACACAATGAAGGTATTATAGCCTGTATGGTGGTACATCAAGAATGTCAGTGAGTAAAGTATTGTGGTTTGTATATTAGAAGACTGTGATTGAGAGACGTATAATATGTGGAATGAATTGGGAGAGAGAGACCAAATCGGGGCTGGAAAAGGGACCGGGGATCTCGTTGGGGGTGGGGGTTTCGCTCTCAGGATTTTCGTTCCTGTGGCTCGTTAGGGGTGGGGTTTTCGCTCTCAGGTTTTTCGTTCCTGTGGTATTTTAATAATCACTTAAGTTTGTAATGGTTCATTCACTAGTGCCAATTATATTTTCCTGAACGATAACGATGACTTAAAGACTAACATTAACCATAAACAAAACCTACCTTACCCAAATTAACGTTTAGGATCATCGTCCTGATAAAAGAAAATTACCACGAGAGATTGTAGGCCTATTCCTTATAATTTCTGGAATATACTGTCTGGACAGATATCAGTCGTATTAGTAGCGCATCCTCTTTGTTTTGCCTCAGTTTTGGCTTGGCGGCCAGAATAATTGTACACCGAGTAGCACAAGAGGTAGCCGCTCGGAATGCCAAATATATATATATATATATATATATCAGCAAGGGGCTTATTGCGTGGAAAGCGCAGTCGAATAAGGAAAAGCAGGACCAGGGTTACCACGAACATCTTTATTGTTTGCAACGTTTCGGCACAGTCACGTAGGCTACCATCATCAGGCTAGATGCCGCTAGAATAAACAAAATAATATACCTTTATATTACATAGTTATAGTTACTAAAATTATACATGCAATTTTCTATGAAAGGCATGTATAATTTTAGTAACTATAACTATGTAATATAAAGGTATATTATTTTGTTTATTCTAGCCTGATGATGGTACGTGACTGTGCCGAAACGTTGCAAACAATAAAGATGTTCGTCATAACCCTGGTCCTGCTTTTCCTTATATATAATTTGTTATGCCCGGTCCAAATTGGAACGCGAGATATTCTTTGTACAATGAGCAGCTCTCTAACTGGATAGGTATACCTTAAACTTTAAATAAAGAGACAACACGGCAGGATAGTAAGCACACAGGTAACAAGTTAACATGGGTTTTATTCAGTTTAAGACCTGGTTCATGGAGGAGCAAGACATATATTTTATACCTGTAACCTGGAGATCATCAACAACAATGAGAATAATTAAGACATACAATAATCAGGTTATCAAGTAAGCAATAGGAGTCGGACAATGGGTCCGGACTCAAGGTAATAATAATACTCCTAGAATACAATTATAAGGTATCCAAAATGGTGGAGGTACACCTCCTACCCAAATAGATCTCAGAGAGGATCTCAACAAAAGACAAGAGTGCAGTAATGGCAAATGCCGTCTGGATCATGCAATGATGTCCCCGGCATATAGTGACGTTAACTGACTCTAAAGCAATAATGGCCAAGTGGTCATCAACAATAAAGTGGGCTCGGAAAGGCTCACAAATGATATTAATACTATAGGTGTGCTAGATCTCACCTGGCAAAGATTAATCCTTAACTCTAATTGTGTACTAGCAAGGTGCTGAAGGCTGAGGCAACAATCGTCGGGAGCTGAGATAGAGTGAAATCTATTCGAGTTATGAACCTGACAGAATGTTAAATGAATTAGGCTAGAAGTTATACAAAGGGACTAGATTACGTGCAAATATGTGTTTGTGTTTGATGCTATGGGTATTATATAAGCACGCCCCCTCTGTCGGGCTATGGGAGACCAATAACCCGGGAAGGTGCATATATAAGGATCCCCTGATAGGTATGTATAATGTGTCCCGGCAAGTGGGCTAATTAACGTCAATTTAAGTAGGGAGAAGAAAGACCTCTCGCAAGACGTAATGTTAATGAGAACCCCTGAAGATAACTTCTACCACAACCCTGAGTCAACTCTATACCCATAAACGGTACAAAAGCACTTAAAGGAGAGCTGTAGTGAAGAGGAGGGCCCGTAGATCGAGGGAGGATCCAGTAGTCCGGAGGGCGCTGGGCGTGATGACTCCGGAAGTTGGTCCAGGGGGGGGGGCGGCTGGGCGTGATGACTCCAGCTACTGGTCCAGGGTGAGTCACAAGATGATTCCTTAGACCTTGGCGCCTACCACGGGACAACCGGGTTCCTCTTGCACTCCCACAGTGCAGTGATCCCCAAAGGATATGCTGGAGTTCTGCTACAAGGTTTGGGGGGTTAGGGTGACTAGCATAATGATCTACCTAGAGTGGCAAGCAGTCTAGATAGTGACATTATAGGTAGTCTAAGGGGGGTCAAGGTAAGTGTCTTCCTTCCTTGCTAGTTCGTGGAACTATCCGATCCATGTAGCAAAAAGAGAATCCAGAAAGGGGAGCCCAAAGTGGGTTGCCCAAAATTAGTCCTCTTCCTGATGGGGGGAACCCGATCTGGTAGATCTCAAGTTACTACACTATCCTCATAATCCCTTGAACAAAACAAGGTACGAATCCTTTGGTACTTGGTTTGTGCACCGCATCGAAGGCCAGAAAGGGGGAGCCCAAAGTGGGTTGCCCAAGCTAGTCCTCTTCCTGATGGGGGGAACCCGACCTGGTAGATCTTCGATCACAGCACACAGCTGACAAGTTGAACACCAGCTATCTCTGGCTGTTCTTACCCTGAACTAAATAATACCAAATGGCAAGCTTAGTTACTGATGTCAGTCAAGTCAAATTGAGTAGTGACAGGGGGTTAGGGGGAAGTGGGCATAGGACAAGAATAGTTGGATGAAGTGAATTTTAGCAGGAGAAAAAGGTGTCCAGGCTTAACTGGAGCTGCCTGAGGGTTTCCTGATTTAGCTGCTAAAGAGACTGGCCAGGGCAAGGTCGACAGGGGCGCGTTGGGGGTGACTCCTTGCTGGCTTGGGTATCATCTGCCATGCCATTCCGACATGTCTGTTCGGGGGGGGGGGGGGGGGGGGGGGGGGGGGGGGAGGAGGTTGTGAGCCTCTTGGATTTTATTTGTTTTCGTCATGATGTCCAGGCTGGGTGAGTATAAGGCAATCTTCTTGCCCATACTTAAGGCGCCCGGCTTGAGAGGATCAAAGGCGTTTGGCGCGTGGTGGTTATGTCCTTGTAGCTCTGGGGGTGGTGCGCCTGGACTCTGGCTGTACCTTGTAGCTAGATGCCCCCGGGCAGATTCTGTTATAAGATGGGGGTGATCACTTCCTGGTGGGAGAGGAAGTGGATGAGAAATGGCATGTGCAGGAGTAGGGTTGGCTGCAGGTTTAGTGGCAGCTAGAGATGCGGTCTTATCATCCTGAGACCGCATCTCATAATTTATTATATATATATATATATATTGTTATGCCCTGATTTTATACAGAATTAACGATTGATCAAGGTGAGTTCTTCGAGACTGGAATATCAGATTTCATGCAAATACATATAAGGAATCAATAGAATATATAATATAATTTCGGAATGTGGTTTGTAATACAGCTTTATTTATGTAGCACTTATTAGCATAGAAAATCGAATAAATTCACTTAGGAAAACATGAAGGGGCAAAAGATTCAGTATCAATATTGGTCTTTCAATTCTTCTAGCACGATCGCGGATCTGGATGGAGCGCTCACTACCACTTTCAACACTCAGGTATTATTCTTCTGAGACAGGTACAATTAGGAATATTATAGAATTTTCACTCGTGGGGTACCTATTAAATTTTTAGAAGTATCATATGAAATTAATTGCGTATACCTTGTGTTCTGTTATTTCTTTAGGCGAGTAGATATCTTCCGGTATTTATTTTCACAAAACGCGGATTATTAATCATGAAACAAAATTATATGTTTAGTTGACTGGTTATGCACGGTATATGAATTCGTCATTGAGATTACTTAGTTCACGACCTATCCAACAAACTCTCGGGATCTCATAATATCTATACCATAGTCTCAAATAGGGAAGACTTGTTACATGGCTTAGGGTAAATACTGTCGCTACAGTTATCAATCGATCATATAGTACGGTATTTCCGCACTGATACAACAATAATTAATAATGCACTGTTGAGTTGTCTTCTTGGTATCTCGATGCACTGTCGACTGTCGTTGAGGGTTTCTTGGCTGCTCCGTGGGCCGTCCAGGGTGTCCGGTCGTGTGAAGAAGTTACAGTTGGGTTAATGGGGTTAATGGTTCCGTAACTATGAGGAGTACAGTTGGTCACCATATCGAACTAACGCAAGTATTCTAGGCATGTAGCTTTTGAACGAATACTTGACTATTCTGACCTTTAATATTAACCGTTGATGAAGTTCCGTTCAGGTACTCTTGAGCTAGGATTTTAAATGTTATGTTTCAGGCAGGGGCCGGATTAACCCAGGAACTGCGGGAAGACTCTTAAGAGTTCCCCCGGTGGACTGCGGGAAGACTCTTAAGAGCAAGGCTTTTGAACCTGTATCAAAACCGCGGGTTTATAGGCAGGCGGCTACAAATTGGTGTGGGTATAGTACTACATGTCAACTCTCGATACCACCCCGCCACACACTCGCCCCGCACTTGTGCAAGCACCACCGCGCCAGAACCCAAGCACTAGTCATGGAGCCCACACGTCCCTCACGCCCGCACCCTGATGACACAACCAGCCCTCCTTCTGGTGGTGTCAGCTGCCGTGGAAGGCAGAGGGTGGCTACCAGAAACCCTAGCTACCAGTACGACACGCCCTACAGCTCGGAGGACGAAGCACCAGCACCAAAAGCACGTAAAACACGTGCAAGCAAGGCAATTGCACAGAGGTCATTGGCCTTTGGGGACACTGCCACCACAACCCAGGCCACTGCAACAACCACTACCACCACCACTGCCACCCCTGCCACCAGTACCAGCGACACAGGAGGCCGCCCTAGGGCTGCAGAACCTGCGGGGGCAGGCAAAATCAGAGGCACGGGCGTAGGGAAGAAAACCTGTACGCCTGCCACAGTGACCCTGCCACCACCACCAGCCGCCCCTGGCCCGGCTGCCCCTGCCACCCCTGCTGCCCCTGCCCAAGGAAAAGGGAAGGGGAAGGGGAAAGGGAGAGGGAAAGCGACTGCTGGCCCTGCCGGCCCTGCTGCCCCTGTCGCCCCTGCCCAAGGAACAGGGAAAGGGAAAGGGAAAGGGGCGACAGGCACCACCATCATCTTGCCTGCCTCCAGGCCCACTGCACCACGCACCACTGCGGCCCCTGCCAACGCCGCCCCTGCCTCCACCGCCCCTGCCGGCCCTTCTGCCCCTGCCCATAAGACGCCCCTACGTGCTAGAGTGAGCAGAAAAAATCTGACACCATCCAAGTACGCCACCCTGCTGTTTGGTGGTGATTCGCAGGGCATTGGCAGCCCTGCGGGTTTCGACGACGACGTGGATACGACTGTGGAAGAATTCATGACGTTTTTTGCCTTGTTGTTCCTCATGCCTCTTTGCAAGAAGCATGTGTTGCAACACTATTGGAAGCACGACCCTCTCATCGCCACCCCAACTTTCAATAAGTTCATGACTCGTGACAGATTTTTGTTGCTGCTAAGATTTATGCACTTTGCAGACAACGAAAATCCTAACAGGATTGACAGGATATGGAAAGTTCGGGATGTGTTCACCATGTTGTTGGAGAGGTATAGGAAATACTTTTACCCCTTCCTCAATTTGGTGATTGATGAGTCGCTCGTGCTCTTCAAAGGACGTCTTGTTTTCAAGCAGTATATCCCCTTGAAAAGGCATAGGTTCGGAATCAAGCTCCTCGTGTTGTGCGACTGTGAAACTGGAATAGTGCTTGACATGATCGTGTATACAGGAACTGACATTGACGTACCGAAAGCCGCTCCCGGTGACCCCATGGGCATGTCAGGTGCCATCGTCAGGAAAATGTTGGCACCTTACCTGGGCAAAGGCCACATCATCTACACTGACAACTGGTATACTTCTCCTGCTCTCTGCCAGTTTCTTCATGACAACCAAACGGGGTCATGTGGGACTGTCAGAAAAACAAGAAAGTTTATGCCTAAGTTCACAGGTGATGTCATTCCTCTGTCAGATGCCTCCTCCAGTGACACCTTCTGAAGACGAACTGGCCCAGGAACACCGCGAGAGGCATGTCCGAAGAAGGCGACGAAAGGGGCAGAAGTACAAGCAACTTGAAAAGTCCGGGAAAGTGGTAGCCCTAAAGTGGAAGGACAAAAGAGACGTCCACCTGCTTTCCACAGTCCACACAGGTGCCCAGATGGACTCTGGTAAAATCCACTACCGAACCAGGAAGACCATCTATAAGCCCGACATGGTAGTGGACTACACAAAGAACATGCGCCTGGTGGACAAGTCTGACTGTCAACTGTCAGGTGTTGAGTGTCTGAGGAAGACTGTGAAGTGGTATCACAAGCTCTTCCTCCACCTAGTTGACATCACGATGCTCAACGCCTACAACTTGTGGTTGGTGAAGAGAGAGATGGCCCCAAACCAGAAGCTAAAATTCCGGGAGTTTGTGTATAACGTTGCATATCAACTCCTGGAGAAGTATGGCACCACCACTCACAGACGTACGGCATGGCGTGGGGATCACGTCCCTGACCGCATCCAGCTGGGTGTGGAAAGACACTACCCAACCAACACCGAGCTGATTGGCATTCGTCACAGGCAGGTGCAGTGCCACGTCTGCAGCTCCAGTGTCAGGAAAGCCCATGTAACCAAAAGAGTCACCTCAATGTGCGCCGAGTGCAAAGTTGCACTCTGCTTGGATGACTGCTTCAGGGACTACCACATGTATAAAAACTACTGAGTGCCGCCCCCTGCCCTGCCCTGCCCTGTCCTGCCCTGGACTCGCCCCCTGCCCTGCCCTGGACTCGCGCCCTACCTTACCTGACCTGACCTAATTGATCACGCTACCTCATAATGTTACATATATATTATATAATGTATAGTTCCAAAGATGTCCCTGTGATATAGCTTTTTACATTATATAATTGTATCTTTCATTATTTAGTTTATAAGTTTATAAGTTTCAAAGATTTTCATGTAATATGCCTTCTTTTTTAGTATATCAATATATATGTTTGTTATAGCCAAAGTAATGTGTATATATTTTCTTACCTCAAATGAATTGTACCAAAATAAATGTTTCAATAAATCCTGTCAAACCTACTAAGATAATAAAATAAAACAATAAAAACAAAAACAAAATACAAGGTCATGTCATTGTATTCTTACAATATGATATATTCTATGAATATTTCATATTGTTTGAATACAATGGCATGATCTTGTAAAAAAAAAAATTATCAAAATTTATCTAAACAGTATAAAACCTTCCCCATTCCTCTTGGATTCGATCCCACTACCCTACCACACTTTGAGTTTTCCAGTCCGCAACCTTACCAACCATGCCACAGGAGCTCATACCAAATGTCACTCAAAACTTCGTGTCTACAATCGAAATGACAATATACAACAAAAAATGAATTATCCCACCAATTTACGTTTGTAAATTGATGGGATTATCAATTATATCATGCAAAGGTTTATAAAAGTTTGTCTCTGTCAAATATTAGTAATTATATAACTTTATTCTGTCAAAAATTGCCCAAACACTCAGCAAAATTGCCCCTCTCAGTGTGACTCCAGTCATTATCACACAGTCAAGCGGTCAGTGGGTGACCCTTGCCGCTCCCTCCAGCCACAGCAGCTTTGTCTGGGAACAAAATTTGTATAAATACAATAATGCATAAATTACTCTTCACAAATACATTTGTATTATATAATATTGTAAATAATAATGAATAATAACTGTGTGGGTGTCGAAAATTGCTCAACCAGCTTTCTTATAGCTCGCCTACGCCCTTACGCGCGTATATTGGATTATACATAGTCATGACTGTCATACAAATACTTGCAGTAGGTCTCGAATATACATTTTGATTGCATATTACTTGGAAATAAATAAATATAAGTTTCTCTGGTGGCAATCTACCCTTTCGCAAGTGTAAGGCGACACCAGTCTATATATAGCTCTCTATCAAAAAAGGTTAACTGCCGATGTTTACTGACCACCCTCGTTCCTGGTCTATAATATAGTACTTTATTTACAGTCAATGGCCTACATATTTCTGTGGTACTTCACATGTGTCTAAAATGCAATGTCTGCTTGCATAAAAATGCAATTCTGACAGCCATTTATACGTACGACATACGCATGTCTCACTTTCTCTCTCTCCCATTCCTGACTCATGTTATTGTAGACCTCTTGGTGGCAACGAACCCCAGACACCTGCTAGACATAAGGTTCAAAATCCTAAGACATCCATAAGCCTCGGGCGCCTCCACAATTATCACACAGCTGCGTATGTTTCTTGATAGCTGCGTATGTTTCTCCCTGCCTTCACTCTCTCCACGACTCACTCCCTGCCTCCCTCCCACCCACCCACCCCCACCCACCCTTTTAGGCTTCCGTCTGCTAGAAACTCATTGATAATGTGCGTAAAATATCGCATGAATTGGTCTATATGCGGTATATATATTGTTATATGGCATGTCTACATACGTACAAGTCTGTATTATAGCATGACAGTGCTCTAAGTACGAGATATACGTAATATTATAGCGCAAACCACACTCTCATCTCATAAATTGCCGCCAAACCTCCAACCCATCTTCATTCCCGCCTAAATATTCATTGATAATTCCCTTATATATTGCTATTTTTGGTCACTATGAGGCATATTCATTGTTATATGGGTGGCCTACACACGTATACGTACTCTACATATCCTAAAAGGGATAAAAAAAGGAGATATACGTGATATTACGCTGTAACCCACCCCCTCCTCCCTCAGGTTCTATCCCCTGGGCGCGTGAAAATTCGGCCGGGAAATCTCGCCGCTCGATGACAATCTAGCCGCGCGGTGCCATTCGCTCCACATTTTTCAACTACGGACCGTTCCCCCCCCCCCCCAGACATTTTTGGGGGGTCAAATATATATGGGCCGATGCACGCAAACATTCCCTACACGCTGATGTACTTTTTATCGAAATTGGCAATGGGTCCCAAAATCATCATACATGCGCACAGTATGTACCTGTAAAAAAAAAAAATGTGCACCGCGGAGAGGTTAACAAAACATCGGACGAACGCAAGAGGAGTCGATACATGTAACTCTTCTTGACAGTCTCTAATCTTTTTAACCTAAGATGTGTGCATGGGGGGTATGAGACACCACACGCCTGTGCGCACGTATATGAGCTGTTCCCATCACTAACATCGTTATTTTACCATAAATGGCATTAATACTTATCCATATGCGCCTATTTTACGTTGATTATAAAGGTATTAACCTGTTACAGCAATAAAACAAGTGGAAACAGCGTTTGGATGGTCAAAATCGGCGATACAGGCCGGGAGTTACATAATTTATGGCTGAGGCAACCTCCCTCTCCTCCACTCTTCCCCACGTCTGGAGAGAGACTGTCGATCGATACTCTCTCTCTCTCTCTTGCACTCGCTTGGTAACAGTGATGACAACGCCCTGCTTGCAACTCGCTAATGTTAGCACGAAAATAGACCACAGAATCAGGGAATAACAGGGAAAATAGGTGATAATTGATAATTGTGGCTGTGTAATTCTGTTGTGCAACATTTAATGTGGCACTAGCATATGCAATAACGTGTTCTTTTCCCTCCTGGACTTGAGCTAGGACAGCCCCAATGGCATACAAAGAAACGTCAGTGTATAGACGGAAGGGTTGTTTGTAGTCGGGAAAAGAGACTGTGTGGGCTTGTACTCATTTTTCTTTAAGTTTTTCGAAAGCTAAGTGTCGTTCCGGGGTCCATGAAAACTCGGTGTCCTTGTGAGTGAGTTGGTGAAGTGGTCTGGCTATTTCGGCAATATGTGGAACGAAACGTCTGTAGTACGTGGCTAGTCCTAGGAATGAGCGTACTCCTTTGACGGTAGTGGGGGGTTGTTGATTTTGGATAGCAGATAGTTTCTTGGGGTCAGGAGAGATGCCTTGGTCAGAGATTACATGGCCCAAAAACCCTACGGCATTTCTGGCCATCTCGCATTTAGAGGGCTTGAGTTTTAATCCTGCATCTCTGATTCTTTGTAATACCTGGCGTAGTCGGTGAAGATGTTCCTGCCAGGTTCCGGAGTACACGATGACATCGTCCAGATAGGTGAGACAGGTTTCCCAAGTTAATCCTTTCAACACAGACTCCATGAGATGGGAAAAAGTGGCTGGACCATTGCATAAGCCAAATGGTAAGACATTAAATTCATATAGGTGTCCTCCGCTGGTGGAGAATGCTGTCTTCTGTTGGTGTTCGGGTTATTAATAATAATAATAATAATATTTATTCAGTTAGCAATTTACAGAGTTGGTACCACATAGTATGTTACAAATATGACATGTACCAGCTTTGCATAATTCCAACTAAGGACAGCCCAATAAGGCCGTTAGGTGTATTTCCATTGGGGTCCTTGTGGGATTAGGTTAGCTGGGGAAAAGGGGAGGATAAAAGAAATAGATACTTTAGAGAAAGTATTTCTAGGAGGTTATTTTAAGATACCTTACATCCAATGGTAAATATCAGTAATCCGTAATCAGTAATCATTTCAGTTTGGTTTGCCTATCTCTTGTGTCCTATTTAGTAGTAGACATAAGCTTGGTGCTCCCTTCTCGCAGCTGTCCGGTTCAGGTGTTCCTTCAAGCTACGCCTGAAGGAATACAGTGTTCTCTTTTTACGGACTGACTGGGATAGGTCGTTCCAGTCTTTGATGGCAGTGAAGAAGAACGTTTGCTTACCCTGTCCTTGGATTCTCGGGACCTTAAAATTAAACATCCTGTTTCTTGTATGTCCACTTCTCTCATTTGCTTTAACAAAATCACTCTTAAGATACTCTGGAGCTCTGTCATAGAAAATTTTGAAGGCATTAGTGAGCCTGATTTGTTTGGCCCTGTCAGAGACATTGAGCATACCTAGTGACTGAAGTTGTTCCTGGCCAACATGTGATCTGGGTCCTAGGTTCAGCATGAACCTAACCATTTTATTTTGAGTGACCTAAGTTAGTGCTGTGCTGATTTAGATGATGCAGAGTACCAGGATGACACAGAATAGTCAAAATGACATTGAACAAGCGCTTAGCAAAGGGTCTTTTTGGTCGCCGCTGGCAAGCATCCCACCTGTCTATACAGGTATTTTATATGTGCTCTACACTTACACAGGATAGATTCCAAAATTGTTTCACCTGACAAACTCGAGTCCAGTTTTAGTCCGAGATATTTAACTTGTGACACTGTTGTTATAGGAATATCATTACAGTTGACCGAGAAGCTCACAATGTCTTTCAGTTTGCGTTTTGTCCCACATAAGATGGCTTCCGTCTTGCCCAGGTGAAGAGATAGTCTATTGTCCACTAGCCATTCACTACATGATTCTAGTTCTTTGGAAAGTGAAGCGGCAATACTTATTGGGTCTTTTCCTGAAACCAGAAGCACGCTGTCATCAGCATACAGTAATAATTTACACGAGACGCTCAGTTCCATGTCGTTCACATAACAGAGAAAGAGTAAGGGACCAAGGGTGCTTCCCTGCGGGACCCCACAGTTAATTGGCATAGGTTCAGATATATTATCATCAATTTTGACTCTTTGTGTTCTACCACTAAGATAAGATTTAAACCAGTTCACAGACCCAATGCCCATTGCTTGTAGTTTATTACATAGGATATCATGGTCTACTGTGTCAAACGCTTTTTGTAGATCAAGAAGAACCATACCGGTGTAGTTACCTTTAGACATTTCATTACGAATGTGATCTGTTAAGTGGATGAGACAGGAGTCAGTCGAGTACATGCATCTGAATCTTGATTGAAACTTATAAAATAGATAATTTTCTTTGAGGTAGTGTTCAATTTGGGTGTATACCGCTCTTTCAAGGATTTTAGATACAATACATAATATGCTAACTGGTCTGTAGTTGCCAACTTCTAGTTTATTTCCTTTCTTGAATAGAGGGGTTACAATAGCTTCCTTCAGTTCAGCAGGTACAGTGTTGGTGTTAATTGAAAGGCTGATGACGTGGGTTAGGGGACCTGCTATACCAATGGCTCCATCTCGTAGAAATTTGGCAGGAATTTTGTCTGGTCCTGTGCTTTTATGTACATTTAGGTTAGAGAGCTCGTCAAAAGTGTATTTTGGTGTAACATTTTGCAATGCAAATGTGTTCGGGTGTATGCCTTTATCTCTGTAGAAATTTCGAAAGGTGGCCGTTGTTGTTGTGTATTTATTGAGAGGTTGCGGTAGGTTCTGTGCAAGTGTGTTTGCTATGGAGGTGAAGAAGGTGTTGAAGTAGGTTGAAATTTGTCGTTTATCGTGGCAAACCTGATCATTAATGTTGAGAGCAATATTAGTGTTAGACGAATCCCTTGCCTTGTTGCTGTAGCCTGTTGTGTTTAGGTGCCTCCATAGTTTCTTTGGGTTATTCTGATATTCCTCTGCCTTATTGTGGAAATAATTAGTTTTCGCTGATTTGATTTTTCTACTTAGTTTATTCCTGGCCCTGTTGAACTCATGTTTCAGACCTTGATCCTGTCTATGTTTCACTAGCCTTTTTAACAGACTGTCTCTGTGTTCCAGATGGTGTAGTATGTCATTGTTGATCCATGGGTCTGACCTTGCTTTAATTCGTATGTCTTTCAGAGGAGCTATTTCGTCTAGGATGTTTGTGATGATGGTTCTGAAGCCAACCCATGCGTCATTAACGTTTGTACTTCCAAACACTGGAGACCAGTCTGTATTCCATAAAATGTCCAGAAATGTTTCTTTGTTGTAGTTTCTGAGTGACCTTGTTTTGATAACCTTGTGATTCTCTAGGGTAATTTTTGTGGTTTTCCGTGTGCAATATGTGACGAAGTGATCACTTATCCCAGTCTGTATAACACCTGTGTTATGCCCTGTTTTTCTACAGGATTAACTTGGGTGATGTGGGCTCTATCTGACTGGGTATATAAGGCTGCATGCACAATACAAGGTATGAGGAATAGAGAACACAAAATAAACACACGGTAACACGACACACGATCACGTTTATTTAAGTAGATGAATAAAGAGCATAGAAAGATAGTAATACTCGTACAAAACAAATAATAGAAGGGAACTGCTAGCATTAGCGGATCTGGATGGAGCCTAGTCTCCCACTTCCAACGTTCGGGTATACTCTCCTGATCACTGGTTTAGTTAGCAAGTTTTATAATACTGGAAGACCTCAATGTACTTATGTATTCACTTTCACTAATTAGATTTCTTACTGGTAGGTCGGGTGCCCAAGTAGCGGCTCACAGTTAGAATTAGACACGCGTATATTTTAGAACACGGAAATTCTAGTAACCTCAAGGGGGTACTGATCTAAGATTTATATTCTTATGGCAGAAATACGTAGAACACAAATCAGTGGGCGAACGTTAGATATTACTAGGGTTTTAATATCTGAATAGGGTAATTACGAGAGTCAATGTCGCCTGTTAATTAATGAACACTGATACGCTTAGTACGTCCCAAATGGAATGGTTAAATATGAGTTACACTAGGCAAAGTTATAGCCACTTCATAGAAAAGTTAATAAGTGAATGTCGAACTAGCACTATAACACGTTAGTACTAATAAAGTGAATCTTGAATAGTATTTGTTGGTCTGCTCCTGGTTATCTTGCTTCCAGTGATGTTGGGGGCTAACGACTGGTTCCTCGGCCGTCCAGGTGGTCCAAATGTAGGAAGTTCTCAAGTCGGATCTCTTGGCGATCGGTGCTGGCTACACACTTATATACCCACTAATTTGTGTGAAGGTTATAAGGTGCACGTTGGTACTTGTACGTGGACAGATCTTCTATTTAACTTCTGCCACGGAGTCTGCCGGCTCGGGAATCTCTCAACTCAGGAACAACACAAGGGCAGAGCTAGAGGTCAACTTCAGAGTGGGTACCACTGGTTGGTGTCTATCTTTCAACTGATTTTACTGGGGGCGGGAGCTGGGTTTATAGGCTCGGTTCTGGACCCTGTAGGCCATAGGGATCTTGAGTCTTATGGACTTATTGGAGCTCTCAATAGATATGGGGACTAGGTAAGATGGTGATTACTGTTGTGACACATGGCTATAGGAAGCCTTCATATTGTGATATAACTGAGCCTTAGTAAGAGGTACTATTTTGGCTATACTGGAAGTATTTATGGGAGGGAGACTGGATCTACTTTGCGGGGAGGGCTGGGACAGCTGTGATAGGGGCGTCTCTCTTATATTGCTCAGTCTTCATTCTATGGCATAGCTGAGGTGCTAATTTGCTTATCCGAGTATGCAAGAAAGGTGAATGGATGATTGTGGGTAAAAAGAGGTGAGTAAGGGGGTTAGACATGCATGGTTAGTTCATTGATAGGAAGAATTTCTGGGAAGTCAAAACAGGGGTCAGGTATACCTCCGCGGGGGTGGGGGTCTCCCTCCTCGGGTGGGTAAAAAGGGGTAGCCGGGCGCTCTCTCTCTGGGATGGTCGTCCGGCGGCTGTGGCTAGGGGCTTGCCATATCACCAGTGTTTGTAATAACCCTCTGTTTATGAGACAGATGTGGGTCTTCTTAATATCCAAACCGAAGGTGCCTTGGCTAGCTGGTTTTAATCAGTTGGTTGTTAATCGTATGGTTTGCTGGATGTGGTGGAGACTGGTTGCTAACTCTGCCACATTTATCTGGAAGTATGGCAATAGAAGTTAGTTACTGGTGAGGCGGCTAGCCTCGCACCGACGACCATTGGGTGCAGGGTTGTGAATAGGTTGTAAGAGAATAGATGGTATACAAGGGGTTAGTAAAGTTCTAATGTTGTTCTGGCCTACTAAGGGAAGGCAGGCTGGATAGGAGTATATATATAAAAGGTTGGAGAGCGTTAGCAATGGAAAAATCAAGGATCTTCAAGAGGTATGAGAGAGAGGCTAGGTCGGACAAGAGTCGAGAAGCGCGAGGTATTTTAATGAGAGGGGAGGAGTTCAGGGGGGCTATAGGGAAATTTGACCCTAAGGTCTCTGGGCGTGGGGGTGGCATTAGGCTGCAGTTGATATTGGAGTTTGAAAAGGCAGTGAAAGTACGTTAGCCAAATGCTACCGGGGAATGCAACTATTGGGTGGTATATGAGTCTGGAAAAGATAGAATTATGTGGACTGTGGGGCTGGGGGGGGAGAAGGAGGTGAACTGTAGGTGTGTGCTTGACTGTGGGTAAAGTGGGGAAAAACATGGTGTATTATTCTTCGTCAGTACGAGGGGTTATGGATACTATTAGTTGGCACGAGCTTTTGCACGTCTAGTTGTCCCTGGGAACTGCGTTTTCTATGAAATATATACCAAGAAAAGCGGCAGTTCGTAGGGGTACTTCGTTATTGTTTCGAGGTACTTATGACAGATACTGGTAACAAGGTTATCTATACAATCTCTGGTTGGGTAAGAATTACGTTATAGCATGGCGGCTAACATCTGTAGTCATGGCTGTCTAAGTCTTACGGGGGCAATGGTTCTATATCCTGGTGTACCCGTGGGTATCTTAATTTCTAATGAGTTTGGACATGTGGTTTTTAACATCTACTTCTCGGATGTAAGAACATACATAGATATATGGCTTGTCTGATTTGTTGGCATTGGCTCAACCTAGGGACAGGGCATGGGTGTTTTTAATATGAATGTATATTCCTGTTCATCATCATGTAGGTAGAATCGGGCGGGTAAGAGGTGTAGGACACGAAGCAAATTGGCGTAGTGTGGACTGTGGATACAAAGGAGGTAAGTGGAAGACGTATGACAATTGTGGAAAAGTAAATGGAAAAAGGTGAACACAATGGCGGATAAAGATACTTAACCTAAGGATTGAATACATAGATTTATGGGGCGATGGGTCTTCAGAAACTTAGTCTGGCAAGACAAGATGTTAGGGAATGTTAATATTAATACTTAACCTAAGGATTGAATACATAGATTTTATGGGGGCGATGGGTCTTCAGAAACTTAGTCTGGCAAGACAAGGTATGTTAGGGTATGTTAATATTAATATCTTAAACCTAGGGACAGAGCATGGGTGTTTTTAATATGAATGTATATTCCTGTTCATCATCATATAGGTAGAAGTGTAGGACACGAGGGGGTAGTGTACGTGAGGTGTGGAAAAATGGTCAGTTTAGAAGGGGTAGGTAGGTGCGGCTTGGAGCTGCTTAGCCCTGCGGGCTTGGACCTGTCTGAATTGGCTGGCTCGGTCAGCTGGTCCTTTCGTTCTGTGGACCTTTCTTTCGGGTGTTTCTGTGTGGTGTTCGCTCGTGGCTTCTGTGGTGGGCTTCTCGTTCTGGGGCATTTTACTTCCCTCTCCTTCATTATAGGCTCGTCCCCGAGCCTCAAGGGTGAAGTAAAAAGAAGCATAGTCATGGTGGGTCATTTTGAGGGTATTTAGAAGGTTCCACCAAGCAAGAGAGCGACGGTCAGGTTTCTTTTGCAGGTCAATGTATACCTGTAAGAATGTGTCCTCTGTGTTGTGGCGGGCGGTTGCCCGGGCTTGATGTGGGCGTTGTATACGGGCTAAGCGTCCAGTGGGGGTTTTACTTTAACCTTCCGTATTGAATGGTTTGTAGCTTTACCCCGTCGGGGTCGGAGTGAGGTGTGTGGGACTGACAGGAGGTCTGTTTAATGTGGTGAATGGGTTACTAACCGAAGGGGGATTCACGCGTGACAACAGAGCTGGGGATGAAGGGGGAATATGAGTCTGGGTTTTTTGGGGTTTTCTTGGGCGGTGTTGTAGGCTGGGAAAATATAGTGAGGCAATGCGCAAGATCGGTTTAGGTAAGGTGGGTGAAGGAGGTGTGTGGGAAGGAGGGGGTGGGTGTGTTGTGTGGCTTGGGTCCTTAGTGTCAGAACGGGGTGCTATTTTTGTATCGCTGTCTTTAAATCTGATGGGTCTATTGATTATTCTACCTCTGGCGGTCCTGGTGGGAAGGTAGATGTTTGTCGTGGGACTTGAGTCGCTCGACGATGTTTTATATTGAGGGGAAGACCGTTTTACAGGTGAAGGGCATCTACTGGGGGCGAGGTCGGGGTTTATTTGAGAGGTAGATGCGTGTGGGGGATTATGTTGGGTGAGGGTGGTAGGCGAAATGGAAGAGGGTTTGGTGGGGGTATTTGTGGGGGTTCTCTCAGGGGTGACCTGGTGGGGGGATATTTTAGGGGTTGGTTGGTTGGGGGTTTGATGAGATGAGGAGGTTGGTTGATGTGTGGGGGGGATTGCGGGGATAGTGGAGGGGAAAGGGGCGGATGTGGGGGGGGCTGGGCGGGTGGGTAGGGAGTGGGGATTTAAGTTGGAGGGTTGGGGGTAGGGACGTGTGTGGGATGTGTCCTTTGGTGAGATCGGTGATTTGCTGGTGGTGGAAGTAGGCGGTTTTATGGGTGTTTGGTGGGGGGGTAGATCTAGCAGGTCATTCGGGGTAATGAGGTGGGGGTTGAGAGGGGATGAGGTTGAAGAGGAAGGTATGTGTTTTCGTGGGGGGGTGGGGGTGTTACTTCTGGAATATAGTTAGAGGGTTTATGGTGTTTATTGGTGATTATTCGTCTTCTTTCCCTTTGTGGAGGAGAAGTAGACGAAGAAGAAGAGGAGGAGGTTAGTGGTCTGGCAGCCCTACGGAACTTGGTTAGCAGGGTGTGTTTCCTGGAGGTTTTAAAAAGTTTTTGTCGTGGGCGTAGGTTGTAGCGTGAGGTTACTGAGGTAGATTGTGTGGTGTGTTTGGGTGTGTACTTGGTTTTGGGTGGGGGTGTGGTTTTCTTAGTGTGGTGCCTGGGGAAGGTATGCCAGGGCTAGATGGAAGAGTTTCTGTTGTGGTCGGGGTTGTGGGGGGAGGCTTTCGTACTTGGATAAGCGGGGGAGGTACTTGATTATCAGAAGTGAAAGAAGGTGTCATGGTGGAGGAGGGTGTGATAGTGGGGGCTTGGGGTTTGTGGAGGTTAGTTTGGGGGGTATGTTGAGGAATGATCTGTCTGTTCGGTGTCGGAGGGTTTAGGTCCTTAGGGGTTTGTGTGGGGATATTTATAGCTGGAGTGGACGGTTTAGTAGGGGTGTTTAATTCTGGTTCAGACGTGTGGGGTGGGGTATTGTCTTGTGGTTTAAACGCTCGGATGAATCTAGTTCGGAACGTGCAAGTCACGCCGTGATAATCGATGGTGACTTGATAGGCGTTTGGGACTTGTGTGATGGTGTAGGGCCCGACATAGCGAGGGCCTAACTTGTTGGTGATAGGGAGGTTGGCTACCATTACGGTGTCATGAATGGCGAAAGGGTTTTTGTCATTGGTGTTATCAGTTTTGGTGTCCTGACAGGTTTGGGCGGTATGGAGGGTGTTTTGCAGATGTTGCAATGGGTCAATTGTGGAGGTGGTGGAGGGGAGGTGAGCGTGGTGGTGGAACGGCAGTAACAGGGGGGGTACGCCGTAAACACGTTCATGAGGGGAAATACCGTCTTCTCGGGGACAGGTGTTCATGCCCCATTGTATCATCTTTAGTTGTGATGGCCAGTCTGAGGTGTTAAGAGCAATCATTTTTGTCCGTAACTGATTGTTGATGGTGCGATGGCTGCGTTCGCATATAGCATTTCCTTGAGGCCAGTATGGGGATTGAGTGTTTAATCTTAATACCACATTGTTGGGTGAACTGTTGCCAAACGTGTCCACTAAACTCGGGGGCATTGTCGGATAGAAGAGCAAGGGGCAGACCGACTATAGGGAATACTTCTGTGGCAAGCAGTGTGGCGACTGTGGTGGCTGTGTGGTCTTTAGCTGGGCAGGCTATTAAAAATTTGGAATAGACGTCAACAAATGTGACGATATAGCGTTTGCCAGCGTAAGGAGGAAATGGGCCCATGATGTCGAGGGATAGGACTTGGAACGGTTTGGTAGCCGACAAGGTACCAGCTGGGCCTGGGGTGCGTGATCTATCCTTCCCCAATAAACACGGTTTGCAGGATTCTGTCACTCGTTGTGCAATTTTGGAGGGGTTGGGGGTCCAGTATTGGTCTGTGAAGATCTTCAACATCTTCTTTTGTCCAAGGTTAATGCCGTTTCCCTCATGGATGGCAATCATGTAGTCGTGGGCAATGGTGGGGCCTAAGATTATGTGACCAGAGTCTGTGGCAAGTTGATCTCCCCAGCGAGTCAGTTTCCTGAAGACATTTAACGGTATCCAGGGGGGTCTGATTCTTGTTTCCCAAGATTGAATTAGGGAGGGGGCTGAGGGGGCATTATGTTGGGGGATGGGGGTAGGTAACAACTCAGTGTTTTGTAAGGCGGCTAGGTTGGTGGGGGGGTCTTTTGGTACTGGCAAACGTGACAGGGCGTCTGCATTGGTGTGGAGTTTGCCTGGACGATACTGTATTGTAAAGTCGTAGTCCTCTAGTGTCTCCCTCCAATGTACCAAAATGGCTGAGTTGGTTTCGCACTTATGCAGCCATTGTAAAGATTGATGCTCGGTTATTATATCGAGTTTTGCGCCCAACACAAATGACCGGAAGTGGCTGAGTGCCCAAATGATCCCTAAACACTCTCTCTTGGTGGCTGCATAATTCTGTTGTGCTTGGTTGAGTGTGGAGCTGGCATACGCTATAACATGTTCCTCTCCGTCTCTGACTTGAGCTAAAACTGCACCAATGGCGTACAGAGATACGTCGGTATAAAGACGGAACGGTTTATGGTAATCAGGGAAAGCGACAATAGGGGCTTGGATTAGCTTTTGTTTCAAAGTGTTAAACGCAAGGTCTCTTTCAGGTGTCCAGGTGAACGGGGTGTCTTTGTGGGTGAGTTGGTGGAGGGGTCTGGCTATGGTGGTGAAGTGGGGGACGAAACGTCTGTAGTATGTGGCTAAACCTAGAAACGAACGTACTCCTTTAACGGTGGTGGGTGGGGGTTGGTTTTGTATGGCTTACAGTTTCTTTAGGTCTGGTGCAATACCATGTTCAGATATTACGTGGCCTAGGAAGTCTACCTTATTTCGGGCAATCTCGCACTTTGAGGGTTTTAATTTCAACCCGGCGGCTCGGATTCTTTGTAGGACTTGTCTCAACCTGAGGAGGTGTTCTTCCCAGGTTGGTGAGTACACAATAATATCGTCCAGATAGGCTAGGCAGGTTTCCCAGGTGAGGCCATGTAGTACCGCTTCCATCAAACGGGAGAAAGTGGCGGGTCCGTTACAGAGGCCAAAAGGTAGGACGTTAAATTCGTAGTGGTGGCCACCACTAGTGGAAAATGCTGTTTTCTCTTGGTCCTCGTGTAACGGGGGGGGGATCGGAAGGTAGTATCTCTCTTTCTTCTTCAACTTCCCTTCTTCTGCTGCCAACGAGAGAGAGAGAGGGTAAGACAGAAAAAGATAGATTAAGCTGCAAAGGTGGAAAATAGGTACTCAAGGATAGAAAGGAAGAGATGACGACAAACCCGTTATTGCATTCTAATTAACGAGAGGACAACCCTGTTTGGTTGACCCACATCCAACATCCTTCGAGGAAGGGGATAAGGCTGCAACTCCGACACGATGATAACACCAAAGAACCACAAAAACCCCACCGAGACCTAGCATATTCTCTACTTTCTAGATATCACATAAGGATGTTTTTGGGAACGGTAATTCATTCGAATTATTTGATCGCCCACCTTCAGGTGAACTGGCCGTCCCCATGGTTTTCTTATTCTTTATGCAATCGTGACTCATGCTCATTATTCAGGTACATTAGGACAGTAGGATAAATCGGAGGCTAGCAAAGACCAATCAAGAACTTCACCTTCAATGTTGGCTGACAAGACTTTAACTCTCGGTTAGGCTACTGGTACTATTCTTAGACCAATTTAATACTGACAGCTCCGATTTACTATCCTGACAACACATTTAGATCCAAATAGGTACGGGAGGATAGATACAAACATATTGCAGTAATCTTAAGCTTGATATTAATATTTAAGGAACATTTTACCGTTTACAACTCTTAACATTGGTACCGTAGGGTCCGTATCTAATTATCTCTATACCATTAACCTGGGACCAATCCATTACCATACTGGGACAGTCTCTTAACCTACGAGTAGGACTCGAATATTGCTGTCTGTATCCACCCCATTCCTCTCAGTATTATACATCCCAATTCCGCTAGATACCGGTATCGGCTAGGCTTGCCTTTACGTCTCTTCGGCCTACCGTATCCTGGGGTATAGGGGGTAATCATACGTCTTCCTGCGGTCCTTGAACCCTCGTACAGTACACGAGTTCAGCATCCTGCACTCAGCCAATGGGAGGGGTGAATCTCCGATTCTCCGCCATCAGCAATTCAGCATCACATCAACTCCGTCCCAAACTGGTTCCCTGGTAATTCGAATACATTCTTAACCCACGGTTGACATATAGCTAATCCTTAATAATGGGGTTAATCAATATCCTAATTACGGTACACAGTAATACTAAAACAAATACATATAAAAAACATAGGTTAATATAAACATATAAAAATACATGGACTCCTATTAACGTATAAAAATAGATGAGCTAATATAAGTACAGAAATACAATGACAGATCAAATTATGACATTACAGTACTGTACCGAAATAATCTCTTAAGGCATCCAAAGATCCTCTCATTAAGTACAGGTACATAATTATGTTACTCAGCACTACTCTACACACAATTGGGAATACATAATTACACAGCATATCTATGGAGTCAAATCAATACAATAATGGCATAAATCAAAGGTAATTGTCATGGTCAAACTTAACAGGTTGCACTGCCCGACACGGAGGGTGCTACACAAGGCTCAAACAAAGCTAAACGTTATTTCTACTGTAACTCGAGTAACTTATCCCCTGAAATCAGCTGCGCAGAATCTCACTACAGCGTTCCATCCCTTGCAAGGCAACTCTGTTCATTAGACCATGTCAAACATAATTATATCATAGCAATCAATATTCATAATACATTCTAAATGCACAATAATTAATAATAGCCTACTGTACTTCCAATTAGGTGAAAGTTAGGTAGCCTAGGCTAATTAAAAATGTAAAATCATATAACCTACCATAATAATTCAGCAAGTACCCATACCTAAACGGCCTTTTCACAAGTTAACTTTAAGTAACAATAGGTAAGAACAAATAATCATCTGAAATAAATCCGACCCAATGGGGGTCCGAAATTTGACGGTACTGGGGTTGGGAAATGAGGACCTCTAAATCAAGATAAGGTAAAATTCTAGTTTCACGTACACAGCGACAAAAGGGAGGCGCCGTTGTAAAGGCATAACTTCCCGACCAACTATGAAGATCAGGGAAATTGCTGAATTTGCTGGGTAAAAGACGTAATATAATGATAATAAACTACATTAACGACATTAGCCTAACCTAACAACCTAGTATTATGTAATAGCTATGGTGCCGCATATGGGGGAGATTTTTATTTTATTTTTTTTACAGTAGGTATAATTCCTTATAATGCATTTCCGCCGCTTTAGACATATATAGGAATTAAGTATGGTATATTACAACTCTAAAGTAGGCATAGAAATTTATGAGTATGCTGTGAAAGCGAAACTAGAATTAAACCCAAGATAACAAGTAACTCTTTACACTATAACCCAGTAAAAACATTTAAAATGAACAATAACCAGGCCTAGGAGACTTTAGTTAAATACTTATCTGAATAGGCCTAACTTTGGAACGTCTGAGACACGAAAGGTAAACAAAACTCAAGGACACGATCTCAAACGAATGTCCTTTCCTGATTTACACGTTAAAATACAACCATATTTACCAAAAAGCATGGTTTTATATACTCAAAGTAATGTGGTAAACTATCAATGGAAGTTAAATGTTACTAAGCTATAATGAATCAAATAAAATCAATCTAAATGAATACTCTATATCTAAATTGAATTCAATCTGAAACAAGCTAATTTATATCCAAAGGTCTCACATAATAAATGTATATAATTATAGGGTAAGGTTATAAGGGTTAATATTAGCCAGGAATTAACTCACCAATAGTTCCACGTGGCAATGAGGCAAGGGAGAACGTTTTACCCAATATGGTGGTGGACAATGGGGAACGAGACTTCGGTCCCAAGACACGAGTCAAGTTAAAGAAAGAATAAATGATTACATGGGAATGGACATGAATATTATGCTTATCTATCAGTCAGTCATGATGTCGATGAGAGCGTCGTGATGGTGTAGCTGTGTGTATTGCTGTATGTGTATTGTGATTAGAGGCACAAAAGCACGATCAACTGAGGGCGGAAAATTAGATGTTAACTGGTTGGTGTTCGTGAAGGCTCTGACGTACCTCAAAAGCACACCTTGCTGCCTTGGCAAACCGCCAGGAGCCCAAATTATCGTACCGCATTTAGGTTGCTCTATACGATAAATATAATCATTATATTATATATAATATATATAATATATACATAAGACCATGGCAATATTGCTTAATAGCATATTAGGCCTTTTATAACTTAACTTATTTACAATCTTATAATATACGATCTACTCGTCCTACATCGTGCTGTAGGAGAGATCGTGACGTCACAGAGAATTCCAAGATCACAAAAGAGTCATAGTCTATCGTATTTATACGATACACTCCCCCCACAAAAAAGACCTGAACCCCACCTTAAACCTAAAGTTGCCCAGAGGCTATCTTCTGACGCCACAAGTCGACAGCGCCAGCAGCAGCGCGTCTGGGACGCGTCCCGGTCCGAGAATGATCACCATCAGTATGAGGTGAGTCGTTCCTTCGAGAATCCTCGGACCCAGCAATAACAGGTGGAGCCTCAGATTGCAATGCGGAATCTAGCTCCAAAGCGTACAAACGTGCGATAGGACGAACAGTAGTTCCAGTGGCATCTGGTATCTCTTAGACACCGCTACCGCAGAGTACAACGAGGGATCCTCTAACTCTACTATGGACTGAAAATCAGATGGAAACGCAGTCAATGGTTTTCCATATAGCAAGTGATCTGGCGTTAATGGTAGTGGTTCTTGCAGGTCGGTGTACACATATGTAAGCGGGCGATCATTCACGACTGCCTCTATCTCTGTGAGGACTGTCGTCAACTCACTCTTTTTAATAGAGCACGTCCTACAACCGCTCTTAGTCCTGACTTTACTATGCCGACACACCGTTCCCACATTCCACCAAACCAAGGTGCCTTAACTGGAATGAACCTCCATTCGCACTTTTTCTCTCCCAAAAAAGTGATGATAGTAGGATCACTACTCATATCCTTTAGATATTTTGATGCTTGGACATAAGTGGGAGCATTGTCGCTAAGAATGAGTTGAGGGAATGAACGACGGGCACAAAACCGTCTGAACGCCAGCATAAATTCTTCGCTAGACATATTATCACATAGTTCTAGGTGTACCGCTCGAGACGTCGCACAGGTAAACAATAATATATAAACCTTCTCATGCTCCCTCGTCTTCAATGCCCCTGTGTAATCTAATCCTACCGCTTGGAAAGGTTCTACGTGCTTTACACGGCATTCAGGTAGAGGTGGAGCTGGACCAGTTGCATATGGTTTACCCTTTAGTCTCTGGCATATTACACACTTTCTCACTACGCGTCGAGCTACTTGTCGAACTCTGGGTATCCACCATGTGAGACGTAAATTTGATATAATATGACATACCCCGTAGTGTTCTACTTCCCTATGTGCACGTATGATCAATAGATCAGTAACGTGATGTCTTGTTGGCATAAGTATAGGTCGGTTTGTGCCGTCTGGTACACCCGACCACTTCAGGCGACCCTCACACCTGATGAGGCCATTGTCTAGGTGCAACCTTAGTTGACGCACTATATTAGGCATTAATGTCTTATTCGAGCCTTTCAAGGATTCTAATTCATTGGAAAAGGTTTCTACTTGAACCCATTTGATCAAAGTTACTTCAGCTGCTTTAAATTCACGAGCATCAATGTTGTGACCCCTGTTGCAGAGTTGGCCCGTTACTTTAAGCTTAAGATTGGATACATATCGCAACACCCAAGCTACAACTCTGACTAGTTTATTATAGTCACCGAATCTTGCCCACTTTATGATAGGACCCGGTGGCTCATTTGGTTGGGCTGTAACTGCCACTGTTTCCAGTGGCAGAAGTCCCTCACCAACAGCATGCCATATCGTCCATTCACTTTCATGGAGCAGCCACTTTGGACCATGCCACCACAATTCGGACTTCATTAACTGGCTAGCCGTTATACCCCTAGTTATGAGATCACTAGGGTTTTCCTTTGTATTTACATAATGATAAGCAACGTCTGGCAAAAGGGCTCTAATCTCATCTACCCTATTCCGCACATAAACTGGCAGAGACTTCTTGCTATGTATCCAGTTGAGTGCGACCTGGCTATCGCACCATACATGAACGATTTCAATATTTAATTCGCTCTCGTATGCTGCGCGTACATGTTGCACCAGACGTGCTAATAGCAGCATGGCAGTCAATTCCATTTTAGGGATAGTTACCTTTTTAACCGGGGCTACTTTGGCCCGGGCTGTAACTAAATGTGCCCCAAATGAAGTAACAACATATATGGCTACCCCGTATGCCGTGGCGCTAGCATCGCAAAACGTGTGTAACGTAACGTCACCGAACGCCGCCACTTTACGAGGTATAGGTTTAGTACATAGGATGGCATATTCATTCAACAACAATGTCCCTTGGTCATTCAGGTCCTCGGGCAAACTGTCATCCCATCCTATTTTACGTCTCCAAACTTCCTGCATTAGAATCCTAGCTCTTATGGTAACAGGTAATGCTAGACCCCAAAGGATCAAAAAATTGCGCAACTTTGCTCAACAGACTTCTTTTTGTGTGCGCTCCTGTCTGCTGAGCAAAAGACCTTGTTTGAAAAGTTAGTATGTCATGTTTAGGTTGCCAGATCATCCCCAAATTTCTGGACTTTTCCTGGTTAAGAGATGCCGTACCATCCACCTGTATTAAACTCTGAAGATCTTCACTATTAGTAACCCACTCGCGGAGAAATAGATGTGCATCCGCAAACAATCTGCGTGCTTGCCAGTATGCATACAACAAATCATCTTGACTATCGCTAGTACCCTGCAAATTGTCAATGTATAATCCGCGAGATAGTTTACTTGTGTCCTCATGAGTGTCAGCTAGATGTTTTCTGATTGTGGCATTTAACAAAAACTGCGAGCAAGTGGCCCCAAAGAGTACAACCCGAAAACGGTATATTATGATGGGACTTTCAGAGTCGCTAATGTCGCTTAACCAAAGAAAGCGGGTAACATCTCTATCTTCCTCCTTTAGCTTGACCATCAAGACTGCTTTCTCGATGTCACTGGTATAGGCGTACTTCCCCAGCCTAAACCGCAATAGATGTTGGGACAGGTCCGACACCATGGACGGACCTGTCAACAGGCAGTCATTCAGACTGGGTTGTTGACCTTGGTGGGCAGAACAGTCATACACCACCCGTATTGGTGTGGTGACGCTGTCTTTCTTTACCCCATGATGGGCCAGATAGTGAACCCTACCCTTCTTACACGGTTCCTCGACATCGACTCTCTCAATAAAACCCCTATCCTCATAACTCCGAAATACATCGTCATACGCCTGGCGCGTGCTCGGTTCGTTAGACAATTTCCGCCGCAATGCGCGCAAGCGACCTAATGCCAAACCATAGTTGGTAGGTAGGCTTATCTCACTGTTCTTCCAAGGTAAACTAACTTTATATTGCTTGTCTGAGGCACAGTAGCACACAGACTCGTCAAACCTTTGTAGCGCAACTTCCGAGTCATAATCAGTCTCCATAGGATTAATGCCTATGTGATCCAATCTCCACAGTCGTTCCAGGTCGAACTCGGCAGCCATCTTAGGGTCACTAGGTTGGGAATCCTCCCTTCCCAACTCCTCTGCCGCGGTTACATTGACTCTATATATCGAGACCGTGTCGACCAGGACCTTTGACTGTGTAGTATGCACCTTTCCGCTCATGCAGTATCCAAATTTAGTGGGGATTAAAATTACACCACACATCTTTTTAAATCCAGGGTATACTACTTCATAATAATGATCCACACCAAGTAGAACATGCACCTCACTCTGATTTCCCATGGGATCTGACAAGTTAACCCCTTTGCTACGTAATGCGTGTTCCACCTTCTTCACACCCACAGATACATATTCTGGTAGGGTGTCTACTACGATACAAGTCATAAAGTACCGGTTTTTACGATAGAAATATGAAATCTCCGCTATCTCGTAGTCTTGTTTATCAGTAACCCCTGTGAAGCCCTGTAATCGAAGAGTCTCAGCCCCTACGATTCGGTGCTTCAATCCCACTAGTACGGACCTCTTTATAAAGGAACGTTGAGATCCTTGATCTAGAAGTACCCGACAAACTTTGTTAATGTCATTACCTTCCATGGGAATCTGTATTGTGGGCAATATAGTGGTGTCTTGCGTGCTACCTAGTGCCACAGTTGTAGTACCCTCATTTTTGACGTCTTTGACTTTATCTGCAGTAGGACACAACTTATCAAAGTGATGTCCTTTGCAGTGCCGACAGGGCCTTAAGTATGTAGCAGTACATTGTCCCTGCTTACCATGTTCCCCACTTAGACAACCTACACATAGCTTCAATCTTCTCGCCTGTGCTAGTTTTGTCTCATTTGTCGGGTATTTTACACAGAAACTCCATTTATGTTTGTTGTTACATAGCTTACATAGAATCTGAGCAGGTTTCTTATACACACCCTCTTTCTTTACTTTAGTCCCCACTGTCATGCTTACTGTTCCCCTCTTCTCCACATTCTCACTCCCTCCCGACACATACATTCTCCCTTTGTTCAACTGTAGATTATTGATCTCCTTACTGAACTGAGTTTTGAATTCCCCCAGCTCAAATGATCTTACCTTATCAAGTATTGCCATAGGAAGCTTCTGACGCAAGATAATGACTATCATTTCCTGCGTGGTAAGCCCTAGGGTATCTAGCGATCGAGTATGGCACTCCATATTTGCCCTGAAGTTTGTCAACTCATCAACCTTATACTGTGGTTCTGCGAGCCCCAACAAGGCAACGACATGGGCCATCTTCAACTGCTCTCTATCCCCGTATGTGGACTCTAATAAGTGTACCGCTTCAAGATAACTACCACCTACTACTGCAAAACCCTCTATTAAATGTAAGGCCTCTCCTTCCATTTGTCCCTTCAGATAGTGAAACTTGCGGACATTATCCAAAGAGGATTCATGGACCGTAGATCGAAATACGTCCCAGAAAGCTAACCACTCGGTCAACTTGCCCCCAAATGTAGGAAGATTGAGCTTTGGGAGGTGTACAGTATGTTTTGGGTCAGCCCTTCTATGGGCCTCATTATCGCCTCCCTTCTTACTCGCGATTGCACGCTGTAATAGGTACTTCGCTCTAAAGACAGGTTCGTCATAGAGGGCGCGATTATCACACTCTGTAACAATCTCTTCCTCCTCTGTCATGGCAGCCACAATCACCTCACTCAGAGCCGTAATACGACCGTGGGTAACCTGGACGTTTTCTAATCTAGCCTCCAATTCCTCTAGTTCAGCAGTAGTGATGAAAGTGTTGACGTCCACTATTAGCCTATTTATTACTCCCCGAAGTCCCGCCCTTTGATTTTTAGGGGCTTTGTTCAGCACCCCACTAGACGGTGTCTCTTTACCGTTTTTATCCATTTTGCTTGCGAGCCTATAGGCTATGTATCTAAATATCACGTTACAAAAACAACGGCCAAATAATAGGCTACTTAAGAGACGCCAACCGGCGGACTTCTATGTTATGGAGAAAAAATAGTACACTAAATAGCAATACCTACTAATGGATCATATTGAACAAGAAAAAATGTTAGGTCAGGTCATATGTCACAGGAAGTCTGAAACGGAAAAGAAAATTATTGGGGAAAGATGATGGGTGGGATGCAGGACTTAGGCAGGCACAACGATGTGACCCTGCATTCCGGCTCTAACCATCGCTTGGCTAGCCTTGCCAGTTTATCATAGAGTTGTTCCTGCATCCTGTTATATGTCCCCTTGTTCATTGCCTTAAAATCCCTTACTGGTAGCTAATTCCCGGGTCTGGGCACCAATGTGGTAAACTATCAATGGAAGTTAAATGTTACTAAGCTATAATGAATCAAATAAAATCAATCTAAATGAATACTCTATATCAAAATTGAATTCAATCTGAAACAAGCTAATTTATATCCAAAGGTCTCACATAATAAATGTATATAATTATAGGGTAAGGTTATAAGGGTTAATATTAGCCAGGAATTAACTCACCAATAGTTCCACGTGGCAATGAGGCAAGGGAGAACGTTTTACCCAATATGGTGGTGGACAATGGGGAACGAGACTTCGGTCCCAAGACACGAGTCAAGTTAAAGAAAGAATAAATGATTACATGGGAATGGACATGAATATTATGCTTATCTATCAGTCAGTCATGATGTCGATGAGAGCGTCGTGATGGTGTAGCTGTGTGTATTGCTGTATGTGTATTGTGATTAGAGGCACAAAAGCACGATCAACTGAGGGCGGAAAATTAGATGTTAACTGGTTGGTGTTCGTGAAGGCTCTGACGTACCTCAAAAGCACACCTTGCTGCCTTGGCAAACCGCCAGGAGCCCAAATTATCGTACCGCATTTAGGTTGCTCTATACGATAAATTATATTAATATATACGATAAATTCATATATACTACATAAGACCATGGCAATATTGCTTAATAGCATATTAGGCCTTTTATAACTTAACTTATTTACAATCTTATAATATACGATCTACTCGTCCTACATCGTGCTGTAGGAGAGATCGTGACGTCACAGAGACATCCAAGATCACAAAAGAGTCATAGTCTATCGTATTTATACGATAAACAAGTTCTAAACATACAATGCAACTGCTACATTAGTAATTTACTCAACCTGGTCGTCTCTCCGAAATGCGAGATGGTCTAAATCCTAAAATGGCGGTCAAGCTTCAAAAGCATTTCAATCAACTTCGTCCTCAATTCTACTCTTAACTGGTGTTCTCGCACTACCTCAGGATTATGTAAAACGGTGAAAGACAAACTAGCAAAATAGGCTAGCCTAAGTTTGGTCGGGAATTATGGAAAAACACAAGAATTGGAAGGCCATCAAATGGCGTCCCTCTGACTGAAATTATTACACACGAAGTTAATTTGACGTTAATTTGGAATAACAAAGTCTAAAATATCAGAATAACACTTAGCAAAGGTGCACAGACTAAGTTTTACTGAACACAATGATAATGGGGGAATTTGTATGGTTGTAGGCACTTGGCAGGTGAGGGGTGCCTGTCGACCAACCCGATGGTAGGCTCGAGTTCACAAATTTGTCAATCACAGTAATATCTCCTACATTACACACCTAGTACTTACTTAACTGAATAAGCAATACCTTATAACACTATAAACCTTAATTACGAACCTCTGAATGGAGGGAAAGGAAGCCTAAGTCCGGAGAAGAAGCGGGGAATGATGACAGAGACTGGGGGGTTGGTAGGTGTCTCTCTCGTAGGCCTGGGGTCACGACAGTGAGGGGCCGAGGGCCAGTGCCAGGGATCCCGCCAAAAGGGGGAGGGTGACCACAAAGGGTGGCGTCGCTTGGGTAGGAATTGGCGGTCTTTTTACACAAGGGGGCATTACTCTAAATTCGAAAAGGAAGGATTTTTACATGGAATACCAAAAGGGGGTGAAAGGAAAAATTAGGCTTGAAAGAATTTTAGATAGATTTGAGAATATTAGTTCTCCTCCTGATCTAGGCTAATTCCCTCTTTACATAGACAAGGGTTACTTAACCCTTCTTAAACGATACATTTCCCTTAAATATAGGGAAGAGTGAATGAAGGGGAAAAAGTCTTACAGTTAAGTCAAACCTTACAACATATACCAAAAGGGAAAGTACAATTTCTTCCCGTTACACTCGGCCTTGATAGGCACTTGCCAATACCCTGCTTGCAAGTCGAGGGTAGTGAACCATTTGGATCCGTGTAGGGAGTCAAGGGAATCGTCTATTCGGGGTAAGGGCGTAGCGTCTTTAATGGTTACGTCATTCAACCTCCTGTAATCGACGCAAAAACGGGTTGTCCCATCTTTCTTTTTGACTAGGACAACAGGGGAAGACCAGGGACTAACGGACGGGGTGGCAATACCGGCCTCTAACATTTCCTGGACTTGGCGTTCCTCTTCCTGACGTTGTATGGGATTCTTTCTACGGGCCTGTGGTGTTAATGATGTGTTGTTCTACATCTGTCTGTCCGATTTCGGTGGGTTGTTGGGCAAACACGTCACTGAATTCTAGCAATAGGTCGTACATGCCGTTCTTTTGGTGGTCGGATAATGTGTCAGGGAGAGGAGGCAATTGGAGGCTGGTAGGGGTGTCATTAAAATCTATGGGGAGATCATCGAAAGTTTCGAGGTCTCCTATAATGAGACCTTTTGGTAATGTCAGGGATTCCTCTGAGATATTTGCCACGAGAATGTGGTTGATGCGAGCGGAAATAATGGCGGGTTGTAAGAGGCAACGATTGGGGTTGGGGGACGTGGTAGTGGGGGAAAATATCATGTCAGTTTGGGGTATGGGTCGCAGGTTCACCCATTTTTGATGGCGGGGGGGAATTTGGCATTTATCCTGAACTACAGCTGGGCTGTAGTGGGGAATTGACTGGCGAGCAGGTGCTTGGTACTTATAAGGGGGGCAAGGTCACTTTGGTGGGGGTCACGCGTGAGGGGGGGATTAACGGCGCGTGTGGGAGGATCAGTGGGGCGCGGTGTGAGGGGGTTAGAAAACGGGATTTGTTGGAGGGACTGTGGAGGGTTGGTGGGGGAAGGGTTAGGTGTAGAACATGGGTTGTTGGTGGAGGACTGATGTATTGATTTGTGGTTGTTAACAGGACGAATGTGGGGAATTTTTTTGGTGGCAGTCACGGTCTGATTAGAGGTTATCTGGGACTGGTGAGTTTGTTTGTCATGAGAGGGCGGATCAAGGGTGGGGTTGTGAAGTTTTTTTAGGGGTGTGAATTGTGTGGGGGTGGAAGGGAGCTACTGACGGAAGACTGTCACAAGGGGAATTGGGGTGGTTGGTGAAAAGCTGGACGTTTGTGGGGGCATGGTGGGAACATGGTTGTGTCCCTCGGTCGTCACGCGTGAGGGGGGGATTAACGGTGCGGGCGGGTCAGGGTGGTGAGAAGTGAGCGAGTTAGAAAACGGGATTTGTTGGTGAGACTGCGGAGGGTTGGTGGGGGAAGAGTGAGGTGTAGAACATGGGGTATTGGTGGGGGACTGGGGTATTGATTTGGGTTTGTTAGTAGGATGAATGTGGGGAATTTTCTTGGTGGCAGTCAAGGTCTGGTTAAAGGTGATGGGGGGCGGGTGGGTTTGTTTGTCATGAGAGGGTGAGTCAAGTGTGGGGTTGTGAATTTTTCTAGGGGTGTGAATTGTGTGGGGGGGAAAGGGAGCTACTGACGGAAAATTGTCACAAGGGAAATGTTGTTGGTTGTGGGATAGATTAACATTTCTGGGGGCATGGGGAAAACATTGTTGGGTACATTGGTCAGCATTTTCCCTGGAAACATGTGTACATAAACATTTGATAGAATTATGGTTACATAGGCCTATATCAGAGTCTGTCCTGAAAACATGGGAGGATTTATCCGGGACAGAATTACGAGAATGGGGGGGATTACCGAGAGGGAGTTGCTTGGACTTGTCTTCTTTCGTTTGTTGAGGCATTTTGTTACTGAATGGGGTGAGATTTTGAGGGAACTCAAGGCAAGGGGAGGGTTTAGGAGTCACCTTAGTGCTAGCTGCAACTTGGTAACCCTGACTCAGGGTTTGTTGAGGGGGAAGGTGTTTTTTCTTCTTATGAATGGGTTTCTGTGTGATGGGTTTGTCAGAGGCTTTGGGTTGGAATTTATTTTTGAATGAGATCAGCCTTTGGCCGCAGTTGACCTGGGCCTGGAGTTTTTGAAGGAGGTCAAGTCCAAGGAAACCATCGTAATGTTTACAGTGGGAGGAAAATACTGTGAACGTGTGATAACAACGAGCATGGGGGGCAGGAGTAGTTACTGATAGTGGCAAAGTGTCTCCTAGGAGATTTAAGTAAGTATCAGCAGCTGAGATTAGTTCTGCTTTGGTGGTTAACAAGGGGCCAAATAGTCGGTGGTGTTGATCATAGTAAGGCTTGAACAAACATGACTTGGCAGCTCCCGTGTCGATTAACAAGCGGACAGGAATGTCCTTGATTTTGGCCATGTAATAAATGGGGGCAGTGCGGTCAGTTATGGCGTCCCCCGCCGAGGCCATCTTGGGCGGGGGGTACTTTAAAAATCCTGGGAATCGGTATCTACCTCCTCCAGGGTTTCCTCGGTATCCTCTGAGGTCATGTTAGGGGCTATTTCTCCAGTGTGTCTTTCTTCCATCTCTTCCTCTTGTCCCAACTCCTCTTCATTTACAGAAATGCGAGGAGTAAAGGGGCGAGGTTTGGCAGAGTCACGAATTTGATGGAAAGCACACTGAGCATTACAGGCAGGGAAATCATAGGGGTTGATAATTACTAAGGTAGGGTTTTTACTTTGGTAGGTGTTGTAGTTTCTGTTCCGGTTGAAGATTCTGCGTGGCTGGGTAGGTTGGAACCGGGGTCTACTGGGTAGGGGCTTGCCGGAAGGGTAGGTGGGTCTGTTGTGGAAGGATGAGGCTGGGTAGGCATTCTTGGAGTTTTGGTGGTCGGGTTGCTGCGGGTGCGTGGGAAACCTCTTGATTGCAGCGATTTGGGTGGGTGTTTCCGTGCGCACGGCCAAAATACGTTGGATCGTGATGAGATCTTTTTGGTATCCGACGAAATCGTGCACACGGAAATGGTCTTTTACTGCTGAGGGCAATATAGACACAAGGTTGACCAGAATTTGCTGTTCTTGTTGGATTCTGGTCAATGTGGGGAAAGAAACTTTTATGTGTTGGGCAATCTTATTCACTGTGGCATCTAGATCGCCTTCGAATTTAGTGTCTTGGATACGGGTGTGGGCCACGAAAACGCCCAACGAAGGCTTAATGGCTTCTATCACTATTGGGCGAAATTCGTCCCAGGTGAGAGCAGGGTCTGGCATAAATCTTTAATTTCTAAACTACCCTCCTTCGGTTTCTATCCCTCCATCTGTGCCTTTGTCTCTAATTTCCTTTCCGGCCGTTCCATAGCCGCGGTTGTGGACGGCCATTGTTCACTTCCTCACCCTATAAACTCCGGTGTTCCTCAGGGCTCTGTCCTATCTCCTATTCTCTTTCTAATTTTTATAATTGATCTCCTTAACTGTACCTTAATTCCCATCCATTCATACGCAGACGACTCAACCTTACACTACTCCATTAGTTTTTCAGAACGCCCCAGCCAGCAATCCCTCAACGACAAACGTAATGAAGCCATAGAACTCTTAAATTCTGATCTAAATACTATTTCCAATTGGGGCAGAGAAAACCTTGTTAACTTTAATGCTTCCAAAACCCAATTTCTCCATCTATCTACCCGTCAGGTTCTCCCAGCGGACTATCCCTTATTCTTCAACAATACAAAAATCAACCCTTCATCTTCTCTCAATATTCTTGGTGTCTCTTTTTCTTCTGCTCTCATTTGGAAGGACCATATTACCAGTCTTGCTAAGGCAGCCTCCCAGAAGCTGGGTGTGCTCAACCGCCTTAGGGGGTTCTTTCCCCTGCACAGCTTCTTGCTCTGTACAGGGGCATAGTGCGCCCTTGTATTGAGTATTGTTCACATGTGTGGGGAGGTTCCTCTCACACCGCTCTCCTAGACAAAGTTGAAAGGAAGGCCTTTCGTATCATTAACTCCCGTCCACTCACCAACTCTCTGCAATCTCTCTCTCTCCGCCGCAATGTTGCATCTCTCTCGCTATTCTATCGCTACTATAATAATCAGTGTTCCTCAGAGCTATCCCAGTGCATACCACCTCCTTTACGTAGGGCACGTGGTACCCGTCTTGCAACTCAATCCCACCCCTACTCTGTGCAACTCTCCAACCCAAGAGTGAAACGTTACTCTCAAACTTTCTTCTACTCAACAGCTGAGCTCTGGAACTCTCTCCCAGAATCAGTCTTTCCCTCTTCCTATGACTTAAATTGCTTCAAACTCCGTGTGTCCAGGCATTTTGGCTCGAACGTCCCTTGATTTTGGCCCTGTCACTCTTTCAACTATGGGGGAGGCACTCGCTATAGGCAGTTATGCCTTTTGCCTCCCTCAATCACATAGAAAAAAAAAAAAAAAAAAAAAAAAAAAAAAGGGTGCACTTGATAGGCAACCAGGGAAACGGCTTTTCCCAGGTGCGTTAATGGTACGGCTATTTTTTCTGCATCCGTGGTATAAATTAGGTCAAGTACGGGTTTCACTATGTCCATGAATGTTTCGATCTCATAAGTTTCTCCATCATAATGTGGGATGGGAATGTGAGAACGGTGCGCCATGATGTTATCGTGTTCTGGCTGTTCCAAACTTGCAATGTAATGCAACCTTTTATCCGAATCAAGAACCACCGCTGCCGCCAATGTTATGCCCTGTTTTTCTACAGGATTAACTTGGGTGATGTGGGCTCTATCTGACTGGGTATATAAGGCTGCATGCACAATACAAGGTATGAGGAATAGAGAACACAAAATAAACACACGGTAACACAACACACGATCACGTTTATTTAAGTAGATGAATAAAGAGCATAGAAAGATAGTAATACTCGTACAAAACAAATACTAGAAGGGAACTGCTAGCATTAGCGGATCTGGATGGAGCCTAGTCTCCCACTTCCAACGTTCAGGTATACTCTTCTGATCACTGGTTTAGTTAGCAAGTTTTATAATACTGGAAGACCTCAATGTACTTATGTATTCACTTTCACTAATTAGATTTCTTACTGGTAGGTCGGGTGCCCAAGTAGCGGCTCACAGTTAGAATTAGACACGCGTATATTTTAGAACACGGAAATTCTAGTAACCTCAAGGGGGTACTGATCTAAGGTTTATATTCTTATGGCAGAAATACGTAGAACACAAATCAGTGGGCGAACGTTAGATATTACTAGGGTTTTAATATCTGAATAAGGTAATTACGAGAGTCAATGTCGCCTGTTAATTAATGAACACTGATACGCTTAGTACGTCCCAAATGGAATGGTTAAATATGAGTTACACTGGGCAAAGTTATAGCCACTTCATAGAAAAGTTAATAAGTGAATGTCGAACTAGCACTATAACACGTTAGTACTAATAAAGTGAATCTTGAATAGTATTTGTTGGTCTGGTCCTGATTATCTTGCTTCCGGTGATGTTGGGGGCTAACGACTGGTTCCTCGGCCGTCCAGGTGGTCCAAATGTAGGAAGTTCTCAAGTCGGATCTCTTGGCGATCGGTGCTGGCTACACACTTATATACCCACTAATTTGTGTGAAGGTTATAAGGTGCACGTTGGTACTTGTACGTGGACAGATCTTCTATTTAACTTCTGCCACAGAGTCTGCCGGCTCAGGAATCTCTCAACTCAGGAACAACACAAGGGCAGAGCTAGAGGTCAACTTCAGGGTGGGTACCACTGGTTGGTGTCTATCTTTCAACTGATTTTACTGGGGCGGGAGCTGGGTTTATAGGCTCGGTTCTGGACCCTGTAGGCCATAGGGATCTTGAGTCTTATGGACTTATTGGAGCTCTCAATAGATATGGGGACTAGGTAAGATGGTGATTACTGTTGTGACACATGGCTATAGGAAGCCTTCATATTGTGATATAACTGAGCCTTAGTAAGAGGTACTATTTTGGCTATACTGGAAGTATTTATGGGAGGGAGACTGGATCTACTTTGCGGGGAGGGCTGGGACAGCTGTGATAGGGGCGTCTCTCTTATATTGCTCAGTCTTCATTCTATGGCATAGCTGAGGTGCTAATTTGCTTATCCGAGTATGCAAGAAAGGTGAATGGATGATTGTGGGTAAAAAGAGGTGAGTAAGGGGGTTAGACATGCATGGTTAGTTCATTGATAGGAAGAATTTCTGGGCTACCTGGCAATGACCCGGAAGTCAAAACAGGGGTCAGGTATACCTCCGCGAGGGTGGGGGTCTCCCTCCTCGGGTGGGTAAAAAGGGGGTAGCCGGGCGCTCTCTCTCTGGGATGGTCGTCCGGCGGCTGTGGCTAGGGGCTTGCCATATCACCAGTGTTTGTAATAACCCTCTGTTTATGAGACAGATGTGGGTCTTCTTAATATCCAAACCGAAGGTGCCTTGGCTAGCTGGTTTTAATCGGTTGGTTGTTAATCGTATGGTTTGCTGGATGTGGTGGAGACTGGTTGCTAACTCTGCCACATTTATCTGGAAGTATGGCAATAGAAGTTAGTTACTGGTGAAGCGGCTAGCCTCGCACCGACGACCATTGGGTGCAGGGTTGTGAATAGGTTGTAAGAGAATAGATGGCATGCAAGGGGTTAGTAAAGTTCTAATGTTGTTCTGGCCTACTAAGGGAAGGCAGGCTGCATAGGAGTATATATATAAAAGGTTGGAGAGCGTTAGCAACGGAAAAATCAAGGATCTTCAAGAGGTATGAGAGAGAGGCTAGGTCGGACAAGAGTCGAGAAGCGCGGGGTATTTTAATGAGAGGGGAGGAGTTCAGGGGGGCTATAGGGAAATTTGACCCTAAAGTCTCTGGGCGTGGGGGTGGCATTAGGCTGCAGTTGATATTGGAGTTTGAAAAGGCAGTGAAAGTACGTTAGCCAAATGCTACCGGGGAATGCAACTATTGGGTGGTATATGAGTCTGGAAAAGATAGAATTATGTGGACTGTGGGGCTGGGGGGGGGAGAAGGAGGTGAACTGTAGGTGTGTGCTTGACTGTGGGTAAAGTGGGGAAAAACATGGTGTATTATTCTTCGTCAGTACGAGGGGTTATGGATACTATTAATTGGCACAAGCTTTTGCACGTCTAGTTGTCCCTGGGAACTGCGTTTTCTATGAAATATATACCAAGAAAAGCGGCAGTTCGTAGGGGTACTTCGTTATTGTTTCGAGGTACTTATGACAGATACTGGTAACAAGGTTATCTATACAATCTCTGGTTGGGTAAGAATTACGTTATAGCATGGCGGCTAACATCTGTAGTCATGGCTGTCTAAGTCTTACGGGGGCAATGGTTCTATATCCTGGTGTACCCGTGGGTATCTTAATTTCTTATGAGTTTGGATATGTGGTTTTTAACATCTACTTCTCGGATGTAAGAACATACATAGATATATGGCTGTCTGATTTGTTGGCATTGGCTCAACCTAGGGACAGGGCATGGGTGTTTTTAATATGAATGTATATTCCTGTTCATCATCATGTAGGTAGAATCGGGCGGGTAAGAGGTGTAGGACACGAAGCAAATTGGCGTAGTGTGGACTGTGGATACGAAGGAGGTAAGTGGAAGACGTATGACAATTGTGGAAAAGTAAATGGAAAAAGGTGAACACAATGGCGGATAAAGATACTTAACCTAAGGATTGAATACATAGATTTATGGGGCGATGGGTCTTCAGAAACTTAGTCTGGCAAGACAAGATGTTAGGGAATGTTAATATTAATACTTAACCTAAGGATTGAATACATAGATTTTATGGGGGCGATGGGTCTTCAGAAACTTAGTCTGGCAAGACAAGGTATGTTAGGGTATGTTAATATTAATATCTTAAACCTAGGGACAGAGCATGGGTGTTTTTAATATGAATGTATATTCCTGTTCATCATCATGTAGGTAGAAGTGTAGGACACGAGGGGGTAGTGTACGTGAGGTGTGGAAAAATGGTCAGTTTAGAAGGGGTAGGTAGGTGCGGCATGGAGCTGCTTAGCCCTGCGGGCTTGGGCCTGTCTGAATTGGCTGGCTCGGTCAGCTGGTCCTTTCGTTCTGTGGACCTTTCTTTCGGGTGTTTCTGTGTGGTGTTCGCTCGTGGCTTCTGTGGTGGGCTTCTCGTTCTGGGGCATTTTACTTCCCTCTCCTTCATTATAGGCTCGTCCCCGAGCCTCCAGGGTGAAGTAAAAAGAAGCATAGTCATGGTGGGTCATTTTGAGGAATTTAGAAGGTTCCACCAAGCAAGAGAGCGACGGTCAGGTTTCTTTTGCACGTCAATGTATACCTGTAAGAATGTGTCCTCTGTGTTGTGGCGGGCGGTTGCCCGGGCTTGATGTGGGCGTTGTATACGGGCTAAGCGTCCAGTGGGGGTTTTTACTTTAACCTTCCGTATGAATGGTTTGTAGCTTTCCCCCGTGGGGGTCGGAGTGAGGTGTGTGGGACTGACAGGAGGTCTGTTTAGTGTGGTGATTGGGTTACTAACCGAAGGGGGATTCACGCGTGACAACAGAGCTGGGGATGAAGGGGGAATATGAGTCTGGGTTTTTTGGGGTTTTCTTGGGCGGTGTTGTAGGCTGGGAAAATATAGTGAGGCAATGCGCAAGATCGGTTTAGGTAAGGTGGGTGAAGGAGGTGTGTGGGAAGGAGGGGGTGTGTGTGTTGTGTGGCTTGGGTCCTTAGTGTCAGAACGGGGTGCTATTTTTGTATCGCTGTCTTTAAATCTGATGGGTCTGTTGATTATTCTACCTCTGGCGGTCCTGGTGGGAAGGTAGATGTTTGGCGTGGGACTTGAGTCGCTCGACGATGTTTTATATTGAGGGGAAGACCGTTTTACAGGTGAAGGGCATCTACTGGGGGCGAGGTCGGGCTTTATTTGAGAGATAGATGCGTGTGGGGGATTATGTTGGGTGAGGGTGGTAGGCGAAATGGAAGAGGGTTTGGTGGGGGTATTTGTGGGGGTTCTCTCAGGGGTGACCTGGTGGGGGGATTTTTTAGGGGTTGGTTGGTTGGGGGTTCGATGAGATGAGGAGGTTGGTTGATGTGTGGGGGGGGGGTTGCGGGGATAGTGGAGGGGAAAGGGGCGGATGTGGGGGGGGCTAGACGGGTGGGTAGGGAGTGGGGATTTAAGTTGGAGGGTTGGGGGTAGGGACGTGTGTGGGATGTGTCCTTTGGTGAGATCGGTGATTTGCTGGTGGTGGAAGTAGGCGGTTTGGTGGGGGGGTAGATCTAGCAGGTCATTCGGGGTAATGAGGTGGGGGTTGAGAGGGGATGAGGTTGAAGAGGAAGGTATGTGTTTTCGTGGGGGGGTGGGGGTTGTTACTTCTGGAATATAGTTAGAGGGTTTATGGTGTTTATTGGTGATTATCCGTCTTCTTTCCCTTTGTGGAGGAGAAGTCGACGAAGAAGAAGAGGAGGAGGTTAGTGGTCTGGCAGCCCTACGGAACTTGGTTAGCAGGGTGTGTTTCCTGGAGGTTTTAAAAAGTTTTTGTCGTGGGCGTAGGTTGTAGCGTGAGGTTACTGAGGTAGATTGTGTGGTGTGTTTGGGTGTGTACTTGGTTTTGAGTGGGGAGTGTGGTTTTCTTAGTGTGGTGCCTGGGGAAGGTATGCCAGGGCTAGATGGAAGAGTTTCTGTTGTGGGGGGAGGCTTTCGTACTTGGATAAGCGGGGGAGGTACTTGATTATCAGAAGTGAAAGAAGGTGTCATGGTGGAGGAGGGTGTGATAGTGGGGGCTTGGGGTTTGTGGAGGTTAGTTTGGGGGGTATGTTGAGGAATGATCTGTCTGTTCGGTGTCGGAGGGTTTAGGTCCTTAGGGGTTTGTGTGGGGATATTTATAGCTGGAGTGGACGGTTTAGTAGGGGTGTTTAATTCTGGTTCAGACGTGTGGGGTGGGGTATTGTCTTGTGGTTGGAGTGGTTTAAACGCTCGGACGAATCTAGTTCGGAACGTGCGAGTCACGCCGTGATAATCGATGGTGACTTGATAGGCATTTGGGACTTGTGTGATGGTGTAGGGCCCGACATAGCGAGGGCCTAACTTGTTGGTGATAGGGAGGTTGGCTACCATTACGGTGTCATGAATGGCGAAAGGGTTTTTGTCATTGGTGTTATCAGTTTTGGTGTCCTGACAGGTTTGGGCGGTATGGAGGGTGTTTTGCAGATGTTGCAATGGGTCAATTGTGGAGGTGGTGGAGGGGAGGTGAGCGTGGTGGTGGAACGGCAGTAACAGGGGGGGTACGCCGTAAACACGTTCATGAGGGGAAATACCGTCTTCTCGGGGACAGGTGTTCATGCCCCATTGTATCATCTTTAGTTGTGATGGCCAGTCTGAGGTGTTAAGAGCAATCATTTTTGTCCGTAACTGATTGTTGATGGTGCGATGGCTGCGTTCGCATATAGCATTTCCTTGAGGCCAGTATGGGGATGAGTGTTTAATCTTAATACCACATTGTTGGGTGAACTGTTGCCAAATGTGTCCACTAAACTCGGGGGCATTGTCGGATAGAAGAGCAAGGGGCAGACCGAATATAGGGAATACTTCTGTGGCAAGCAGTGTGGCGACTGTGGTGGCTGTGTGGTCTTTAGCCTGGGCAGGCTATTAAAAATTTGGAATAGACGTCAACAAATGTGACGATATAGCATTTGCCAGCGTAAGGAGGAAATGGGCCCATGATGTCGAGGGATAGGACTTGGAACGGTTTGGTAGCCGACAAGGTACCAGCTGGGCCTGGGGTGCGTGATCTATCCTTCCCCAATAAACACGGTTTGCAGGATTCTGTCACTCGTTGTGCAATTTTGGAGGGGTTGGGGGTCCAGTGTTGGTCTGTGAAGATCTTCAACATCTTCTTTTGTCCAAGGTGTATGCCGTTTCCCTCGTGGATGGCAATCATGTAGTCGTGGGCAATGGTGGGGTCTAAGATTATGTGACCAGAGTCTGTGGCAAGTTGATCTCCCCAGCGAGTCAGTTTCCTGAAGACATTTAACGGTATCCAGGGGGGTCTGATTCTTGCTTCCCAAGATTGAATTAGGGAGGGGGCTGAGGGGGCATTATGTTGGGGGATGGGGGTAGGTAACAACTCAGTGTTTTGTAAGGCGGCTAGGTTGGTGGGGGGGTCTTTTGGTACTGGCAAACGTGACAGGGCGTCTGCATTGGTGTGGAGTTTGCCTGGACGATACTGTATTGTAAAGTCTTAGTCCTCTAGTGTCTCCCTCCAATGTACCAAAATGGCTGAGTTGGTTTCGCACTTACGCAGCCATTGTAAAGATTGATGGTCGGTTATTATATCGAGTTTTGCGCCCAACACAAATGACCGGAAGTGGCTGAGTGCCCAAATGATCCCTAAACACTCTCTCTTGGTGGCTGCATAATTCCGTTGTGCTTGGTTGAGTGTGGAGCTGGCATACGCTATAACATGTTCCTCTCCGTCTCTGACTTGAGCTAAAACTGCACCAATGGCGTACAGAGATACGTCGGTATAAAGACGGAACGGTTTATGGTAATCAGGGAAAGCGACAATAGGGGCTTGGATTAGCTTTTGTTTCAAAGTGTTAAACGCAAGGTCTCTTTCAGGTGTCCAGGTGAACGGGGTGTCTTTGTGGGTGAGTTGGTGGAGGGGTCTGGCTATGGTGGCGAAGTGGGGGACGAAACGTCTGTAGTATGTGGCTAAACCTAGAAACGAACGTACTCCTTTAACGGTGGTTGGTGGGTTTTGGTTTTGTATGGCTTGCAGTTTCTTTAGGTCTGGTGCAATACCATGTTCAGATATTACGTGGCCTAGGAAGTCTACCTTATTTCGGGCAATCTCGCACTTTGAGGGTTTTAATTTCAACCCGGCGGCTCGGATTCTTTGTAGGACTTGTCTCAACCTGAGGAGGTGTTCTTCCCAGGTTGGTGAGTACACAATAATATCGTCCAGATAGGCTAGGCAGGTTTCCCAGGTGAGGCCATGTAGTACCGCTTCCATCAAACGAGAGAAAGTGGCGGGTCCGTTACAGAGGCCAAAAGGTAGGACGTTAAATTCGTAGTGGTGGCCACCACTAGTGGAAAATGCTGTTTTCTCTTGGTCCTCGGCCTTGATAGGCACTTGCCAATACCCTGCTTGCAAGTCGAGGGTAGTGAACCATTTGGATCCGTGTAGGGAGTCAAGGGAATCGTCTATTCGGGGTAAGGGTGTAGCGTCTTTAATGGTTACATCATTCAACCTCCTGTAATCGACGCAAAAACGGGTTGTCCCATCTTTCTTTTTGACTAGGACAACAGGGGAAGACCAGGGACTAACGGACGGGGTGGCAATACCGGCCTCTAACATTTCCTGGACTTGGCGTTCCTCTTCCTGACGTTGTATGGGATTCTTTCTACGGGATGGTTGTCGTATGGGGGGGCCTGTGGTGTTAATGATGTGTTGTTCTACATCTGTCTGTCCGATTTCGGTGGGTTGTTGGGCAAACACGTCACTGAATTCTAGCAATAGGTCGTACATGCCGTTCTTTTGGTGGTCGGATAATGTGTCAGGGAGAGGGGGCAATTGGAGGCTGGTAGGGGTGTCATTAAAATCTATTGGGAGATCATCGAAAGTTTCGAGGTCTCCTATAATGAGACCTTTTGGTAATGTCAGGGATTCCTCTGAGATATTTGCCACGAGAATGTGGTTGATGCGAGCGGAAATGATGGCGGGTTGTAAGAGGCAACGATTGGGGTTGGGGGACGTGGTAGTGGAGGAAAATATCATGTCAGTTTGGGGTATGGGTCGCAGGTTCACCCATTTTTGATGGCGGGGGGGAATTTGGCATTTATCCTGAACTACAGCTGGGCTAATGATGGTGGGGGATTGACTGGCGAGCAGGTGCTTGGTACTTATAAGGGGGGCAAGGTCACTTTGGTGGGGGTCACGCGTGAGGGGGGGATTAACGGCGCGTGTGGGAGGATCAGTGGGGCGCGGTGTGAGGGGGTTAGAAAACGGGATTTGTTGGAGGGACTGTGGAGGGTTGGTGGGGGAAGGGTTAGGTGTAGAACATGGGTTGTTGGTGGAGGACTGATGTATTGATTTGGGGTTGTTAACAGGACGAATGTGGGGAATTTTTTTGGTGGCAGTCACGGTCTGATTAGAGGTTATCTGGGACTGGTGAGTTTGTTTGTCATGAGAGGGCGAGTCAAGGGTGGGGTTGTGAAGTTTTTTAGGGGTGTGAATTGTGTGGGGGTGGAAGGGAGCTACTGACGGAAGACTGTCACAAGGGGAATTGGGGTGGTTGGTGAAAAGCTGGACGTTTGTGGGGGCATGGTGGGAACATGGTTGTGTCCCTCGGTCGGCACGCGTGAGGGGGGGATTAACGGTGCGGGCGGGTCAGGGTGGTGAGAAGTGAGCAAGTTAGAAAACGGGATTTGTTGGTGGGACTGCGGAGGGTTGGTGGGGGAAGAGTGAGGTGTAGAACATGGGGTATTGGTGGGGGACTGGGGTATTGATTTGGGTTTGTTAGTAGGATGAATGTGGGGAATTTTCTTGGTGGCAGTCAAGGTCTGGTTAAAGGTGATGGGGGGCGGGTGGGTTTGTTTGTCATGAGAGGGTGAGTCAAGTGTGGGGTTGTGAATTTTTCTAGGGGTGTGAATTGTGTGGGGGGGAAAGGGAGCTACTGACGGAAAATTGTCCCAAGGGAATTGTTGTTGGTTGTGGGATAGATTAACATTTCTGGGGGCATGGGGAAAACATTGTTGGGTACATTGGTCGGCATTTTCCCTGGAAACATGTGTACATAAACATTTGATAGAATTATGGTTACATATATCAGAGTCTGTCCTGAAAACATGGGAGGATTTATCCGGGACAGAATTACGAGAATGGAGGGGATTACCGAGAGGGAGTTGCTTGGACTTTTCTTCTTTCGTTTGTTGAGGCATTTTGTTACTGAATGGGGTGAGATTTTGAGGGAACTCAAGGCAAGGGGAGGGTTTAGGAGTCACCTTAGTGCTAGCTGCAACTTGGTAACCCTGACTCAGGGTTTGTTGAGGGGGAAGGTGATTTTTCTTCTTATGAATGGGTTTCTGCGTGATGGGTTTGTCAGAGGCTTTGGGTTGAAATTTATTTTTGAATGAGATCAGCCTTTGGCCGCAGTCGACCTGGGCCTGGAGTTTTTGAAGGAGGTCAAGTCCAAGGAAACCATCGTAATGTTTACAGTGGGAGGAAAATACTGTGAACGTGTGATAACAACGAGCATGGGGGGCAGGAGTAGTTACTGATAGTGGCAAAGTGTCTCCTAGGAGATTTAAGTAAGTATCAGCAGCTGAGATTAGTTCTGCTTTGGTGGTTAACAAGGGGCCAAATAGTCGGTGGTGTTGATCATAGTAAGGCTTGAACAAACATGACTTGGCAGCTCCCGTGTCGATTAACAAGCGGACAGGAATGTCCTTGATTTTGGCCATGTAATAAATGGGGGCAGTGCGGTCAGTTATGGCGTCCCCCGCCGAGGCCATCTTGGGCGGGGGGTACTTTAAAAATCCTGGGAATCGGTATCTACCTCCTCCAGGGTTTCCTCGGTATCCTCTGAGGTCATGTTAGGGGCTATTTCTCCAGTGTGTCTTTCTTCCATCTCTTCCTCTTGTCCCAACTCCTCTTCATTTACAGAAATGCGAGGAGTAAAGGGGCGAGGTTTGGCAGAGTCACGAATTTGATGGAAAGCACACTGAGCATTACAGGCAGGGAAATCATAGGGGTTGATAATTACTAAGGTAGGGTTTTTACTTTGGTAGGTGTTGTAGTTTCTGTTCCGGTTGAAGATTCTGCGTGGCTGGGTAGGTTGGAACCGGGGTCTACTGGGTTGGGGCTTGCCGGAAGGGTAGGTGGGTCTGTTGTGGAAGGATGAGGCTGGGTAGGCATTCTTGGAGTTTTGGTGGTCGGGTTGCTGCGGGTGCGTGGGAAACCTCTTGATTGCAGCGATTTGGGTGGGTGTTTCCGTGCGCACGGCCAAAATACGTTGGATCGTGATGAGATCTTTTTGGTATCCGACGAAATCGTGCACACGGAAATGGTCTTTTACTGCTGAGGGCAATATAGACACAAGGTTGACCAGAATTTGCTGTTCTTGTTGGATTCTGGTCAATGTGGGGAAAAAAACTTTTATGTGTTGGGCAATCTTATTCACTGTGGCATCTAGATCGCCTTCGAATTTAGTGTCTTGGATACGGGTGTGGGCCACGAAAACGCCCAACGAAGGCTTAATGGCTTCTATCACTATTGGGCGAAATTCGTCCCAGGTGAGAGAGCACACTTGATAGGCAACCAGGGAAACGGCTTTTCCCAGGTGCGTTAATGTTACGGCTATTTTTTCTGCATCCGTGGTATAAATTAGGTCAAGTACGGGTTTCACTATGTCCATGAATGTTTCGATCTCATAAGTTTCTCCATCATAATGTGGGATGGGAATGTGAGAACGGTGCGCCATGATGTTATCGTGTTCTGGCTGTTCCAAACTTGCAATGTAATGCAACCTTTTATCCGAATCAAGAACCACCGCTGCCGCCAATGTTATGCCCTGTTTTTCTACAGGATTAACTTGGGTGATGTGGGCTCTATCTGACTGGGTATATAAGGCTGCATGCACAATACAAGGTATGAGGAATAGAGAACACAAAATAAACACACGGTAACACGACACACGATCACGTTTATTTAAGTAGATGAATAAAGAGCATAGAAAGATAGTAATACTCGTACAAAACAAATAATAGAAGGGAACTGCTAGCATTAGCGGATCTGGATGGAGCCTAGTCTCCCACTTCCAACGTTCAGGTATACTCTTCTGATCACTGGTTTAGTTAGCAAGTTTTATAATACTGGAAGACCTCAATGTACTTATGTATTCACTTTCACTAATTAGATTTCTTACTGGTAGGTCGGGTGCCCAAGTAGCGGCTCACAGTTAGAATTAGACACGCGTATATTTTAGAACACGGAAATTCTAGTAACCTCAAGGGGGTACTGATCTAAGATTTATATTCTTATGGCAGAAATACGTAGAACACAAATCAGTGGGCGAACGTTAGATATTACTAGGGTTTTAATATCTGAATATGGTAATTACGAGAGTCAATGTCGCCTGTTAATTAATGAACACTGATACGCTTAGTATGTCCCAAATGGAATGGTTAAATATGAGTTACACTGGGCAAAGTTATAGCCACTTCATAGAAAAGTTAATAAGTGAATGTCGAACTAGCACTATAACACGTTAGTACTAATAAAGTGAATCTTGAATAGTATTTGTTGGTCTGGTCCTGGTTATCTTGCTTCCGGTGATGTTGGGGGCTAACGACTGGTTCCTCGGCCGTCCAGGTGGTCCAAATGTAGGAAGTTCTCAAGTCGGATCTCTTGGCGATCGGTGCTGGCTACACACTTATATACCCACTAATTTGTGTGAAGGTTATAAGGTGCACGTTGGTACTTGTACGTAGACAGATCTTCTATTTAACTTCTGCCACGGAGTCTGCCGGCTCGGGAATCTCTCAACTCAGGAACAACACAAGGGCAGAGCTAGAGGTCAACTTCAGGGTGGGTACCACTGGTTGGTGTCTATCTTTCAACTGATTTTACTGGGGGCGGGAGCTGGGTTTATAGGCTCGGTTCTGGACCCTGTAGGCCATAGGGATCTTGAGTCTTATGGACTTATTGGAGCTCTCAATAGATATGGGGACTAGGTAAGATGGTGATTACTGTTGTGACACATGGCTATAGGAAGCCTTCATATTGTGATATAACTGAGCCTTAGTAAGAGGTACTATTTTGGCTATACTGGAAGTATTTATGGGAGGGAGACTGGATTTACTTTGCGGGGAGGGCTGGGACAGCTGTGATAGGGGCGTCTCTCTTATATTGCTCAGTCTTCATTCTATGGCATAGCTGAGGTGCTAATTTGCTTATCCGAGTATGCAAGAAAGGTGAATGGATGATTGTGGGTAAAAAGAGGTGAGTAAGGGGGTTAGACATGCATGGTTAGTTCATTGATAGGAAGAATTTCTGGGCTACCTGGCAATGACCCGGAAGTCAAAACAGGGGTCAGGTATACCTCCGCGGGGGTGGGGGTCTCCCTCCTCGGGTGGGTAAAAAAGGGGTAGCCGGGCGCTCTCTCTCTGGGATGGTCGTCCGGCGGCTGTGGCTAGGGGCTTGCCATATCACCAGTGTTTGTAATAACCCTCTGTTTATGAGACAGATGTGGGTCTTCTTAATATCCAAACCGAAGGTGCCTTGGCTAGCTGGTTTTAATCGGTTGGTTGTTAATCGTATGGTTTGCTGGATGTGGTGGAGACTGGTTGCTAACTCTGCCACATTTATCTGGAAGTATGGCAATAGAAGTTAGTTACTGGTGAGGCGGCTAGCCTCGCACCGACGACCATTGGGTGCAGGGTTGTGAATAGGTTGTAAGAGAATAGATGGCATGCAAGGGGTTAGTAAAGTTCTAATGTTGTTCTGGCCTACTAAGGGAAGGCAGGCTGCATACGAGTATATATATAAAAGGTTGGAGAGCGTTAGCAACGGAAAAATCAAGGATCTTCAAGAGGTATGAGAGAGAGGCTAGGTCGGACAAGAGTCGAGAAGCGCGAGGTATTTTAATGAGAGGGGAGGAGTTCAGGGGGGCTATAGGGAAATTTGACCCTAAGGTCTCTGGGCGTGGGGGTGGCATTAGGCTGCAGTTGATATTGGAGTTTGAAAAGGCAGTGAAAGTACGTTAGCCAAATGCTACCGGGGAATGCAACTATGGGGTGTTATATGAGTCTGGAAAAGATAGTATTATGTGGACTGTGGGGCTGGGGCGGGGAGAAGGAGGTGAACTGTAGGTGTGTGCTTGACTGTGGGTAAAGTGGGGAAAAACATGGTGTATTATTCGTCGTCAGTACGAGGGGTTATGGATACTATTAGTTGGCACGAGCTTTTGCACGTCTAGTTGTCCCTGGGAACTGCGTTTTCTATGAAATATATACCAAGAAAAGCGGCAGTTCGTAGGGGTACTTCGTTATTGTTTCGAGGTACTTATGACAGATACTGGTAACAAGGTTATCTATACAATCTCTGGTTGGGTAAGAATTACGTTATAGCATGGCGGCTAACATCTGTAGTCATGGCTGTCCAAGTCTTACGGGGGCAATGGTTCTATATCCTGGTGTACCCGTGGGTATCTTAATTTCTTATGAGTTTGGACATGTGGTTTTTAACATCTACTTCTCGGATGTAAGAACATACATAGATATATGGCTGTCTGATTTGTTGGCATTGGCTCAACCTAGGGACAGGGCATGGGTGTTTTTAATATGAATGTATATTCCTGTTCATCATCATGTAGGTAAAATCGGGCGGGTAAGAGGTGTAGGACACGAAGCAAATTGGCGTAGTGTGGACTGTGGATACGAAGGAGGTAAGTGGAAGACGTATGACAATTGTGGAAAAGTAAATGGAAAAAGGTGAACACAATGGCGGATAAAGATACTTAACCTAAGGATTGAATACATAGATTTATGGGGCGATGGGTCTTCAGAAACTTAGTCTGGCAAGACAAGATGTTAGGGAATGTTAATATTAATACTTAACCTAAGGATTGAATACATAGATTTTATGGGGGCGATGGGTCTTCAGAAACTTAGTCTGGCAAGACAAGGTATGTTAGGGTATGTTAATATTAATATCTTAAACCTAGGGACAGAGCATGGGTGTTTTTAATATGAATGTATATTCCTGTTCATCATCATGTAGGTAGAAGTGTAGGACACGAGGGGGTAGTGTACGTGAGGTGTGGAAAAATGGTCAGTTTAGAAGGGGTAGGTAGGTGCGGCTTGGAGCTGCTTAGCCCTGCGGGCTTGGGCCTGTCTGAATTGGCTGGCTCGGTCAGCTGGTCCTTTCGTTCTGTGGACCTTTCTTTCGGGTGTTTCTGTGTGGTGTTCGCTCGTGGCTTCTGTGGTGGGCTTCTCATTCTGGGGCATTTTACCCTGATTGGAATATTTTGTCCTCTCTGTTACAGTTTATGTGGTCTAATATTGTGGCAGTGTTCTCAGAGATACGTGTAGGGGTTGTGATGAGTTGTTTGTGATTGTGCATTGTCAGTATGTGCCTATATTCTCGTACAAGCCTATTATTTCGTTGTTTGTAACACAGGTTAAAATCCCCTAGTATAATGGATTCATTCCGAGGGTCTAGCGATGACAAAGTTCGTTCAAATTTGGTCAAGAATTGTGTGTCGTCTGGTGGCCTATAGCACACCCCGATTGTGATGGGTCTTGTCCTCGGCAGGTTTGAAAGGTTTGAAAGGTTTATTAACTCGAGCGACCCCAAGTGGGATATTAAGAGTACATACTTCAATACAAATACAAAATACAATAACACATATACAAAACAACAACATTATTTGTACATAATAATATTTCAACTTGACTGGTGGCCTTGTTGTAAGTTCAAGACTTTATGTCTTGAAATAATTCATAATTTCTCCTACAAATTTGGCAAGTTTTAATATAACTGCATGTTGCGTACTGCTGAATAACTGTGACATTTTCATAGAATTAGGATTATTATAATAATATTTGTTAAGGTACTGCCTTCTGTAAACATTAAAATGTGAACATTTGAAGAAAAAAAAATAATTCATCACCGACTTCATTACTGTTACATAACGTACAAATTCGCTAGTTTACATTTATGTTGTTGTGTCTACCGCTGACAATAGGCAGCATATGATTACCACATTTGAATTTACACAACCTTATTGAATATTGCTTTGACAGTTTAAGTAAATAATCTTGGATGCGGTAATCGACCGTTATTATTCTGTAATTCAAACAAACACTACTTCTATTAATTTCCTCCGTCCATTTTTGCCTATAAATATCACTAGATCTAAGTTTAAATGCTTCTTTAAACCAGTTACCATTAATACTATTTACATCATTAAATACATGCGACATTCCATTGCTATCTAGTAAGCATTTGATATTATTTAACCAGGGTAATTTGTACTGTTCTCGATCCAGGGGCGTATCTAGTGAACATAGCGCCTAGGGCAAGCACTGGAATTGCGCCCCTATGGAGCATAGCGATCCTCTGCGGGGGGGGGGTAGGGGGGGCCGCTATAAGCCCCCCCCCCCCCCCGAGAAAAATTTCGAAATATGAGCATGTCTAGGAGCATTTTGAAGGCATATGCAAAACTATATTGAGGCAATTAAAGCAATATATATATATATATATATATATATATATATATATATATATTGATTTAATTACCTCAATATAGTTTTGTATATGCCTTCATATATTATATATACAGTACATACCTGTATACAGTACATATATATAATATATATATACATTATAAGGTTAGGTTAGGTAAAAACAAAAATTGTTAGGTTAATTATGCGTATTTTGAGTTTGGTTTGAAAATATAACCCCTGTTCAACACAACTATAATTTAGATAACGTTGTACCGAATTTCTGGCAAAATATACAAGTCAAGCTCATTAATTATTATAATTAACAATACAAATCGTATCATTAACTCACATCCACTCACTGACTCTTTGCAATCTCTCTCTCTCTTCGCCGCAGTGTTGCATCTCTCTCGCTATACTACCGCTATTAAAATAATCAATGTTCCTCAGAGCTCTATCAGTGTATACCACCTCCTCTACGTAGAGTACGTAGCACCCGTCTTGTAACACAATCCCATCCCTACTCTGTGCAGCTCTCCAATCCAAAAGTGAAACTATATTCTCAAACCTTCTTCTATTCAACAGCTATGCTCTGAAACGCTCTCCCTTAATCCATATTCCCCTCTTCCTATGACTTAAATTGATTCAAACTCCGTGTGTCCAGGCATTTTGGCTCGAATGTTCCTTGATTTTGGCCATGTCACTCAACTGGGGGAGGCACTCGTTACAGGCAGTTCTGCCTTTTGTCTTCCTCATCAATATAGAAAGAACAAAATAACACGAAACAAAAATGCACCTTCCATGCTCTTACTGATGCAAATTGTTATATGATGTGCCATAGACTACAATAGATCTGGACTTGGCACGAAAATGGAACTTTGCAGTAAGGGACCCATAATCGGAAAACGAACCCCCAAGTTCGAACCTCAAAACCGCGAAAATGTGATACTTTCGCGGTTTCGAGGTTCAAACTTGGGGTTTCGTTCTCCGATTTTGGGTCCCTTACTGCAAAGTTCCATTTTTGTGTCAAGTCCAGATCTACTGTAGTCTATGTATGTGCTTAATGTTAAAATTATTTAGCCTAAGCAATTATCTAAAGAAAAATAGGGATATCACTTCCCTACTTCGTTAAAAAAACGTTTAATGATCTTACACAATGTTCTGAAATACGGAAAATTACACTCTAAACCACGTCTAACCCTTTAGGCGAGGCTATATTTCAATTGTTATCAGTCTAGGCTAAGCATTGTTTATAGTGAAATGAATGTAAAACCGTCAAAATCCAAAATAATCACACCTAAAACTATTGGAAACTCTTTAGTGGATACCAATATCAGGGCAAAAAGTATAATTAACCGTATCTACAATATGGGAAATATACTAGAGAACTAAATAATTAAATAAATGTCCGTACCTCCGAGTTCTTGCTTTGCCTGATGCCTCCACAATCAGTGCCGTGTTAACTTATGGCAGGGCCCCTAGGCTTCGAGCTTCTTTGGGCCCCTCGACATTCTCCCCCTCCCACCACCCGCGAAAAAAGTGTGCATGGGCCCCTGCTTTTGGTGGGCCCCTAGGCTTCAGCCTAGTCAGCCTGATGGATAATGCGGCACTGTCCACAATCGAGAGTCGAGTGTTTGAAGCACTGTTTGTCAGTAACAAACGTTTGGTAGCATTCGAATCTAGAATGCAAAGAATTATAAATAAAATCTTATTATCTTGCGGGTCTCTTATATAGTAAATTACTAAGTATTTGCAATATTTCAATATTATTTACTAATCAGCGAGATGAGAAATATTCCAGAATATCAATAATATATATTATATATAGCATTCAATATTGTATTAAATAAAGTACTGGTAACAAAAGAAAATCACCCCGAAAATAAGTACAAGGGTAACTAAACTATTTATATGTTTAGGCAAGGCAATTCGTTGCCTAACAAATATATATCTTAGTTCTACTATACTGTATGTAGCCTACTTTTATTACTGTTATTAAAGATCGTTATTTTTCATATTCTATTAATGATGAGTGGATAGATATTTAGGCAAAATACTAGATAGGCTAATATTAAAACATTTCATTTGTGCTGTAGTTAATTAATAGGCTTACTTGAGTTAGATTTGGCGCCCCCCCTTTCAGTGGCGCCCAGGGCACGTGCCCTACCTGCCCCACCCTAGATACGCCACTGTCTCGATCATACAAAACTTTCATTAATCTATACAAAACACATGCAATTTTATTTTCCGTATCACTTGTAATCCTAAACCAAAAATTTACCATTCTATTGTCTATGATTTCCTGCAAACTTCTAAAACCTGATTCACCATACACCATACTGTTGAACTGGTCGCCGACATGATAGTGGATATCACTCTAAATATGTGGGGCACAGGGAAAACACATCCTCCTTCAACGGTTTATTTCTCCGTAATAACAACAAAGCTTACAAGAATGGCCGCTAGGGGCAATACAGAAAATGGAACTAAATAATGGCAAACTAATTTATCCTTTGGAAAGTAACTGCTTATATATTTATTCTGAGTAACTTGAGTTTATATCTTAACATCCCCTCTTAAACTTAAGTTATTCCCCTGACAACACTGAACTTATTCAATTTGTACTTTGATACTGGCTTTGTAAATAAATCTGCAATGTTATCTTCAGAAGGTACATAAGCTAAATCAACAATCTTGCTTTCCACTTCTGACCTGATAAAATGGTATCTAATATCAATGTGCTTAGATCTTTGATGGTGTACAGGGTTCTTGGCTAATGCTATAGCTCCTTGATTGTCTACATTCAAAGTTACAGTGTCTCTTTCACAACCTGTCATATCAGAATACAATTGTCGCAAGAAATTAGCTTCTTGCATAGCACAAGTCATGGCCATATATTCTGCTTCACATGTAGATAAAGCTACTACTCTTTGTTTTTTACTTTTCCAAGAGATCAATGGGCCTTGTTTACTCAGTTGAAAACTATAGCCTGTCGTACTACGTCTATCTTCTGCTGCTCCCCAGTCTGAATCACAGTAACCAGTTAATTTCAATTGACTATCTGACTTCTGAAAATTTAAACAATAATTCAATGTCCCTTTAATATACTTCAGTACGTGTTTAGCTAAGCCTAGATGGGCCTTAGTGGGCTTGGACATAAACTGGGACAACTTTGTTACTACATAACTTAAATCAGGCCTTGTTCCTGTCATAACATAAATTAAACTCCCAACAATTTCTCTGTACAATCTTGGATCAGCCAAATCAGTAGAATGATCAGAAATCAACTTACTTACAGTCGGATTACATGGAATGGCTTTTGGGTTACAGTCCTTCATATGAAATTTCTCAAGAATTCTCTCACAATATTTTCTTTGGTTCATACTAACACTCCCCTCTAAACCAAAAGTGAATTCAATTCCAAGAAACCATGATAATATTCCCATGTCTTTCATTTTGAATCTATCTTTGAGGGATTTCTTTATGGCATGAAGTGCTTCATCATTACTGGCTGCTATAATTATGTCATCTACCCATATTAGAGTCATTGTTACTGTATCACCTTCAAACTTTGTATACAAACAAGGGTCAGCAACAGATCGGGTGAAATTCTGATCAGTTAGAAAATTATGTAACATATTATTCCAGTTCCGTCCACTTTGTTTCAATCCATACAAAGATTTTTTCAGTTTGCATACAAGTTTTTCACCGTTTTCATTTTTCTTGGTAAAACCTTCAGGCTGCTCTAGGTAAATTTCACAATCTATCTCCGCATTTAGATAAGCTGTTTTTACATCCATTTGATGAACCTTCATTTCTTCTTGAGCTGCTAGCTGCATCATCATACGAATGGAAGTGTGGCGTGCTGTTGGTGAAAATGTCTCTTCATAGTCTACATTCTTGACTTGCGAATATCCCTTTGCTACGTATCTTGCCTTGAATTTTTCTTCGTTGTTCGGACCTAGTTTTACGGCGTACACCCATTTTCCACCAACAACTGATCGGTCTTCAGGGAGTGGTGTTAACTCATAAGTGTCGTTCTCATCCAAAGCGTTGATTTCTTCTTTCATTGCTTCATGCCACTGATGAGACTCTGATGATGAGAGAGCCTCCTGATATGTACTTGGGATGTCAGCAACACGATAGCAGTAATCAATTGAACATTTCGCAACATTTGATAAATCTTCATCATCCATGACATACTCTTTCAAGTGCTTGGGTAAGTTCCGGTTTCTTTGGGGGTATCTTCTAATTCCTTCAGCTTCATCTTCATTCTCCTCCGTCTTGAGCTGTGTGGTTTCTTGCGGGCCGTCTTGGAGTGGTAATGTGGTGTTTTTTTCTGATTCACAAGTCTTGGGTCTTGTATATTCTGTGTACCCACATTTTTCTTCGAATTTTTCATTGAATTTCACACATCTCACTCTCTTCACGTCATTTTGCTCCGAGAAGTACACAAGATAGGCTGGACTCTGTGTATCATAGCCTAGAAATACTCCTCGGTCACAGCGGTCATCCAATTTCTTCTTGTTTTGGACATATGCATAACATACAGTTCCAAAGATATGCATATTCTTCAAGTTTGGCTTTAATCCTGTCATCATTTCATATGGTGTTTTTCCAGTTCTCGGGTTGTAGCACCGGTTCCTAATGTAAGCGGATGTCTTCACTGCATATGTCCAAAGTTCCTTCGGCAAGCTAGCTTCCAATAGTAAACATCTGGCCATCTCAAAAAGGGTTCTCCAGGATCGTTCAGCTGTGCCATTCTGGTGGGGAGAATATGGTGCAGAAAACTCATGCTTGATATGATTTTTCACTAGGAATGATCTGAACTCTGCAGAAGTAAATTCTCCGCCATTATCTGTCCTGATTCGCTTGACAGAACCATAGGGGGCACTGTCTGCTAAAAATCTCTCCATAGCTGCTACTGTATCACTTTTGTTCTTCAGAAAATACACCATAATGACACCAGAGTAATCATCTACAAACGAAATTGCATACCTAAATCCCTCTCTTGCAGGAGGGTCAATGGGGCCTGCTAGATCACAATGTATTAGTTCAAGTTTTTCATTAGCTTTCTTGTCTTGCTCCCTATTCCTGTATTGTGTCATTTTCCCTTTTGTACAAGTTTCACAATCAAAGTTCATCTTGCCGGAAATGTGCATACCTTCAACGAAATCTTCGAGTTTCATCACATCTTTCACATTACAATGGCCTAAAATTCTATGCCACTCTTCCAAGGTGTGGGTGCCACTTTTGTCAACATTTACATTATTGAGAAAATATAGTTTTTGGCATGTCTGGATTTCAAATTCTGTGCCATCTGGAGCTTTTAATTCTGCATGGTCAGGGGTAAATGTTACTGTTGCTCCCCTTTCAGTCGCTGCTTTAACACTAAATATGTCTTGTTTGTAGGATGGCACATACAAGGAATTCTTTAACTCAACTTGTTGTATGTTTCCTTTGGTGTCACACAGCTCCACACTTGCTACACCTCTACCTGACACAATACCTGAAGTCCTGCTACCATCTGCAAGTTCAATAGTGTGACTCACAGGTTCAAAACGTTCATCAAATTTTACAAATTTGGATTTGTCTGTAATGATGTGTGTTGTAGCACCACAATCTACCAATAACCTGTCATTGCTGGTAGGACTAACAAGATTAGTATAGCTTGCCTTTGCTTTGAATGCAAAATAATGAGAACTGTCACTGTGTGTAGGCCTACTCACTGCACTTACATTTTCTGTTTCTTCTCTGTCACTCACAACTTTAACATAATTCTTCTTTCTACAGTAATTTGTGTCATGTGTAGGGGACTGGCAATTTTCACACCAGCGGCTTGGTCTTCTGTAGGCTTCCTTTTCTTCTTTATTCTTTGTTGGACATTGGAAGGATTTGTGTCCCATTTTCCCACATACATAACACTTGAAACTGGTTTCCCCTGATTTGGCATTCATAACCCTATCTTCTCTGGATTTATGTGGCTTGTGGACTTTTTCAGATTCTTCAAAACTCCTCAACTGAACTTTAAAATCTATGAAACTCCACGTTTTTTCTCTCTGAGTCACGACAGTGGAAAAGTTTTATAATCAGGGGGTAAGCCTTTCAACACCATAGCCACAAGTAAACTGTCACTGATAGTTTCTTTCGCATTCTTCAAGGAAGTCGCTGCTTTCTCTGCCCTAATCATGTAGTCAGTTACACTCTCATCCTCTGCCATCTTGAGTGTTGTCAGCTCGGTGTACAAAGAAATAATCCTGGGTTTGCTTGTTCCTAAGTAATGTTCACGAAGTATTGCTAGGGCCTTCTTACCATCATCTTGGGCATCTCGGATCACCAGGGCTAAACTTGTGTCGTCTAGCAGTTGTACAAGCTCGGCATACACTTCAGCATTCTTATCAGCATCAGGGGTGGGTGCTGCCAGGACACTATGAAGTTTTTGAATTCTTAAATGTGCTAAAAACTTCACTTCCCACAATTCGTATTTGTCTTCATCACCATCGAATACTAGGCGATGCCTGGGCCCATAACCTGTTGAACTGGTCGCCGACATGATAGTGGATATCACTCTAAATATGTGGGGCACAGGGAAAACACATCCTCCTTCAACGGTTTATTTCTCCGTAATAACAACAAAGCTTACAAGAATGGCCGCTAGGGGCAATACAGAAAATGGAACTAAATAATGGCAAACTAATTTATCCTTTGGAAAGTAACTGCTTATATATTTATTCTGAGTAACTTGAGTTTATATCTTAAACTCAATCAGTAGTACTGATTCACCATACACCATACATGTTGCAGTTGATTTATTCAACCTCAAAAGTCTCTTCAAAAAGCTATTGCATGTCCTTTTTAGGTGATCAATATTCTCACAGCCCCATATTTCACTACTGTACAATAAGATGGGTAATACTAGTTTTTCGTATAAATCGATACTTGTGTCGAACGGTAGGCTAAGCTTGTTAATTGTATTTAATAACCCATAAGTTGCTCTCTTACTTTTAATTACTTGTTTTGCTTTAGCTTTATGAAATCGACCGTTGAAGTTAAATGTTGTGCCCAGGTAAGTATAATCATCCACTACCTGGATTTCATCATTACCGAATTTAAATGTCCTATGTTTTCTGACCTTACCCCTGGAAAATATTACAACTTTAGTTTTACCAATGTTTACACCAAGCGGCTCGCTTGGTGTAGTGACTAGCGTCTCGGACTTCCACCCAGAAGGCCCGGGTTCGCGCCCACGCTCGGCGCATTAAAGATTTTTCACAAGCACTGAGTCGTTACCATCCCTCATGAGCAAAGGGATGGGGTAGTAGTACAGGACCCCAATGGAAATACGCCTAATCGGCCTTATTGAGCTATCCTTAGCTAGCTTAGCATGTGCTAGCTTTAAGAACTATTATTATTATTATTATTATTATTACCTGCAGTGATGAAAGGCTACAATACTCCTGAACGGCATTCAAAGCAAACTGTAAATCATCTTCATTTTCGGCCATAACTATAGTGTCATCAGCATAAAGTAGGCAAAACAAATTAAAATAAAGTTCAGCATCATTCTCGCCCAAGAACCCTGCAACATCTGTACTGATAGTTGGCAATCCCGAAAATGCATTACTGATGTGAGCTTTAAAATCATTTAAAAACATTGCAAATAGAAGTGGGAATAAACTTTCTCCTTGTCTCACACCGACATTACACGAAAAATAAGAGGATATCTGATTATTGACTTTAACACATGATTTAGCCCTGCTATACAAGTTGTGCACCACCCGTAGTACCCTCCCATTAATATTGTGACTTAACATTTTCGTCCATAATTCTGTTCTCTCAATAAAGTCAAAAGCCTTTTTATAATCAATAAAAGCACAATACAACCTTTTCTTACGAGCCAAATAGTAATTAATAAAAACGTGCAACGAAAATATATGATCAAGGGTACTGAAAACTTTCCTGAAGCCTGCCTGTTCGTTCCCTAATAAATTCATGTTAGTCAAGTATTCATAAAGTCTCGTGTAGGTCGATCCACAGAGCTTCGTGATTTTCTACATGGAGGTCGGTCCTAGTTGTGTGTGTGAGGTTGTTTTTTACATACAGACATACTCCTCCCCCTTGGCTATTGCGATCATTCCTAACCATGTTGAAACCTTGAATGTTTATTTCACCATAATTTATACTTGAATCCAGCTAGGTTTCTGTGATTGCAATTATTGAAGCTTTGGCCTTATTAGCTAACAAGTTTATTTCTGACAATTTATGGTACATTGATCTGGCGTTAATGTGGATAAGATGGAGCCCTTTGTTGGTGAACACTCTGTATTCATCTTTGATTTTGAATGTGTCCTGGCTGGATTCTGAGTTGTTAATACTTGGTTCATTTACATTAATATTCGGTAATGAATGCAAGGCACACATGTTGCATAGGAATTCCCGTTCTTCACTGTTGGTCTTCTTAGAGATGTACTTCATGTGAGCTACAGTTTTACACTTAACACAGTTTAGGATTCTTTGTTTTCTTGTTATGAGTGATTCACATATTTCACAAATGATTTTAGAACCTTTAATAGCTACTTCCCTACATTTATCGCATTCCACTTCTTTTCTGCTAGTAACGTAAGTACATCGATCGTGTACTGTTTCATTACAACTACTACATTGTGAAGTTGTACTCCTTTTGTTGAATCCAATATTGCACACTATTCATATTTTCCTGTTACTGTTCATCGTACGTCTGGCGGTGTGGTAATCAGCTGAGCGCCGTGAGCAGCTGCTGGGGTGTGAGCGCGTGAGATGGGGACAGGTTGTGGCTCCCCCTTGCCCCCCTCCCACCCCTACCTGTATTTGTTGTTTGATGTTGTCCTTGTTCTTGGCCGTTGTTGCTGCTTTATTGTTGATGTTGTTGCGACTGATTCCTTCTTTTTTAGCTGTTCTGGTTGCATGTTGAGCTACCTGGGTCGCCGATAGTGTTGGGTTGGGTTGTAGTAGGTTTGGTTGATTTGTTGTGCAGCGGTGTCGTGTTGTGGGGGGTGGGTGATTTCTCTTGTCTTTCTTGTTCGTTGCTGTTACTTCATTGCCGATGTGTTTGCTAGAGCTTCCTGCTTTTTTGAGTGTTCTGGTTGCATGTTGTGTTACTTGGGTCACCGATATCTGTGGTAGTGATGATACAGTTGAGGGTAATGTTGAGTAGGTAGAGTGTTGGCACTGTGCTGGCGGTTGCCCTGCGGTCTTGGTTGGGAGTTGAAGCGTGACGAGAGATTGGGGTGCCTGCTTGCCCAGTTTGTTATAACGAATTTTACTGCTAGGGACTGTTGAAATGTCGGTGTCTGCCAATATCCTGCTTGTAGATCTAAAGTGGTGAACCATTTTGATCCATGAAGGGAGTCTAGGGAGTTGTCGATCCTGGGTAATGGTGTTGCATCTTTGATAGTGGCGTCGTTTAACCTACGGTAGTCGACACAGAATCTGGTGAAACCATCCTTTTTCTTCACGAGTACTACGGGTGATGACCAGGGACTGACGGAGGGCGTGGCGATTCCGGCGTCCAACATCTCTTGCACCTGTTGGTCTTCCTCTTGGCGTTGGAGTGGGTTTTTCCTGCGTGAGGGTTGGCGCAGTGGAGGTCCCGTGGTGTGTATAGCGTGTTGCTCCATGGTTGTTTGTCCTATTTCTGTGGGGGTCTGGGCGACTACATCACTAAACTCTTGCAGTAATTGTTGCATCTGTTGTTTTTGCATACATGATAAGGAGTCAGGAATGGTTGGTAAGATAGGATTTTCACCTGAGTTTACAGGAGGAATGGCAATTTCGTCGAAGCTTTCTAGATCGCCAATGATCAAACCTTTGGGCAACGTTAATACTTCCTCTGAAATGTTGGCAATTAGAATGGTATTTTGCCGGGAAGACAAGATGGCAGGTTGAATAATACATCGGTCTTGGCCTACGAAGGTGCTGGCAGGGGTCAAAATCATGGCATCTTGGGGTATTTGTCTAAGGGACACCCATTTCTGATGGTGAGAATAACAGTGGATATGAATATCTAAAAGATAAATATAAGCCATGTTTCACTGGTCTGGGTAAACTCACAAATGTTCAGTTAAAATTTCATGTAGATCATAATGTAGCACCAGTAGCACAACCTATGAGAAGGGTTCCATTTAATTTGAGAAAGGGTATTGAAAAGAAACTTGAGTTAGAAGACCTTGATATTATAGAACCAGTAGAAGGACCAGCTTCATGGATTTCTCCACCAGTAGCAGTGCCTAAGTCAGAGAATTTGGAGGATATTAGATTGTGTGTGGATATGAGGCGTGTGAATGAAGCTGTTTTGAGAACTAGACACCCTATCCCAACAATTGATGAACTGTTGCTAGACATGAATGGTGCTAAGATTTTTTCTAAACTAGATGTAAAGTGGGGTTTCCATCAAATTGAACTAGCACCAGAAAGTAGATATATAACAACATTCATCACACACAAAGGCCTGTTTAGGTACAAGAGACTGATTGTTTGGAGTAAATTGTGCACCAGAAGAGTATCAACATATCTTGCAACAAGTACTTCAAGGTTGTGAGGGGGTTAAGGTTATTGCTGATGACATTATTGTATATGGCTCATCTGAACAAGAACATGGGGAAAGGCTAGAGAGAGTTTTGAGTACCCTGTGTCAAAGAAACCTAGCTGTAACCCCAAAGAAGTGTGAATTTGGTATGAATAAGCTTGTATTCATGGGTCATGTGTTGTCTAAGAAGGGAATTGGACCATCAGAAAGTAAAATCAAAGCTGTAAAGGGGGCCAAGAGACCAGAAAATGCAGCAGAGGTTAGAAGTTTCTTAAGTCTTGTTGGATACTGTAGTAGGTATATTGACAAATTAGCCACAAGGGAAGAGCCACTTAGAATGTTAACAAGATCTGAACAACCCTGGGTATGGGGAAAACAGCAAGAGGAAGCATTCATTGATTTGAAGAATCAGTTGACTTGTGCTCATGCAATGGCTTATTTTGATCCAAAACTGCATACGCAGGTTATTGTTGATGCAAGTCCAGTTGGCTTGGGTGCAATTTTGGTTCAAAAACAGTCAGATGGATTTTACAAACCTGTAATTTATGCCAGTAGGTCACTATCAGATGTTGAGAGAAGATATTCACAGACCGAGAAAGAGGCTTTGGTAGTAGTCTGGGCTTGTGAAAGACTAAGATTGTACCTTTATGGACTAGAATTTGATCTAATAACAGACCATAAACCACTAGAGTGTATCTACTCTCCTAAATCCAAATCACCCTTGAGGATTGAAAGATGGGCTCTCAGATTGCAGCCATATAAGTTCAAAGTAAATATCAACCTGGTCAATTTAATGCTGCTGATGCACCACTCTCCTAGACAAAGTTGAAAGGAAGGCCTTTCGTATCATTAACTCCCGTCCACTCACCAACTCTCTGCAATCTCTCTCTCTCCGTCGCAATGTTGCATCTCTCTCGCTATTCTATCGCTACTATAATAATCAGTGTTCCTCAGAGCTATCCCAGTGCATACCACCTCCTTTACGTAGTGCACGTGGTACCCGTCTTGCAACTCAATCCCACCCCTACTCTGTGCAACTTTCCAACCCAAGAGTGAAACGTTACTCTCAAACTTTCTTCTACTCAACAGCTGAGTTCTGGAACTCTCTCCCAGAATCAGTCTTTCCCTCTTCCTATGACTTAAATTGCTTCAAACTCTGTGTGTCCAGGCATTTTGGCTCGAACGTCCCTTGATTTTAGCCCTGTCACTCTTTCAACTATGGGGGAGGCACTCGCTATAGGCAGTTATGCCTTTTGCCTCCCTCAATCACATAGAAAAAAAATAAAATAATTGTCTAGACTGCCACTTAAGGATCTTCCTAGGTCTAATGTAGCTGAAGAGTATGTTTATTTGATAGCAAAATGTGTGGCACCTAGAGCTATGACTACAAAAGAAATTGAAGTAGAGTCAGCAAAAGATGAGACTTTATGACTGTAAAGTTAGAAAAGCAGTGAGGACAGGTGATTGGATTAACTTACCTAATTTTAAGTCTATACATGAAGAACTGACTACAGTTGGCAAACTGTTGCTCAGTGGTACCAGAATTGTAATCCCAGAAACACTAGGGAACATATTTTGAAATTATCACATGAGGGTCACCAGGGCATTGTCGAATGTAAGCAGAGACTAAGGGAGAGAGTGTGGTGGCCAGGTATTGATAGAGATATGGAACATTTTGTTAAAAACTCTCAGCCTTGTCAATTAATGAGCTCCAACACTAAACCTGAACCATTGCAACCAACCGTGTTACCTGAAAAACCCTGGCAGCATGTTGGTATTGACCTGTGTGGGCCATTTCCAGGGGGAGAGAGTTTGTTGGTGGGTGTAGATTATTATTCAAGATGGTTTGAAGTGGGAGTTTTGCATAACACATCATCAGGTAAGGTAATTGAAACACTGGACAATTGGTTCACATGTTATGGTATACCAGAAGTAATAGTGTCAGACAATGGACCTCAATTTGTATCTGAAGAATTTCATAATTTTGTGCAAACTTCAGGTATAACTCACAGAAGGATTACACCTTATTCACCTCAAGCTAATGGAGAGGTGGAAAGACAAAATAAAACTTTGTTAAAGGCCATTCGCACATTTCATGTTGAGGGTAGTAACTGGAAGAAAGACTTGAATAAATTTTGTGTAACCTATAGAAGCATACCTCACAGCGTTACTGGTATTAGCCCATATGAAATGATGTATCCGGAAGGAAGATGAGAACAATATTATCAATCTGGAGTACTGAATCAAGTTTGTGTGAGGAAGCTATTAGAGATAAGGATGCATTGAGGAAAGAGAGAGAGAAAGCCTATTTTGATTCAAGAATGCATGCTAAAGAGATGGATGTAAAGAAAGATGACATAGTAGTGCTGAAACAGAACAAGGAAAATAAGCTATCACCTAAATTTAGCCCTTCACCTTACAGAGTCATTGAGAAAAGAGGGAACAGTGTTCAAATAGAAGGGAGTGATGGTAGCCACTAGCCAGAAAAGGAGGAATGTGACTCACTTGAAGAAAGTGAAGTTGTTGTTCCCTAATTAGCTGCCTGGCCGAACAGCCCCGAGTCCTTAAGGAAAGCCATGGCCATGGTCGGGCTTTCCCACAGAGCTCTCAAAGAGTGTAAATTGTGTTGTTGGCGTAAGTGGTTGTGTGAAATGCAGTCTTGTATGATGTGTTTAATGGTATGGGGTGCCGTGTTACAACCCGGGCAGGTGTCGACGACGGAGTCATCCAGTCTCTTCTGATAGCTCAGAAGAGCTGGATGGTGCCCGCATCTCAGCCTGGCCAGCTGGACTCTGACCTCGCGAGGAAGGGAGGATTCAGAAGGATGGATTTCGGGAGGTCGTGATTGCAGCTGCGTGTTGTCTATGAGTGAGTGGATGGAACGGCGAGTGATATGAGTATGGATGTGCTTCCGGAAGTTGGTTTGGGGTGGGCAGGGAGGCAGAGAAGACAGTATTTGTGTGTGATAGCGTGTGCTGGGTGTTGTTTTGATATTTCTTGGTGTCTGTGAGTGTGTTGCCATGTAGTGTAGTGGGTGGTGTTGATTCGTGGAGGCTGCTGCCAGGAATTGAGTGCCTCTCATGTCTAGATGATCTTTGACTTTGAGGACTTTGGTTTCTTGATGTAGGTGATCTGTGGGTGTAATATCTGTGCATCCTGTGATGATTTTCAGGGCTTTATTTTGAATAGTCTGTAAGGTCTTATGATGTGTTTCAGCTAGGTTAGAAGCCCAGGCCGGGCTTGCGTATTCCATAACTGATCTTATGTATTGTTTGTAGACTGTGGTGGTGGTTTCTTTGTTGTGTCCAAATTTCGTGTGGGCAAGTGATCTGAGGGCGTTAAGTCTGGGTGTCAGTTTCTTTTTCGTGTTTGTGGTGTGCTGTTTGAATGTCATTTAGGTGTCGTATGTTACTCCTAGGATTTTGTGTGTGTGTGTGTGTGTGTTAGGGGTGTGTTGTTTATGTTGAGTCCCGGGACGTAATCGTGCTCTCCCGTCCAGCTTGTGAGGAGGGTTGCAGTGGATTTAGCTGGGGCTAAATTGAGTCTGTTTGTGGTGCACCATTCATGTAATATGTCGAGATAGTCTTGAAGGAGTCTTGTTGCTGTGTCTGGGTTTTGGTGCGTGCTTGTGAGTGTTATGTCGTCTGCGTAGGAGGCTTTGGTTATTTGGGGTGAATTTGGTGTATTTATATCATGCATGTACAGATTGAAGAGTGCGGGCGACAGGACAGATCCTTGCGGGACTCCGTTTGGGAAATTTCTAATTCTAGATGACTGACCGGCAAAAGATACGACATCTGCCTGCTAAGAAGTTGGCCAGCCATCTTTTTGTGTTGTTGTACATGTTTGTGTTGTAGATTGTCTTTGTTAGGTTGTGGCGGGGGATGGCATCGAAGGCTTTACTAATGTCGAGTGTGGCAAGTACTGATCTGTGTGGTGGTCTAGCTGAGTTGATGCCGTAAAAAGCTCTTTGTGTAAGGTCTGTAAGAAGAGTGTTTGTGGAGTGCAATGGCCTGAAGCCATGTTGTGTTGGAGAAAGGAGTAAGTGAGGTGTCATCAGTTGTAGTACAAGGGGCTCTACGACTTTGGAGGGGGTGCAAAGGAGTGTGATAGGGCGGTTTGAGGAGGGTAGCGTGGGGTCTTTGTTAGGTTTGGGGAATGTGATAATGATACCATGCTTCCAGATGTCTGGTATTGTGTTGTGTGAGTAGCTGTAGTTTGATATGTTAGTGAGTGCTTGTATGCCTTGTGGTCCCAGGTGTCTGAGGTGAATGTTGCTTATGTTAGTCTAGGCCACAGGCGGGTGAGAGCTTGAGATTGTTGATGATATGCTTTGTCTGGTTGTTGGTGAAGGGTGTATAGTCAGGGTCTGTGGGGAATTGTCTTTTTCGTCGGATGACATGTCGGTCGTCTTTGTGGGGTTTTAGGTGACTCACATGAGAGAAGTGATTGATGAGAGTGTTTGCTTGTTGTTTACGTGAAGGAGTAGAGTCTGTTGTTGTGATTTCAGCATGTGATTGTGTTGTGTTGCTGTTGGAAAGTGTGATACTGTTTAGTGTTTTGTAGAGTTTTTGGGGGTTTGTTTTGTGATCGAGTGAAAGTGAAGTTTGATAGTATGGATGGCAAAAGGCAGTTGAGGGAGAGAGGAAGAGAGAAGAATGAGGAAGAAATGGATGTGTTGTATGATGATTGGACTGAAAGAGGAATGAATGAGGAAGAAATAGATGTGGTGCGTGATGAGGGGAATGACAGTCAAGCACACATGAATCGGATGGGTATAGCAACACACATGAGTCAGAGGGAACACATATCAAGTAGTGAGAGACCTAAAAGGACAGTGCACACAACTGTTAGGTTTAAGGATTATGTTACATGATAACCTAATATTTGTACATAATATTCAAGCATATGATATAGTTTAGTTTAGTTTATGATTTGGTATAACCTACAGTTCTGTACCAGTATTGATACAGTATTACTAATGTATGTTTATCTCATGATTTTGATATACAGTATTTTACAGTACTACTGTAGGCCTATTAATTATTTATGTTAAGTCTATGATTGTGATACAAGTAGTTATCATGGCTCAAATGGCCTAGCCTAAAGAAAATTATATATTTAGTTTATTCTATCTATCTATCTATTGCCTGACGCCGTGATCCCCGAAGGGGTGGCCACGAACGAACCGCCCCTCCCCCCAACAAGCACCGCCTTCGTTCATGTACTTCCTCACTCCATCCTTCCACCTCTCATTCGGTCTACCTCTCCCTCTCTGTCCCTCCACCTCGCTCTCGTACACCCTCTTAGTCATTCTCTCGCTTTCCATACGTTCCATATGGCCGAAACATCTCAAGTTGTTCCTTTTCACACTTTCCAGCATATCTACCTCCACACCACACCTCCTTCTTACTTCCTCATTAGTTTGTCTATCCCTCCATGTAACTCCGCACGCACTCCTTAAGTAATTCATTTCCACTGCTCTCACTCTTGGTCTGAGTCTCTCAACCAACGTCCATGCTTCGCTTCCGTAAGTCAGTGTCGGGATTACCACACTGTCATGCAAGGACTTCTTCACTTCCATACTGACCACCCTATTTCTTGTTACTGCTTTTAGCGTTCCTACAACCCTCTTCCCCTGTTGTACCCTCCCCCACACTTCTTCATCCATAGTCCCATCTTTACTCAACACACTGCCCAGATACTTAAAAGAGTTGACGATCTCCATAGCCTGACCGTTCAGCTTCACCTCACACTCTGTGACTTCACCCTTTTCGAAGACCATAACCTTGCTCTTCCCCGCATTTACCTTCAAATTCCGTTATTCGCACACTGTTCCAAACTCATTTACCAGACCCTGCAACTCCCATTCATTATCACTCATCAGAACTGTATCATCCGCAAACAGCAGTATAGGTAGCTTCCACTCAATTCCCTCCCTTTTCAGCGATACACCAACATCCACTGCTCTTGATAGTATTTCTTTCATGACTCCATCCATATATACAGTAAACAACCACGGGGACATCACACACCCCTGTTTCAAACCAACATTCAGGTCAAAGAACTCGCTCTGCTCACTCTCCACACGTACTGCCGCCTTTGCACCCTCATACATGCTCTTCACTGCTTTCAGCAACTTGCCCTCTACTCCGTATATTCTAAGTACTTTCCACAAACCTTCTCTATCCACTCTGTCATAGGCCTTCTCCAAGTCCATAAAGGCAACATACACCTTTTGTTTCTTCTCCAGATACTTCTCCACAACACAATTTAGGGTAAAAATCTGATCTACACATCCTCTTCCCTTCCTAAAACCTCCCTGCTCGTCGCCTATCCATTTCTCTGTTCTCACTCTCACTCTCTCAATCACTACCCTACTGTATACCTTCCCTACTACGCTTAGAAGACATATTCCTCGGTGGTTACCACACACTCCTCTTTCCCCTTTGCCCTTATATAGGGGGACTATTATGCCAGTCTTCCAGTCATCGGGTGCACTCCCCTTCTCCCATGCTAGTTTGCACATTTTCCATACCCATTCTATCACTATCTCACCACCATACCTCAACATTTCCCCACACACTCCATCTGTTCCTGGTGCTTTCCCCAACTTCACTCTTTTCATGGCTTCCCACACTTCTGACCTCCTGATCCCCACCTCCTCCTCCACTACTTCTCTTCTTCTCCCTCCCATACCATATCCAGCTATGTTTGCTGGCTCTTCATTCCTTACATTTAGCAACTCACTGAAGTACTCCCTCCATCTTTCGACTCTCTCTTGCTTCTCGGCTAGCATTCTCCCATTCTTATCTTTCACACCCTTACTGTTTCCCTTGCTACCTTCCCTAACTTTCTTGACTTCTTTCCAGAACAGTTTCTTACTCTCCCTCCATTTTGCACTCAGATTCCTTCCAAATTCCTCATCTACTCTTCTCTTACTTTCCTTCACTACTCTCTTCACCACCCTCTTACTCTCCACGTACCTCGCTCGTTTCTGTCTCTCGAAATCTTCATTCCCTCTACTACCCAACCACTCTCTATATGCTTTCTTCTTTTCTTCCACAGCTATTCTTACCTCTTCTGTCCACCATGCTGTACCTTTCACTCCCCTCCCTCTTCTCCTCACTCCACACACCTCCTCACATGCTGCACAGATCTCATCCTTAAACACCTTGCTCATCTCCTCCACTTCCTCCATAACTTCCAGGTCGAACCCCCCTAGTCGTCTTTCCACTGCTCTCCTGTACTCCTCCCTGACTTCCTCCTCCTGCAACCTCTCCACCCTCCTCACCATTCCAACCTCCTCTCACCTCCCTCCAGCTCTCCTCACCCACTTCTTTTGTATCCTAACCTTAGCTACCACTACATAATGATCAGACAGACCCCCTCCAATACCCCTATACACCCTAGCATCCATCACAGATTTCTTCATTCGTTCATCCACACATACATCAATGACTTTCGTTCCACCACTGTCTTATCCTTCATCGTCAACATCCGTTTCCACGTGTACCTGTGGATCATTCTGTGTCGGAAGAAGGTGTTAGCTATCCACAGCCTCCTCTCCACACATACGTCCACAAGTGCACTACCATTCCCATTCACCTCTGATGGTACCCCTACCCTCCCACCACTCCCTCAACTTTCCTATCACCCACCTTACCATTTATATCCCCAATCAGAAATATTCTTTCGTTCTTGTCAAACTTCTCCAGGCACGCCTCCACATTCATCCAGAACTCCTCTTTCTTTCTTTCAAGTATATCCTCTGTCGGGGCATACACGCATACAATCACCCACGTTTGTATTTCTACTTTCATTCTCACCCACACAGTCCTTGAACCCACAGACCCATACTCTCTTACACATTCCTTCCATTTGCTACTTACAAACAAACATGCACCTTCTCTCGCTGTTCCTTCACTCACTCCAGCACACACACCCACTCTCTCACATCTGAACCTTTCCATTTGGTCTCAGTCATTCCACATACATCCAGCCTGGCATTCACTAACACTTCCAGAACCTCTCTCTCTTTTGTGCCATCATTCATGCCACTAACATTCCACGTAGCCATTCTCAGAATGTCCGAAGGTGTGTCCTTAGTCGGTCGTGATTCGTCAATGTAGGTTCCGTCCGCATCCGAGGCTGTTCGTTCGTTTTTCTTTGCTTAGATATTTTTTCCGGGTGGGGGTCGCATGTTAATCATGAAAATTGGATAATTCTATATTTAATGCAATATACAACTTGAACAGATTAAGGGCATTCCAGTAGTGTTATTAGTGAATTAATGTATAAAGTGATAGTGCACTATGGATAAGTATTGGTATTCAGGAGATTCTATTAGCCAATTATGATTTGCAATACAGTACTGTAATAAGTTATAGTTATGTTCAATAAAGATTGTACTGTACAGTACTGGTATAATATAAAAATATTGTAGGAATTATGTTTTATAAGAAAAGGAGGGATGTAGTGTATAAGAACATGTCTGTAAGGAGGAGCCGTTGTAACGGTGTTGTGTAGAGTAGGAGCGCGAGGGAAGAATTCAAATAAACTTGTGTCCAGAGCACGCTGTCTTTAATGACGTCCTTTACATTATTATCTGGATGCCTCTGAGGACTTAACAGGCAGTTAGTAGGTGCGTGTGGTGCACCGCTCAGTGAAGTTGACTCACCATTCCCGTTCATCTCTCTGACGGACTCTCGGTCGATTTGGCTCAAGCTTGTTCCTCTCTGTTCGGAGCTTTCACTTCCCGGAAGGTGAAGTAGTGTAAAGTCAGTGAAAATAGGCTAGCCTAAACAGATTTGATGCGGAAATACCCTGAGCCGACCAGGCCAAGTGGGATATCTCTATTGGTCTAACTGGTAAGGTGTCTGCCTCACAGACATGTGAAGGAAAATACTAGAATGAGGGGTAATAACGAACCTTCTAAACTCGATCTGATTTTTTACAAAAGATCCTCACGAAATTAGTGATATAAACTATCTATGTCCTGTAGGTAAAAGTTATCACCTATTACTAAAATGGAAGTTGACCTCGAGTAATGCCAATAGATTAGACAATAGCTATATAAATGACAGATTAAATTATAGTAAAGCTGATTATGTATCCTTGAAAAGATATTTAGAGGGAGTAGATTGGGATCTTATTTTGAAGGAACAGGACGTACAAGGTAAATATAGTAGATTCCTCGAAATTTATAGAGTAGGAACCAATCTGTTTGTCCCAAGATATAAAACTGGAAATTTTACTAAGCAGAAAGAATGGTTTAATTTGAAATGCAAAAGAGCTTTGGGTAGGCGTGATGCAGCTTGGGCTAGATTAAGAAGAAGGAACACTGAGAGTAATCGGAATAAATATAAACAGGAGAGGAATAGATATGTTAACATAATTAGGCAAGTTAAAATTAACTATGAGAAGAACATAGTAAATAAATGTGAAAGTGACCCTAGATTATTTTATAAATATATAAACAGTAAGTTGAAGGTAAAGAAACAAATTACTAAATTAAGAGTTGATGCTAGGACGTATGAAAATGTATCGGACATGTGCGAGGTAATGAATAACAAATTGGGGTCAGTTATTACTAGAGAGGAAGGTTTTGACGAACCACAGGCGGGAGTACTGGAGAGTGGTCTTAGTAAGATTGAAATAACTAGAGATGAGCTGTTATCTGCGATGAGAGGACTTGAAGTAAGGAAAGCTATGGGACCGGATGAAGTGTCTGCCTGGGTTTTAAAGGAGTGTGCAGAGCAATTAGTGGAGCCAGTGAGGGACATAATTCAAGCTTCCTTAGATAAAGGACAGGTTCCTGTTGAATGGAAAAGAGCTAATATCATTCCGATATACAAGAATGGAAACCCTGTGGACCCTTTAAACTATAGACCAGTTTCACTTACTAGTATTGTATGCAAGATTTGTGAAAAGCTAATTAGGAAGAGATGGATGAAAATGTTGGAGAGAAAGAAGATAATAACCCAAAAGCAATTTGGATTCAGAGAAGGGACATCTTGTGTTACCAGCTTGCTATGTTATTACAGTAGGGTGATAGATGTACTCCAAGAAAGAGGCGGATGGGTGGACTGCGTCTACTTAGACCTTTCCAAAGCATTCGATAAGGTACCACATAAGAGATTGTTATCTAAGCTTGAGACGCTAGGATGTGTCGGGGGAGTTTGCTGAAATGGATGGAGAGCTATTTAACTGATAGGGAAATGAGGACCAACATTAGAGGAACTTACTCATCGTGGCGGAAAGTTGAGAGTGGTGTGCCGCAGGGATCTGTGTTGGCACCTCTCATGTTCCTTATGTACGTGAATGACCTGCCGATAGGCATAAACTCCTACATGTCAATGTTTGCAGATGACGTAAAAATTATGAGACAAATAACAAATAAAAGTAGTTGTGAGGAGCTGCAAGGGGATTTAGATAAAATATACGAATGGAGCACCAAGTGGAAAATGAAATTTAATATAAGTAAATGCCATGTGTTAAATATGGGAAGAAGTGTGAATAGACCAAATTGGGAGTACAGGATGGGAGATAATATAATTAGCAAGGCCGAAAAAGAAAAGGATTTAGGGTTGATTATACAAGATAACTTGTCGCCAGAGAAACATATTAACAAGCTCTTTAGCGGAATGTATGCAATGGCCGGGAATATGAAAGTTGCTCTGAACTACTTGGATGAGACCATGGTAGCGAAAATTATGAAAAGTATGATTAGACCAAGATTGGAGTATGCAGCAGTGGTGTGGTCCCCGCATCTAAAGAAGCATATTCACAAGTTAGAAAGAATCCAGAGAGCAGTTACTAGATTGGGTCCAAGTCTCAGAGAACTGCCATATGAAGGGAGGCTAGACAAATTAAATCTACCGAGTCTAAAAGAGAGGAGAGAGAGGGGAGACATGATAATGATGTACAAATGCACCCGGGGGCTGGAGAGGCTGGATAGGGAGGATATATTAATTATGGATACAGGAATAACTAGAGGACACAGCTACAAAGTAAAAAGACCTACCTGCAAGAACGATATCAGGAAGTTTAGCTTCCCCTATAGATGTATTGACAAATGGAATGGGCTGGAGGAGGAGGTGGTAGGGGCAAGGAACATCCATATTTTCAAGAAAAAATTGGATAAAAGTAGACTGAGAGACGGGACAACACGAGCTTAGCTCAACTCCTGTAAACTACAATTAGGTAAATACAACCCAATTAAGGGTCGAGAGTTCGAGCCCCCACCAGGGCTTGATATTTTCGGGAGGCTATTACCGCATCTAACGATCGTTTAGGTGTGCTGGTAAAATTGTTCAGATGGTTGAGAGTAAGATTGGAGCTCCATAAATCCTCTTTCGGGTATGGTGTAAAAAAAAATCCTACACTACCTCCACCATCTCCACCACATCAAAGAAAACGACTACCTCCCCCGCATCAAAGAAAACGACTCAAAGGCAGACAATTATATATCCCCGCAAGAGAGAGCAACATGTGATCCGTTTCTCGCCGATTACACTTCCCTGCAACATCCCAAAACCTACAAACTTGCAACCACTGTCCACTCCATCTACCTCCAGCCTGCAAACCACACAAGCAAGGCCAGCCATTATCTGTGTTCTTGCTCTGCCCACCACACCAAGACAAAAAGGGAACAACTGCCGTCGATCTATCAAGAAGTACAAGAAGTCATTAACATCGAAATAACACATTCTCCAACCACAGGAAAGAAGTTATCCACCAACATGGACAATCCTGAAGTACCGAGAAATGAGGAAAAGAGAAAGAAATGACACCACAGGAAATGGCACCATAAACACGCAGACATCCCCACGCCACTCTAGAGCGCAGCCGCATCGCCGCCATGACCAGGGAAGCCGAGATATACAGTTACCAGATATCACCCCACCTCCAGGCCACACGGACTCAACCGCCATACAACACCCTACCCCTAGGCGCCTTTCTGATGCGCAGCCACACCACCGCCAAGACGCTGAGAAAAGAGGTGACCTCAGCAGGAAATTCTAAGATCGATATCTCAATTTAGAGCTGTTTCTTCCTGTCAATGGGCGGAAGGATAGTTTCGAAGATTGAGGGCTCAGTTGAAGAATTGTTCTTATTGATCGATGATGTAGAAACAATTGCGATACTGTAGTCACCCACCAATAATAATTATTTGAAGTGGGTATCAACAAGGCCGGGTTATTATAATCTTTCAGTGTGAAGCTAGATAATATCCTCGCCATACCCCAACCCCGGCGCTATTGTGGATATAAGTAGGCCTACACTACTGATGTGGATAGTGGCTTTATCCGGCAAAGACCAAACTGCAAGAAACTCATCAACCCTCAGTTCTGCACCAAAGTTCTTTCAAAGACCAGAGTAGTCAGGAGTTCATTCTTGCATTAACTCGATTCTATTTTACCTTTGCGATGGCTGGGTAAATAGTATTTAAGGTCCCAATTCAAGAACTCGAGTTAAACTGTGCTAACCCAGTCACGACAGGACAACCCCTCCACGGCCAACGGATCTACCGAAGATTGGACTACTTATTCTACAAATCTACAGTGAAGTTATTATACCATCATAGAACTGTGAAAAGGATCTATGCGGGACCATTGTAATCCTATTGTTAGAAGGCACACCATAATACTCCCTTGGACATTGCATAGAATAATCCAGTCTTACGAGTCAGATGTAGTGGAGCCTCGTTCGTGCTTCTATTATTGTTGTTCTTGACCATTGTTGTTCTAGCTTTATGTATGCGATATTCTTGTGCAAATAAACGGAATATGAATGCACGTCTTGTGATAATTATCCTCTATTCTCTTTCTGTGTCTGTGGTAAAACAATAGTGACTTCTCCAGTTAGGAAGAACCCACGTAATCAAACCAAGTAAACCCCAGTAAAAAACTGGCATAACATTGGCGGCAGCTGGTGGTTCTTGATTCGGGAAGGAAGTTGTTTGACACAGTAATCAGGCAAGAGATAGAGTGCACATACGTCATCATGAATTCACGTTCGCACATCCCCATACCCAAGTATGAGGCGGAAACTTACGATATTCGCACGTACCTAGACATGGTCAGCCCGGTACTAAGCCTGGCATACCAGACAGATCAAGAGAAGATCTCTGTCTTATTAATTCACCTGGGAAAGGCTGTGTCCCTGGTATCCGCGCAAGTAACCCCAGAATTGACTTGGGAAAACTTCCGGACTATTGTGATAGACGCTGTTCAGCCATCACTAGGCCCCGTTGCAGCCTTCAACAAAATCAACGAAACAAAGTACGGAGGGAACCTAGACAGTACCTTGGGAATAGTGACCCAACAGGTAAAAGCTGATTACCCTCTGTAGCCTACACTTAATTATGAGCAACAACAGCAACAGGTGTTCTGTGTGCTCTTAAGGATCCTTCCCATAAGTATTAGGGAATACTTTGGTATCCACGATCCCGTGGGATTTACAAAGGACATCATCACTATACGCAAGCTGTTGACCAACCAGCTGAAAACTTCTACAGTCGGAGCCATATAAAAAAAAAAAAAAAAAAAATCCCATCTCCAACCACGAGGTCGTGGCTTTGATGGGGAAGAAGGAAGTGAAACAACGGAAAAGCTTCTCACCACCACCACAGCCAACAGCACCAAGCGGCTCGCTTGGTGTAGTGACTAGCGTCTCGGACTTCCACCCAGAAGGCCCGGGTTCGCGCCCACGCTCGGCGCATTAAAGATTTTTCACAAGCACTGAGTCGTTACCATCCCTCATGAGCAAAGGGATGGGGTAGTAGTACAGGACCCCAATGGAAATACGCCTAATCGGCCTTATTGAGCTATCCTTAGCTAGCTTAGCATGCGCTAGCTTTAAGAACTATTATTATTATTATTATTATAGATCTCCACCACATCAAAGAAAACGACTACCTCCCCCGCATCAAAGAAAACGACTCAAAGGCAGACAATTATATATCCCCGCAAGAGAGAGCAACATGTGATCAGTTTCTCGCCGATTACACTTCCCCTGCTGTGGGGATCGGTTTTTACACCATACCCGAAACAGGAATTATGGAGCTCCGATCTTACTCTCAACCATCTGAACAATTTTACCAACACACCTAAACTTCGTTAAATGCGGAAATAGCCTCACGAAAATATCATGCCCTGGTGGGGGCACGAGCTCTCGACCCTTGGGTGTGAGGCAGACACCTTACCAGTTGGACCAATAGAGATATCCCACTTGGCATGTTCGGCTCAGGGTATTTCCACATCCGAGGTCTGTTTAGGCTAGCCTATTTTCACTGATTTTACATTGCAACATCCCAAAACCTACAAACTTGCAACCACTGTCCACTCCATCCTGTAAACCACACAAGCAACGCCAGCCATTATCTGTGTTCTTGCTCTGCCCACCACACCAAGACAAAAAGCGGCTCGCTTGGTGTAGTGACTAGCGTCTCGGACTTCCACCCAGAAGGCCCGGGTTCGCGCCCACGCTCGGCGCATTAAAGATTTTTCACAAGCACTGAGTCGTTACCATCCCTCATGAGCAAAGGGATGGGATAGTAGTACAGGACCCCAATGGAAATATGCCTAATCGGCCTTATTGAGCTATCCTTAGCTAGCTTAGCATGCGCTAGCTTTAAGAACTATTATTATTATTATTATTATTATTAACCGCCGATCTATCAAGAAGTACAAGAAGATATTAACATTGAAATAAATAATACATTCTCCAACCACAGGAAAGAAGTTATCCACCAACATGGACAATCCTGAAGTACCGAGAAATGAGGAAAAGAGAAAGAAATGACACCACAGGAAATGGCACCATAAACACGCAGACATCCCCACCGGTTTATGAAATTTCGGCACCAGAAACTTGGGCACCAGAAACTTGGGCACCGCATTTTCGGCACCGTGTTATTTGGGCACCGAGAATTTTCGGCACCATGACATTTGGGCACCTAGAATTTTCGGCACCGTGATATTTGGGCACCTAGAATTTTGGGCACCATGACATTTGGGCACCTAGAATTTTGGGCACCTAGAATTTTGGGCACCTAGAATTTTGGGCACCATGACATTTGGGCACCTAGAATTTTGGGCACCATGTCATTTGGGCACCTAGAATTTTTGGCCACCGTGATATTTGGGCACTTAGAATTTTGAGCACCATGACATTTGGGCACCTGGGATTGTGAGCACCAGGAATTTTGGGCACCATTCATTATTTGGGCACCAGGCATATTGTGGTGATGGAGGCGAAGATTCTAATAATAGTGATGATAGTATTGGCAGTAGTAATGATAGTCATGACAACAGTGATGATGGTAATAACAATAGTAATGATAGTGATGGTAATATATATATAGTGATGATGGTAATAACAGTAGTAATGATGATGTTGGTAATGACAGTATAGTATTGATGATGGTGATATCAATAATGGTGGTGATTATTATAGTAGTAATGATGGTGATGACAGTAGTAATCATCATTACTACTGTCATTACCATCATCATCATTACTACTGTTATTACCATCATCACTATTACCATCGCTATCATTACTATTGTTATTACCATCATCACTGTTGTCATGACTATCATTACTACTGCCAATACTATCATCACTATTATTAAAATTTTCGCCTCCATCACCACAATATGCCTGGTGCCCAAATAATGAATGGTGCCCAATATTCCTGGTGCCCAAAATTCTATGTGCCCAAATATCACGGTGCCCTCAAATCTTGGTGCCTAAATATCAAGGTGCCCAAAATTCTAGGTGCCCAAATGTCATGGTGCCCAAATGACATGGTGCCCAAAATTCTAGGTGCCCAAATGTCATGGTGCCCAAAATTCTAGGTGCCCAAATGTCATGGTGCCCATAATTCTAGGTGCCCAAATATCACGGTGACGAAAATTCTAGGTGCCCAAATGTTATGGTGCCCAAATATCACGGTGCCGAAAATGCGGTGCCCAAGTTTCTGGTGCCGAAAATTCGGTGCCCAAGTTTCTGGTGCCGAAATTTCATAGAACCATCCCCACGCCACTCTAGAACGCAGCCGCATCGCCGCCATGACCAGGGAAGCCGAGATATACAGTTGCCAGATATCACCCCACCTCCAGGCCACACGGACTCAACCTCCATACAACACCCTACCCCTAGGCGCCTTTCTGATGCGCAGCCACACCACCACCAAGACGCTGAGAAAAGAGCTGGTGACCTCAGCAGGAAATTCTAAGATCGATATCTCAATTTAGAGCTGTTTCTTCCTGTCAATGGGCTGAAGGACAGTTTTGAAGATTGAGGGCTCAGTTGAAGAATTGTTCTTATTGATCGATGGACGTAGAAACAATTGCGATACTGTAGTCACCCACCAATAATAATTATTTGAAGTGGGTATCAACAAGGCCGGGTTATTAGAATCTTTCAGTGTGAAGCTAACTAATATCCTCGCCATACCCCAACCCCGGCGCTATTGTGGATATAAGTACACTACTGATGTGGATAGTGGCTTTATCCGGGATATAGACCAAACCGCAAAAAACTCATCAACCCTCAGTTCTGCACCAAAGTTCTTTCAAAGACCAGGAGTTCACTCCTGCGTTAACTCGATTCTATTTTACCTTTGCGATGGCTGGGTAAATAGTATTTAAGGTCCCAATTCAAGAACTCTATAATTAAACTGTGCTAAACCCAGTCATGACAGGACAACCCCCCCACGGCCAACGGTTCTACCGAAGATTGGACTAGCCTACTTATTCTACATCTACAGTGAAGTTATTATACCGTCATAGAACTGTGAAAAGGATCTATGCGGGACCAGCGTAATCCTATTGTTAGAAGGCACACCATAATACTCCCTTGGACATTGCATAGAATAATCCAGTCTTACGAGTCAGACGTAGTGGAGCCTCGTTCGTGCATCTATTATTGTTGTTCTAGCTTTACGTGCGATATTCTTATGCAAATAAACGGAATATGAATGCACGTCTTGTGATAATATTATTATCCTCTATTCTATTTCTGTGTCTGTGGTAAAACAATAGTGACTTCTCCAGTTAGGAAGAACCCACATAATCAAACCAATTAAACCCCAGAAAAAACTGGCATAACACATTTCTTATTATGAAATGGTGTTCCTTTACTGATTTACCTTGTCTTGTTCCACTGGTAATCAGTGACAGCTATATTAACGAATCCCTGATGGGAGGCAACCCTATGAGCATAGCTCCTTAGCCTCTTATGCATCACTAAAGGTAAGCAAGTCATATTTGCCATTGTTAAGGCGAAACTTCCCGAATCACACCTAATCTAGTATTCATCGGAAGCAGAAAGCAAGAAGACAACGATTCTTGCAATGTGGAGTAAAAGAAAACTAATGAATGATATTTAGAGAAAAAAGAAGACCAAACTGAAAACAATCAAGTAAGAAGACATAGAGGAGCAAGCACAGAAGTTCCCATGTTATTGCTCACTCGAGATGCCAGCTTGAAATAAGAAAACAAACATTTAATCTTAGATAAGTGTCTCTGTGGAACTCTTTGCCCTCAGATTTGGTATCCCTGACAAACCTGTTATCTTTCAAGGCTGCCCTTTCCGACTATCTTGCAGGAGTTTTATATGAATATTCATGATTTTGTTCTCGATGTCACACCATCTGGCCTCCTCAACCACTTATACTTGTACCTTGTTTGTTAACTTAGCTGCTTATGATGCACTTTCCAGTCCATAGATCTCTATACTTTCCTGGTTTTTTGCTACAAACTATAAACTATCTTTGAGCTGGCGCATTAGCAGTGTGTGGCTTCCGTGGACCTTGACCTACTACTTAGCTCTGGGGTCTGGGAAGCCCACCAGGTAAGAGGACAACCTACAAGAAGACCAAACAGATGTTAGAAGACAACCTACAAGAAGACCAAACAGTGAAAACATACCAAGAAAGAGAAGTACACAGGGGGTACAGTAACAATTAAAGGTGTTGCCCCCGACTTCATCGACTAGTAGTTAAACAAAAAAAGTAAACAAACCTGGGACTATGTGAAGTAAATGCTGGAGCCCCCCTGATACTACTCTCCTTGACGCGGTTGGGGGGCTTCAGTGACTAATTTTGAGTAGTTTTTCATTCCTCATTCTATGATTTTCCCCTTCTATTCTTACTCTGTCCCATCTAAACGCCTGTGCAGTAATCTGGAGACAACCCTCCAAGCAAACTGCACATTTAAACAATAAGAAGAAGAAGATGCTGGAGAAAATGTGGAGGAAGAGAAATGGGTAGGGGGGGGGGGTTATAAAAAAAAAAAAAAAAAATCCCTTAAACTATCCTTCTACTCTAATAGACCAGTCAAAGTAGGGCTGGACTTAGAACAAATTGCAATAGAAGGTTTTTTGGCTTTAACTTGTTTATTAGGTCCCTCTGATGAACATATAAAAAGTCTCCAACTTTTGGACACCGGGAAAGTGGTTAATTTGCATAAATTCAAGATGGCCGTCGTCCAAAGCTTCAATTTACAGATAACTTTTTTCTGGTTGCTCCTAGACCCTATAAATGTATTACAAACAACGTTTTTTGGCTTTAACTTGTTTATTAGGTCCCTCTGATGAACATATAAAAAGTCTCCAACTTTTGGACACCTGGAAAGTGGTTAATTTACAGCCAAAAAACCTTACAGCCAAAAAACCTTCTATTGCAATTTGTTCTAGGTCAAGCCCTACCTTTACTGCACATTATTGTCTATTACATTTTGCCTAGGCCTTTACTAATCCCATCATCTTGTTTCTTGTTTCAACAGATTGGTGCGACATCTACCGAAGCCATGGAAGAAGAGGTGGTGCATAATCCCTGCGGCATTTGCTCAAACACGTTAGACGAAGGAGAAACAGTCAAGCTGAGGGCGAAGGGAGCAGATACTATCAACAAGGCCAGTACTGAACGTGGAACGCCATCAATTACCGTGTCCGAGGGCCAAACGGTGCACATTGATTGCCGAAAGAAGCATGTCAATACGAAGCCAAATAGAATTCCTGGGAAGCAGAAGAAACGTCCTGAAAAACCTGCTCTTCGTTCTCAGACACCAGACTTTTGTTTTACAGAGAACTGCTTTTTTTGTGGTACAAAAATCTATTTGGACACAAAGCATGATTCAGAAGAAGTGTATCCAGTACGCACCTTCAACTTTCAAAGGACAATTCTTTCTGCATGTGATGCCAGGGCTGATGAGTGGGCTGACACTGTTAGAGGCCGAATTAACTTTGCACGCGATCTTCCAGCAGCTGACGCAATATATCACAAGCAGTGCAGCTCAAATTTCCAGACACATAGGCAGATCCCCTCCAAATATCGTGATTCCGCAGACAGTGAACCTCCTCGCAAGGGTCGCAAAGTAGATGCCTCACGAGAGGAAGCATTTCTACTCGCAATCGAGGACCTAGTCAGTGGCAATGATGATGAACAGACTACAGTGGTTGATCTCGTTGATAGAATGTCCCAGTTGTGCCCTGATGTTGAAGCGTATAGTGTAAAATACATGAAACAGAAACTTATTTCATATTTTGGGGATGAACTGGTTATTAGTAACGTGCATGGACGCAGCGATGTTGTAACTGTCAAAGATGGGAAAGAAAGAAAATAAGATGGGAAAGCTATGGATTCAATACATGGACATGATTGACCTGCTGCGTCGCTTCCTGAGGGCACTGAGAATGGGCGATTTCCTACTGTACCTCGGAACACTCCAGGAGATGTTGCCGTACTTTGCAGCGTGTGGTCATAACAATTATGCCAAGTCAGCCCATGTGTACATTCAAGACATGATTGAACTTGAGCAGCTCAACCCAGACATGTTCTGTCAATTGAACTCCGGTCTATTTGTGATCCGCCGAAGTGATCGGCTGTGGGCAGGACTGCCAAGCGACTTGGTTATAGAGCAGGTTTTGATGCGCTCTTTGAAAACGAATGGTGGATTGACACGTGGTAGGGGCATGGAGGAAACGCAACGCCTGCGCTGGTTACTTGCTATGCCAGCCTGCGCTGAGGTGAGTGAAGTTATGCAAGAACTGACAGGGAAGCATTTCCACACCTCTGAGCAGCACAAAGAAATGACTGAAGCAAGGCGTGAACGAGATAGGAAGGACACAGAGAAGGTTCTCGCATTCTTCAAGGATTATGATCCATTTCAAGAATCAAATGAACTCAGGAATATTGCCAACGGTGTGACAGGACCAGCCTCGGCCAATCCTCATTTACTGTATGAGGTTGGTATGAACATTGTGCAGAAGATGGAAGGTAGCAATGCTTTTGACTTTTCATTTAGGAAGAAAGATCAAGTTGAGTCGTTGGGTGCAAAGGTTACAATCAGTGCTGAAAAAGTACCAATCGACCCACAGCTCCTTTTCCAGAGGCTCCTCATCTTTGCTAATAACAGGGACTTAGGTGTTGAAGAGGTCTTTGCGTATGAGTTGTCTAGCTACCCTACTGCTCTGTTCGATAAGTGGGGGAGGCTCAGGGAAGCCAATAAACCACAGCTAGGAGATGAGATAGCTGCTGTTGTTCCCAAGTCGTCATTGGAATCATTTGAGGAAGAAAGGACTGTGACCCATGTTCTGGATGGTGGTTCCTTATTGCAAAGGATTCCATGGAAGAAGGGTGACACATTTGAGGACATTGCAAGCATGTACATGAAGCATGTTTCCAAAAACTTTCTCAACCCGGTGGTTGTATTCGACGGTTATAAATCAGGACCTACTACCAAGGACATGACACACAATCGACGATCAAAAGGAGTCTTTGGTCAAAAGGTGATGTTCACTCCAACCATGCCCCTTCGGTCAAAAAAGGAAAACTTCTTGTCAAACTCGGACAATAAGCAAAACTTCATTGACTTATTGTGTGAAACATTCAAGGCAAATGGAATTGACTGTGTCAATGCGCCAGCAGATGCAGATGTCATGATTGCGAAGAAGGGAATTGAGCATGCAAGGGAAACCGTGACATATGTGATAGGTGAGGACACAGACTTGTTGGTGCTGTTGTGCCATTATGCGGAACGAGGGATGAATGATTTGTACTTCAAGTCGAGCAAGGAAGGTGGGAAATGTTGGCATATTAACTCAGTAGCAGAAGCTCTCGGTGAAAGCATCTGTCGTGTCCTGCCAGTTGTCCATGCACTCTGTGGATGTGACACAACCTCACGACTGTATGGTATTGGTAAAGGGGCTGCCTTGAGGAAAGTGAGGGAAGACAACGGTTTCTTGAAATGTATAGAAGCATTCTGTTGCCAAAGTGGAAGTAAAGACGCGATATCATCAGCTGGTGAAAAGGCCTTGGTTTATTTGTACGGGGGAAAAGGAAATGACACCCTTGACGGACTGCGAAAGACAAAGTTTTGCAACAAGGTGGCAAAAAGTTCAACTACCGTTGAAGTTCACAGCCTTCCCCCAACAACCGATGCAGCCAAATACCACTCGTTCCGAGTTTATTGTCAGGTCCAGGAATGGATGGGGAACTGTGTGGACCCCGAGAAATGGGGCTGGTGTCTGCGGAAGGGACAGCTTGAACCGAAGACGATGGATTCGCCAGTGGCTCCTGATTCACTACTGAAATTGGTCAGATGTCAGTGTAAGGGCAACTGTGACACTCAACGCTGTAGTTGCAAACGGAATGAGCTTGAATGTTCCAGTGCATGTGGTCAATGTAAAGGACTCTGTCAAAATAGCAACTTTGATGCAAGCACCGATGATCCAAGTGAATACGAACTCCTATCATGAATTACATAATTGGCTCTGAATGACGTCATACTACGTCATGTTTTTTTTTTTTTTTTTTTTATAAAAAAGAGGGACAACAGGTCAAAAAACCCATACAAGCACAAAGTGCCTGTGTCACCCCTTGTGAAAGAGACAGTTCAGCCTGTCTGTAAGGTTTTTCGGCTGTAAATTAACCACTTTCCAGGTGTCCAAAAGTTGGAGACTTTTTATATGTTCATCAGAGGGACCTAATAAACAAGTTAAAGCCAAAAAACGTTGTTTGTAATACATTTATAGGGTCTAGGAGCAACCAGAAAAAAGTTATCTGTAAATTGAAGCTTTGGACGGCGGCCATCTTGAATTTATGCAAATTAACCACTTTCCCAGTGTCCAAAAGTTGGAGACTTTTTATATGTTCATCAGAGGGACCTAATAAACAAGTTAAAGCCAAAAAACCTTCTATTGCAATTTGTTCTAGGTCCAGTTAAATGATTGCTAGATTTAGTGGACTATAAACTTTCCCTCCTACTAACGTTTCTGAGCCAGTACCGATTTAAAGGTCAGCCCTGTGGATCTACACGGTCTGCGAAATAAAAAAAAAAAAATGAAAAAGGGCGGGTTCACAAGAAGAAGAAGAAGGACAAAGTAAACAAACCTGGGACTCTTCTTCTTCTTCTTATTGTTTAAATGTGCAGTTTGTCCATAGAAACTGAAACTGAAACTGACTGACTGCTTGGAGGGTTGTGGTGTCTCCAGATTACTGCACAGGCGTTTTAGGAGGGGTGAAAAGAACAATTGTTAGTATAATAGGGGTTAGGAGAGATAGTAAAGGTGGATTTTATACTACTGTACTGTATATGGGGGGTAAGTTTGTCGTTGTCTTTTGAGGTCAGGGTGATTTAAGTCTAGGTGAGGGTGAGGTCAGAGATGATGATGATCAGTTGTAGTACAGTACAGTACTGCTCTATGTGTACTGTGTGATTCAAGTCAAGGTGAGGGTGAGGTCAGAGATGATGATGATGATGATGATGATCAGTGGTGGTATAGTACAGATTCAGTTGGATGGTAATTTTATATGCTTGTGATTTTGTTTGTTGTTCTGATGTAGGTTCCTAGGGCTGATGCGATGACATGTTTACTGTGCTGTGGTAGGTCTCCTCCACCTAGGATATGCTTGATGTTGAATGTTCCTCCTTGTTGGGTTACTACACTTCTGAGGTGGGAACCTGGGACAGTTGCTACCTTCCCTCCAACACATCAACAACAACAACTGGGAGACGAACACACAACAACAACACATGAAGTGGTAACATTCAAGGAGACTACTGCAGGACTCGGAAAAACTAAATAAGATGGTCACCAATTTTCCCATGGATTTTTTTATTTTTCCCTGTTAGTTTTCATCAATATATAGGCTAGTGTTTGGAAATAATTCATATTATAATTGCAACCCTCGGCGAAACCGTTTTCCCTATTATACAACGATCTTAAGACACGCCGCCCGATAGTGGGGAGGGCTATGAAGTACAGGGAAAATGAGGGGTTAAATGCGTAAAACGGCGATTAAAACGTATTTTAGCAAAACTTGGCTCGGGTTTTAAGGTAGCCTATTTCTAAGGCCTAAAACCCAATATTTCGAAAACCCGAGCCAAGTTTTGGCCAAAGCTGGCTCGGATTTTGAGAGTTTGTAGACAACAAAATGACAGTAACCTCATTTAGAAATTTGGCTCAGGTTTCCCGATATTGCAAAGGCATAAAACCCGAATTTTGGAAAACCCGAGCCAAGTTTTGGCAAAACTTGGCTCGGATTTTGCGAATTTTAAGAGTAAACAAATTACAGTTACCTAATTTAGAATTTTGGCTCATGTTTCCCTAAATTGCAAACCCCAAAAAGCATAATTTTGGAAAACCCGAGCAAATTTTTGGCAAAACTTTGATCGTATTTTGAGAATCGAAAAAGACTAACTACATGTCGGAAATCGGCTCATGATTTCCCTAATTGCAACTTAACTTAACTTAACCTAACCTAACCTAACCTAACCTAACCTAACCTAACCTAACCTAAATGTGCCTCCGCTCGAATATGAATTCGCTCGAACTGTCCAGATACCGTAAATACTACCACAACTACGAATCTTGTTTCTGAAACCTAGTACTGTATATTAACCTAACCAAACAACCCAACCTATCGACAGAGATGGGCAGGTGGAGTGGACTAAAAAACTGGTGGACAGACCTCGGGAGACAGGTAAAAATAGCGTGTGTACGAATCGGTGCCGTCTATAGGAAGGTATTGACAACCATGTTTCGACAAAATTCCATTTTAGTACCATAGGCCTATATTTTTATTAAGTTTTGCCGAGGCTTAAAACACATTTTCATATTATGTTTAGAGCATATAAAATTCATATGTGTGTTCAAATATTGCAAAATAATTGGTGACCAACTTATTTAGTTAGGCCTATACTCAGGACTCTTCTTCTTCTTACCTCTGACCGGGTATAGGCTATCCTACATAAGAACATAAGAAAATGGGAGTCTGCAAAAAGCCGATTGGCCCATACAAGGCAGATCCCTGTCACACCCAACCCCAATTACAAGGCCCAATTATAGACCCATCTCACTAATACCTTGAGTACTGACCCCACCAAAACGGTCAGAGATTAACACAAGATTACGGGGGTCTGCTGAGCGCCGATTGGCCCACACCTGGTAGATCCCCCTCACACCCAACCCATCTCGTCCATATGCCTATCTAATTTTATCTTAAAGCTCCCTATTGTTCTTGATCCCACTATATCACTTGGTAGCCTATTCCACCCATCTACAACTCTGTTACCAAACCAATATTTGCCTATATCTTTTCTGAAACAAAATTTATCTAATTTGAAACCATTTGTACGAGTTATTTCGCTATCACTGAGCTTTAGTACATTTGTCATGTCTCCTTTATTAATTCCACTAACCCACTTGAATACCTCTATCATGTCACCTCTAACTCTGCGTCTCTCTAACGAATGTAAGCCTAATTTCTTCAACCTTTCTTCATACGGAAGATTTCTAATATTAGCCTATGGATACTTTTTGTCATTCTACGTTGTACTCTCTCCAATGAATCTATGTCCATTCTGTAATAAGGACACCAAAATTGAACAGCATAATCCATATGGGGTCTCACTAATGACAAGTAAAGTTTTAAGATAACATCAGCAGTTCTGTTACAAAATGTAACAGAATCCTCATGTTGGTCAATATACAGGAGACGCAACAATATAGGTAGCAAATTTCTAATGGTAGTTTTGGGTTCCTATCATCATATGCTTCATTTGTATATACTTTTTATCCCCGGGGGGGGGAAATCTTGGGTTTTTTAATTTTGTCTTGGATATTTTGTTTTTAACCTAACCTAACCTAAATGTATTTGGGGGCTATTAGGCTAGGTTAGGTTTTTTGGTTAGGTTAATGACCAACAAAAAAAATCCCAAGAAAAAAAATGAAAAATCCCAAGATTTTTTTTTTTTTTTTCCGGGGATAAAAAGTATATAGAATGAAGCATATGATGATAGGAACCCAAAACTACCATTAGAAATGTGCTACCTATATTATTGCGTCTCCTGTACTCACCTAATTGTAGTATACAGGATTTGAGCCTAAGCTCGTGTTGTCCTGTCTCTCTCTCTACATTTATCCAATTTTACTTTAAAAGTTTGGATATTTCTTGCTCCCACCACCTCCCCATCCAACTTATTCCAACACTCAATGCTTCTATACGGGAAGCTGAACTTTCTTACATCAGACTTACATATAACTTTCCTCAACTTACAATCATGACCCCTGGTTCTTCCCTCGTCCCTCACCACAAAATCTCCCCTGTCGATCTTCTCAAAACCTTTCACACACTTAAACATCATGATCATGTCACCTCTCTCTCTCCTCTCCCTCAGCATTGGCAGCTTTAGCCTCTCCAATCTCTCCTCATAAGGCAGGTCTCTAAGGCTAGCTATCATCTTAGTGGCAACTCTCTGAACTCTTTCCAGTTTTGTATTATGTTTTATAAGGTGTGGAGACCACACCACTGCTGCATACTCCAGTCTTGGTCGTATTATTGTCCCTATTATTTTTGCTAACATCTCTTCATCTAAATAATTCAGAGCTATTCTCATGTTAGTCAACACTGCATAGGTTTCACCAGTTATTTTATTTATATGCTGTTCAGGTGACAAGCTGTCTGCCACAACTACCCCTAGGTCTTTTACTTTCACAGCTTTACTAATTATTTCGTCTCCTATTTTATATCCCCAAGAAGGTCTATATTTACTTTTTCCCATCTCATTATATATATCTCATATGTATATTAACCCTAATGTTTACTAGCCTATACCCCTTTGAAAGGACATTAGCCTAACCTAACAACCTTACCTAACCTATCCTAGTATTATAGGTGGGGGTCTGCCGCCCCCACACCCCCGCTTTGACTTAGTTTTTTGGTGTATTTGTCTGTGAAGTGGGTATTTTTCAATTTGTTGATAATGAAAATCCTCCATGGAGAAAAATATGGCGAATCTATTGGTGCCTATTTTGGTTAATATACAGGAGACGCAACAATGTGTTTTTCAGGTATTTTTTTTGGTATTTTGATTTTGTTTTTGGTGTTTTAGTGGAATCTAGTTATGAAATTGAATGGGAATTAAGCATTTACCCATTATCCATCAATCTAAAGACACGCCCCCCGATAGTGGGGAGGGCTATGAAGATCAGGGAAATTGAGGGGTAAAAAGCGTATAGAACACTATAGAACACGATAATACACATTTGTAACCCAAATTTGGCTCGGGTTTGTTCAATTTCCAGACCCATAAAACCTGATTTTGTTTAAACCCGAGCCAAGTTTTGACGAAACTTGGCTCGGATTTAACAAATGTAAAAATGAAAAAAACACAGTAACCTTGGTAAAATATTGTCGAGTTTTGTCAATTTCCAGACCCATAAAACCCGACTTTTTGAAAACCCGAGCCAAGTTTTGATGAAACTTGGCTCGGATTTAACAAATGTAAAAATGAAAAAAACACAGTAACCTTGGTAAATTATTGGCTCGGGTTTTGTCAATTTCCAGACCCATAAAACCCGACTTTTTGAAAACCCGAGCCAAGTTTTGACGAAACTTGGCTCGGATTTAACTAATTTAAAAATGAAAATAACACAGTAACCTTATTAACATGTTGGCTCGGGTTTTGTAAATTTCCATACCCATATAACCCGACATTTAGAAAACACGAGCCAAGTTTTGACGAAACTTGGCTCGGATTTTACTAATGTTCATGTTAAAATTACACAGTAACCCTAATAAAATCTTTGTTTGGGTTTTCATAAGGTTAACATTAGCCTAACCTAACGAAGTAAGAATGGGGTTAACATTAGCCTAACCTAACAACCTTACCTAACCTAACCTAGTAAGAATGGGGTTAACATTAGCCTAACCTAACAACCTTACCTAACGTGGTGATGGGCTGGTCTATCAGAGTGAGAGCTGAGCAATCTCTGCCATACCCATAGCTTACTCTGACTTTTCCTTTAACTTATATATTTTATAGATCTCAAGTGACGGCGTCTCTTCCGTGGATTGACCTCCCAATCTACCAAGATTGGAAGCCAAAGCGTCACATATTTCCCTTGCCCCTCAACTTTCTCTTCATAATTGCTGAGGGGCACAGGGCCCTGGGTGGGGCTTTGGTTTCCCGGGCGTTTCCGCACCCTCCTCAGCCCCCCGCCATGGAGTGGCTTCGGTCACCCAGGCTTTATTGTGGTCGGCGGGGAGGGTTCTGTGGGGGCACTCGGTTATGGCCTTGGAATTGCTCGGGGCCTTGGGGCTGTTCGGCCAGGCAGCTTGGGGAACAACAACAACAACAACCTTACCTAACCTAACCTAACCTAGTAAGAATGGGGTTAACATTAGCCTAACCTAACAACCTTACCTAACCTAACCTAGTAAGAATGGGGTTAACATTAGCCTAACCTAACAACCTTACCTAACCTAACCTAGTAAGAATGGGGTTAACATTAGCCTAACCTAACAACCTTACCTAACCTAACCTAGTAAGAATGGGGTTAACATTAGCCTAACCTAACAACCTTACCTAACCTATTATTTTATTTTTGTTCTCCCTTATAATACATTTCAGCTCTTAATGACATATATAGCAATGATGTATAGCCTATGCTCTACCGGACCTATTAGGCCTAAAAAGATCGATGGGCTAACTGTCGGTCCAAAACATCAGTATAACCAACTAGCCCTTGCATGCCAGTTTAATCCTATGCGAAAAAATCTTTTACTTTATGTTACTTTGCGATGACCCATTAAGATTCCCGAGCTAGCTGTGGTCCGGCTCCTTTATGTTGTCCCAACCAACCAACTAACCTTAATGAACAGAGGAGGTACTGGGCTGCCTGGCTGGCCGCTGGAGGCTCGATCACCACTCATCTTGGTCAACAGCTGGTGGGTTTTTGTTTCGAATTTTTCCATGTAAAACAAGTGTATGTGCATTTCAAAACCAGCTGTCCTCGTCAGCTGTATTTGGAACACTGGTTATTGCACTTTGGACAGTTTACACTTATTGGAAGGCGAAAAGGTCTTAAGCAGCCTCAGTGTTTTTAAAGACGGTGGAAAAAGCTTTGATCGGCTCACACCCTCTACACAAGCTGCCCAGAGTCAAACTGACAGCTTAGCCCTATATCCTGGGCCACCTGTTTTCCAAATCATGGCATCACCTGATTGGTCGATAGACATCACGTGTCAGTGAACTCGAGTACTCTTGGCATGAATTAGGTAGGGTGATTACTTTGGCCACGACGCCACCAGTATAGTTCATTGCATTCGCCACCAGATGTCTCAGTTGTTGACTGACAGTCACGCAAAAGAAGTCTCCCAGATGAAGATGAAAAAGAAGAAGTGTAAACAAACCCTTAAAACGTAAATATCCATATAATATGTATTATGTTAGTTTCCCGGGAATGACACCTACATCAACAATTTGGAGAAAAATCGCTTAATCACATGCTATTGAGCTTAATTTTTTACCAATATTGTAGCGCCTCCTGTATATTGACCCCTATTTTCACTAATAAATTGTTTCTCATAACGTCGCACTAGTGTCCTTGAATATTATCGTTTTGCATTCCTCATTCTATGATTTTCCCCTTCTATTCTTATTCTGTCCCATCTAAACGCCTGTGCAGTAATCTGGAGACAACCCTCCAAGCAAACTGCACATTTAAACAATAAGAAGAAGAAGAAGAAGTCCCCCCTGATACTACTCTCCTTGACGCGGTTGGGGGGTTTCAGTGACTAATTTTGAGTAGTTTTTCATTCCTCATTCTATGATTTTCCCCTTCTATTCTTATTCTGTCCCATCTAAACGCCTGTGCAGTAATCTGGAGACAACCCTCCAAGCAAACTGCACATTTAAACAATAAGAAGAAGAAGAAGAACACATGAAGTGGCGATGTATCACAGACTTTACTACTACAGGCGCCTGTAATACGAAGTAGCCTATTGCGCACATATTGGTAGGTAATGGACTAGATAATATTCAAGGACACTAGTGCGACGTTATGAGAAACAATTTATTAGGGAAAATAGGCACCAATAGATTCGCCATATTTTTCTCCATAGGGCCTATAGGCCTAGTCCGCATGGAGGATTTTCGTTATCAACAAATTGAAAAATACCCACTTCACAGACAAATACACCAAAAATCTAAGTCAAAGTGGGGGCGGCAGCCCCCACCTATAATACTAGGATAGGTTAGGTAAGGTTGTTAGGTTAGGATGTCCTTTCAAAGGGCCCGCAGGGTGTCAATCCACAAAATGTGAATTGTGTTATCATTATGGTTTTATATTTTGTTATCATTATAGCGCGACGGAGCGGCGACCGCCGGGGGCATGCCCCCCCCCCCCCCCCCCGGAAAATTTTGAGAATTTAGGTGTCTAAAACAGCATTTCCTGCAATCTAAAAGCAATCAAGATGGAAAATATGGAGACCAAAATTGTGTCAATTTACTTTTTTTTTTTTTTTTTTTTTTTTAAATTAGGCCATAGGCTACTGTATATATATATAGCGCAACGGAGCGGCGAGCACCAAAGGCGCAAGCTTTAAAGAGGTCAGGGGGCATGCCCCCCAGGATTTTTTTTGAGAATTGAGGTGTCTAAAACAGCATTTCCTGCAATCTAAAAGCAATCAAGATGGAAAATATGGAGACCAAAATTGTGACAATTTAGGCCTATTTTTTTTTTTTTAATTAGGCTTGGCCTAGGCAGCACTAGGCTAAGCCTATTCCAAAACTTAAGAGTAGGCTTAGGCTAGGACCTAGGTTAGCCTAAGCTGACCGTTTTGGTGGGGTCAGTATTCAAGGTATTAGTGAGATGGGTCTATAATTGGGCCTAGTAATTGGGGTTGGGTGTGACAGGGATCTGCCTTGTATGGGCCGATCGTCTTTTTGCAGACTCCCATTTTCTTATGTTCTTAGGCCTAGGCTATGTAGCCTAGTCTTTAAAAGAAAAAAATACAGGTAACGGGAATGTTAGGTTAAATAGGCCTAGGCTTGGCATAGGCTATAGCCTAGGTTAGGCTAGCCTAGACTAAAATCCAAAGGTACCGGTAGGTTACGAAACAAAATTTACGATAAAAATATATTAGGCTATACCTATAGCCTAGGCTAGCCTAGGCCTATTCCCACAAGTACCGGTAGGGAACTCTCTTTCTATCTATCTTGTCTTTTCAGAACCAATTAAGTCCGTCTCATAATAGTTCGTGTTCATCGCTCACTCCCCCTCTGTAACTCTCTCTCTCTAATGCATCTACGTAACTGCCTTATACATTAACATAACTATGTCTTATTTGGACTTTGTAATCTTTGAATAATTTCTAATGCAATGGAATTGAAAACAATATTATCCTTCTAGCACACAAATAATAACATGAAAGAGAGTCAATATAAAAGTCTCCTTTGTCTTTTCAGAACCAATTAAGTCCGTCTCATAATAGTTCGTGTTTATCGCTCACTCCCCCTCTGTAACTCTCTCTTTCTATCTATCTATCTCTCTAATGCATCTACGTAACTCCCTTATACATTAACATAACTATGTCTTATTTGGACTTCTTGTAATCTTTGAATCATTTCTAATGCAATGGAATTGAAAAATATAATATCGGACATTTTCCGAATACTTATATAAAGTCCGACAACGTCAGAGACTGTCGGAACGATGACTGAAATATCCGAACTACCGAAGTGCATGTCCGAGAGGCCGTAGCCAGTCCGACTAGTACGGGTTTCCGACTTCTAGAGGTCCGAGATGGCGAGGGTTTACTGTACTACATATCGGATACCTAAATGAGAAAGCAAACTATACGATGAATGGCACTCAGCTTAAGAATGTAAACAGAGAAACAGATCTGGGAGTAACAATATCGAGTAACCTAAAACCGAGTCAACAATGTTCAGAAGTTGTTAAGAAGGCAAACAAAATAATTGCCTTTATAGGCAGGTCATTTGAGCATAAATCCAAAGAAGTTATCCTAACCCTTTACAATTCCTTAGTCCGCCCTCTTCTGGAATACTGCGTTCAATCCCGGTGCCCTTATTACCAAAAAGATATAAACAAGCTAGAACGAGTTCAACGTAGAGTTACCAAAATGATACCTAGCCTATAGAACAAACCATACGAAGAGCGTCTTAGAGAATTAAATCTATTTCCTTTAACCCAGCGCAGATTAAGAGGTGACTTAATTCTAGTGTTCAAAATCATCAAAGGCATCGACAATGTGAACTGTAGTAAGTACTTCACTATCGACCAATCTAATTACACGCGGGGAAACGGTTGCAAAATTATTGGTAAATCTTTTAACTCACACGAATCTAAGAATTTCTTCTTCAATCGAGTTGTCAACTTGTAGAATGGGCTTCCCTGAGACGTTATAGACTGCAGCACCGTTGATTCATTTAAACTCCGCTTAGACAAATATCTCGCATCAAACCCGCGACTGACTGCGTTTGTAAATGAATAACTTTATTTTATCCCCCCCTCAGTTACTAACCCATCTGTCCCCTACTAACTTCCTAATCCTGCCACGGACATTAGTTCCAGGGCAGTAGTTCCCTTTCCAATGTTCCCTTACCCACTCTAAACCACTGTTTGGACACTTGATCCTCAGTGTTTTGGAGGACAAGCAGCCTAAAAGGGTCACTAGACCTGTTCTTGCTTTATTTCCTTTGTACTCCTTTGTACTCTCTCCCCCTGTTCCACCTTCTCCACCATGTCCTGGCTCTCTCTCCGGTCCCCTGCTCCCTGCATTATCTCTCGCTCCGTCTCCTTGCTTCGACTTGGTACTTGTCTCTCTGCCTCTTTCACTATCACTCCTCTTACTTTCGGTTCTTGGTGGCTCCTGATGTACCACTTCCTTAACCCTTGTCTAGCGGGGGGTTTTGGGCTTATTTGGGCATATTCAGGCCCTCCTGAATGATAAATCAAGTATCTGCATGAAAATAAATGTATTCAGCAAAATACTAGGCGCTAAAAGCTTCAAAATGAGACCAGAACGAGCTACGTAGCACTCGTGGTTCTCATACAGTGGTATCAGTAACATGGGAGTTTAGCATATAGTGGCATATTTTTCCCAGCTATGCTCACTACTGGCTACACTGCCGGCGTCTCGAGAACACAGGGAGCATGAGTTAATGGGCGGCGGTAAGTCCTGGGAGTCGGCTGTCTGGCCCGCTGCGCTCCCGGCCATTTGCACTCGATTTTAACCCTTTAAAAGCCTTAATAATGCTCCTAACTTGCTGCAAATTGGAGGCGGACTTAAGTCCGCCCCCGATCTTTAAGGGTTAATTGCCCTTCCCTTATTCTCCAAAAAAAAATCTTCTTTTGCTCTTCAGACAACTTTCCATTCTCTTCATCAGCCTTAGCTTGTAGTTCCCTTAACTGTTCTCATTCTTCTACACTTAGGTCCTTTTTTACCCTTATATGATTCAGCTCTGTCGAATTTAATTTCCAGCTTACATTGGCTACTGCTTCTGCCGTTGATCTAGATTTAAGTTCCACTCTTAGTGGTCTCATCTCGCCCTTCTTATATTTTCCTAACCTTCTCACATCCTCCAGTTATTTTACCCATCCATAACCCTCACATGTGGCCCACTTCACTCAGCCCCTGTCGCGCTAACCAAACCCTCTTAACTCGATTACGCATAGGACACACAAGACTCACTCATGGATATCTAATGACCACTCCCCGTAGTCCACCACCAGAATGTCACCATTGTCACACAGTTCTTACTATTCATCACATTTTTTGCATTTGTCCCATGTACGACCCTGAAAGACGGCGCTTCTTGCGACGCACCTCATTAAAAGACATCCTTTCTGACTCTGATTCATTCTCTTACATAGCCATCAGTCATTTCTTGAAAGCTCTAAATCTATATAATGACATCTGACCAGTGACCTATATGACTTGATTTACTAACTCCCCGCCAAACACTAGCCCTATGAGGGCTTAGGCCCAGAGGGCTAGTATAAAATAAATACATCTTCAACAACAACATAACCCTCGTCTAAGTATTCCAGTATCCCCTTGACTTTCTCATCATCACTTTACTTTCTTACCTTCATATCTGCCAGGTGCTCTTCCACATCTCCAAAGATTGTTACACACTTACCTCTATCTATTGTCTCTCTCACTACCTTCTCTTTCTTCTTTAAAACTTGCACTACATTTTTTTCAAACTCTTTCTTTTCCTTTTCTCTCTCTTCCTTCTGCTCCTTCACAATTTCATCAAGGGCTACCATCGTGGCACTCTCTACCCTTGTCCACTAATTATTTACCTCATTAATTACTTTTACTTCCTCACTCAGGTGGCCCCCATATTCCTTAAGCTGAGCCTTGAGTGCCACATTTTCCGCCGCTAACTCGTCTACTCTGGCCATCACTGCCTCAAGGCTGTCATTTACTGGCCTAGGCCTATCCACCCCGCTACCAGCGCCACATCACTCCCCTCCATCTCACAAGACCCATCAACTGTGTTTTCATACTTGCCAACTGATCATCCTTGTCCTCGGTGGTAAAGCCTTCGAACTCATAGTTCTCCTCATCCCCAGCTAGGTTTTCACGCCTTCCCGCCATCGCAAGGTGGTTGTCTGCTAGCCTATAAACAAAACAATCGCCCCACTATCCCTTCTCACTCCAGGAACTGTTTAAATTAATCCATATTTTCAACTATTTGGAATATCTAATTACTTATGAACTGCTCATAAAACATCTAATTACTTATGAAATGCTCATATACTATCCGGGACAACACTTAGACACTCCTATTCACTTCAAACAAGGTAACTCATTGTCGGAGAGCAGCTGCGAGGTGTTGACAGCTCGGAGGTCGGAGGACTGGTTCAGTTGTGATGACGATTTCCGTGGAGAGAGTTTCGAGGCGATGTTAGTAATATGACACAATTTTCAACACTAAATCTGTCTTAGCAGACCACACAACAACAAAGCTCCGACGTCTGCTTGCTTTAGGAGGTGCGCGCGTCGCCTCCGACCAGCTGTGTTTACATACGTCGGACGCGCGGCTTTCAAAACAAGCTTAATAGTCTTTCAAGCTTACAGATTTTAAAAGGACACACCGGGCTCCTGCCCATCTTCCGCGGTGTCCTTTTAAAATGCTGCACGGGCGGGAAGGGTTAAGGGGTATCCCCTAGGATGTTTTTGTTATATGTATTCGGGTTGCGTTAGGCATTCTCCGGGTGCCCCTATACAGTATATTATAAGGCTCTCACGTCATTGACGGAGAGAACCACTACTATATTATCGTTTTGTTAGGAGCCTGCATTTTCTGTCAATTAGTTTTCATTACGGTAGCTACTTGTGGATATGCTACAAGTATTGTATACTGTAGAACAGTAATTAGTATGTAATTCTAATTCCAGGAAGTAAACAAAAGAAGATGTCTGACGATGAATTAGAAGGTGCCCAGGTGCTGGTGCAATCACTAGTGCAGCAAGGTGTGCAGTACATGTTTGGGGTATGTTGTGCTCTTCTTTCTTATTGATTTTTAAAGGCACCTCAGGTTTCACAGTTTCCGGCTCAGGATTTACCAAAGATGCAAGCATTCATAAGAATAACATATTTGTTTAACCCTTCCCCCCCGGGGGCCCCCTCCTAAGGACAGTGTCAGGTACCCGGGCGATTTGGCCGATTTTTGTTTAGGCCTAGGCTACCGTATGTTTGTTATTTTAACTGCTAGAAATTTCCCACGCATGTCTAAACGTAGTGTGGTTTCCAATCTGTAGACTGGCATTGAGTAGAGCTCTGTAAGTCAACTGGTTCAGTTGTGATGACGATTTCCGTGGAGCGAATTTTTCCGCGATGTTGACAATATCGGAGCTTTTCAGACACTAATTACGTCATACCATACAACAACAACATTGATCCGACGTCTCCTTCTTGTTTTCGGAGGTGCGGTGACGCAATGACCGGCTTTGTTTACATGCGTCGAACGCACGGCGTTCAGACCAAGCTGAATAGGCTTTCAAGCTTACTGCCTGGTATAAGGACACCCGGGGTCCTGCCCATCTTCCGCGGTGTCCTTATAAAAGGACAGCCGGGCTGGAAGGGTTAAAGGCAGGTGATGACTAGCGCCGCTCGTGTGCCCTAGCGCGGATAAGATTTAAATATAGAAGTTACGCTCCCATGCCCAATAATTTTACACATGAGTAAATTACAGTTTTGCACTGTGCAGTTTTTCTCTAATAGTACCCCAAATGTGAAGAGTCAGCTGTAGTGCAGTATTTTCCCTTGTTCTAACACGGTTTGACCCGGCTCGGAGGATGCCACTGACGTCATACTCGGGTGAGCTCGGTCTGCCTCGGCTTCCCGAGACTCAGTTTCTCTCCCCACCCATATTGAGGTGAACAAAACCGTGCAGTCCCAGTGTATTTTTTGTGCCAGCCCACCCCTCTACCAAATAACGAGGAAACATTTTAACATCAACTAGATTATACTACTGCTTAACCCTCCAGCCCCGGCTATGTATTATATATATATTCCCCGAAACCCGGGTGTTTTGGCCGAAAAATGTCTAGGCTAGGCTACCGTATATTTGTTAATCTGACTGCTTCCCGCATTCCCGCGCATCCCCAAGCGTAGCTGTGTTATTTACCTGTAGAATGGCATTAAGTAGAGCTCTCTAAGTCAACTGGTTGAGCTGTGATGATGATTTCATTGGAGATAACTTTATGGCCAAAACAGCCACTTTACACTACTTTTCGATACTTAACAACAACATACAGCCACACACGAACAAGCGACGCTCTCCTTCTTGTGGCCGGAGATGCGGGGCGACGGTCCAGCCGGCTGTTTGTTACATGCGTCGGACCGACGCCTCGCACACGAAGCTCAGGCTTTGACCTCATGGGTGTTTAAGAGCCCTTCCGGGCAGCTCGTGTATGCTTTTTTATGGGCGTTCAAGAGCCCTTCCGGGAACAGAGGGTTAAACCTGAATTTATATAAATATTTAAAAAAAAAAGGCCGAACCATCACCGCTCTCCCCTAAGCTTACTTGTGAAGCTCATCTTCATTCAGTTTCTTCGTTCATTGCTCAGAAGACTTAGAAAATGCAGAACAACTTTTCTCAATAATGAAGCTGTTGTACGTTCCTCCTTTGCATTCATTTTGCCAAAATTTGAATATTGCTCTTCTGTGTGAATGTCTGTTGCTGATTGTCATCTTATGTTTTTTTTTTTTTTTTTTTTTTTCTTCTATGTGAGTGAGGGAGGCAAAAGGCAGAACTGCCTATAGCGAGTGCCTCCCCCATAGTTGAAAGAGTGACAGGGCCAAAATCGAGGGACGTTCGAGCCAAAATGCCTGGACACACAGAGTTTGAAGCAATTTAAGTCATAGGAAGAGGGAAAGACTGATTCTGGGAGAGAGTTCCAGGCTCAGCTGTTGAATAGAAGAAAGTCTGAGAGTAACGTTTCACTCATGGGTTGGAGAGTTGCACAGAGTAGGGGTGGGATTGTGTTGCAAGACGGATACCACGTGCCCTACGTAAAGGAGGTGGTATACACTGGGAAAGCTCTGAGGAACACTGATTATTATAGTAGCGATAGAATAGCGAGAGAGATGCAACATTGCGGCGAAGAGAGAGAGTTGGTGAGTGGACGGGAGTTAATGATACGAAAGGCCTTCCTTTGATAAGGAAGATGATAAAAGCCTCAGGGGAGATTGGTGTAAACTTAGTCACTGAGTTGATAAACACCATTATTAAAGATGAGAAAATCCCAGAGGATTGGCTCAAAAGTGTAATAGTAAATATATACAAAGGAAAAGAGGATGCGCTAGATAGAGGAAATTATAGGGGCCTGAAAATGCTTGACCAAATCATGAAGGTCTGTGAGAGAGTCCTTGAGGGTTTGATCAGGCAAAGCATCTCTATTGATGATATGCAGTTTGGTTTTATGCCAGGACGTGGTACAACCGATGCTATCTTCATAGTCAGGCAGATACAGGAAAGATACTTACTAAAAGGCAGGGATCTTTACTTTGTGTTTGTGGACCTGGAGAAGGCCTTTGATAGGGTACCTAGAGATGTTGTACAGTGGGCTATGAGGAAACTTGGTGTGGAAGAGTGGCTGGTGCGTGTGATAATGAAGATGTATGAGGATTCGCGAAGTTCGGTGAGGGTGAAGGGTGTACTGAGTGATGAGTTCGCAGTCCGTGTTGGAGTCCATCAGGGTTCAGTGTTAAGCCCCCTCCTCTTTATTATGGTCTTGGAGGCGCTGTCTAGAATTTTTAGAGGCGGACTCCCGTTGGAACTGTTTTATGCAGACGATTTAGTCCTAATAGCTGACAGTATGCAGGATGCTGAGGCCAAATTCAGAGAGTGGAGAGAGGGCATGGGGAGCAAGGGTTTAAGAGTCAATATTAACAAAACCAAGGTTATGCATTGTAGTATGAGACGAGGCAATGTGGAAAAGAGCGGTGCATACCCATGTGCAGTGTGTGGAAAGGGAGTGGGCGTTAACTCAATTCAATGTAGCATCTGTCGATGTTGGGTACACCATGGGAGTAAGCGCTGTAGTAGAATAAAGGGGCCCCTGCCGAAGGATAAGTCAGAAATAGAGAAATTTGAGTGCGTAGTGTGCAAAGGCGAGCTTGTGTTAAGTGATGATCCTGTGGCTGTGAATTTTGGAAATGAGTCTTTGGAGCTGGTGAACAAGTTTTGTTACCTAGGAGATACCATATCTGCCGGTGGTGGGGCTGAGGCTGCCACTGTTGCTAGAATTAGGTGTGGCTGGGGGAAGTTCAGAGAATTGATGCCAATCCTGACCATGAAAAGAATGCCTCTCCCCCTGAAGGGAAAGGTGTATGCCTCATGTGTTAGAAGTGCAATGACGTATGCCTCAGAAACATGGGCCGTTAAAGTAGAGGATGTCAACAGAATGGAGCGTAATGAGATGAGAATGGTGAGATGGATGTGTGGGGCCAGGCTACAGGATAGAATAACAAATGTTGAGCTGAGGAGACGTTTAGGTATAAAGAGTATTAGCGAGGTGATGCGTACAAGTAGACTGGGATGGTATGGACATGTGGAGAGAATGGATGAACAAAATTGGGTGACAAAATGCAGGTCTGTGATTGTGGAGGGAGCTGCACCAAGGGGTGGACCGAGGAAGACCTGGGATCGGACTATACGCGCCGATCTCAAATCCAAGAACTTGACAAGTGAAGCAGCCCTTAACAGGGTTGCCTGAAATGCCGACATTAGGACAAGAGACTGAAACTGCACTTATGTGTGGAACACTCAGTCTGGGCGGGTGCCCAACCCCGAAAGGGGTTGAAATAGGGGAGCTATCCCCCCGCCAAAGGCGGCTTTCTAGGGACTTTCCTAGCTGATGCTGAGAGGATTGGGTTCTAGTCATGTGGTGATGGGCTGGTCTATCAGAGTGAGAACTGAGCGATCTCTGCCATACCCATAGCTTACTCTGACTGTTCCTTTTACTTATATATTTTCTAGATCTCAAGTGACGGCGTCTCATCCGTGGATTGACCTCCCAATCTACCAAGATTGGAAGCCAAAGCGTCACATTTTTCCTTTGCCCCTCAACTTTCTCTTCATAATTGCTGAGGGGCACAGGGCCCTGGGTGGGACTTTGGTTTCCCGGGCGTTTCCGCACCCTCCTCAGCTCCCCGCCATGGAGTGGCTTCGGTCACCCAGGCTTTATTGTAGTCGGCAGGGAGGGTTCTGTGGGGGCGCTCGGTTATGGCCTTGCTCGGGGCCTTGGGGCTGTTCGGCCAGGCAGCTTGGGGAACAACAACAACAACAACAACAACAACAACAACAACACTCAGTCTTAAAATTTTATGTATGTATGTATGTGTATGTTTCAACTTTGTCTAGAAGAGCGGTGTGAGAGGAACCTCCCCACACATGTGAACAATACTCAATACAAGGATGTACTATGCCCCTGTACAGAGCAAGAAGCTGTGCAGGGGTAAAGAACCCCCTAAGGCAGTTGAGCACACCCAGCTTCTGGGAGGCTGCCTTAGCAAGACTGGTAATATGGTCCTTCCAACTGAGAGCAGAAGAAAAAGAGATACCAAGAATATTGAGAGAAGATGAAGGATTGATTTTTGTATTGTTGAAGAATAAGGGATAGTCCGCAGGGAGTTCCTGACGGGTAGATAGATGGAGAAATTGGGTTTTGGAAGCATTAAAGGTAACAAGGTTTTCTCTACCCCAATTGGAGATAGTAGTTAGATCAGAATTTAAGTGTTCTATGGCTTCATTCCGTTTGTCGTTGAGGAATTACTGGCTTGGGCGTTCTGAAAAACTAATGGAGTAGTGTAAGGTTGAGTCGTCTGCGTATGAATGGATGGGAATTGAGGTACAGTTGAGAAGATCATTTATAAAAATTAGAAAGAGAATAGGAGATAGGACAGAGCCCTGAGGAACACCGGAGTTATAGGGTGAAGAAGTGAGCGATGGCCGTCCACAACCGCAGCTATGGAACGGCCGGAGAGGAAATTAGAGACAAAGGCACAGATGGAGGGATAGAAACTGAAGGAAGGTAGTTTAGAAATTAAAGATTTGTGCCAGACTCTATCAAAGGCTTTCGGTATGTCTAGTGCAATAGAAAAAGTCTCACCGAAGTCCCGAAAGGAGGATGACCAAGAGTTAGTAAGATGTGAAAGAAGATCACCGGTAGAGCGACCCTTAAGGAAGCCATACTGGCGATCTGAGAGCAGATTATGAGAAGTGAAATGCTTAAGAAATTTGGAAGCAAGTTCTAATACAGTAGTTTCAAAAACTTTAGAAATACAAGAGATGAGAGCAATTGGACGATAGTTGGAGGGTTGAGAGCGGTCACCCTTCTTTGGGACAGGTTGAATGAGAGCAAACTTCCAGCATGAAGGGAAGACGTTAGAGGATAGACAGAGACGAAAGAGTTTGCCTAGGCAGGGAGTCAGCACGGAAGCACAGTTTTTGAGTACAACAGGAGGAACACCGTCCGGACCGTACGCCTTCTTGATAGAGTAATCAATAACAAAATTCTTGTTACCCAATCTAACTATTGACCTGCAGAAACGTAGATTGGTTGAGTCACTAACATTTCTATTTAAGGTTGTAAATAATAATCAACATCCACTTCATCCTTCTCTTCTGGAGCCTTTTACAGCTGCTCGCCTTACACAACATTCTAATAACATTATAAATAGAAACAGCAAAGCATTTTCTGTTGTTAGATGTAATACATCCTAATTTTCATGCTGCTTCATTCCATCAGAGGTGAATGGGAATGGTAGTGCACTTGTGGACGTATGTGTGGGGAGGAGGCTGTGGATAGCCAACACCTTCCGGCACAGAATGATCCACAGGTACACGTGGAAACGGATGTTGACGATGAAGGATAAGACAGTGGTGGAACGAAAGTCATCGATTGATTATGTATGTGTGGATGAGCGAATGAAGAAATCTGTGATGGATGCTAGGGTGTATAGGGGTATTGGAGGGGGTCTGTCTGATCATTATGTAGTAGTAGCTAAGGTTAGGATACAAAAGAAGTGGGTGAGGAGAGCTGGAGGGAGGCAAGAGGAGGGTGGAGAGGTTGCAGGAGGAGGAAGTCAGGGAGGAGTACAGGAGAGCAGTGGAAAGACGGCTAGGTGGGTTCGACCTGGAAGTTATGGAGGAAGTGGAGGAGATGAGCAAGGTGTTTAAGGATGAGATCTGTGCAGCATGTGAGGAGAAGAGGGAGGGGAGTGAAAGGTACAGCATGGTGGACAGAAGAGGTAAGAATAGCTGTGGAAGGAAAGAAGAAAGCATATAGAGAGTGGTTGAGTAGTAGAGGGAATGAAGATTTCGAGAGACAGAAACGAGTGAGGTACATGGAGAGTAAGAGGGTGGTGAAGAGAGTAGTGAAGGAAAGTAAGAGAAGAGTAGATGAGGAATTTGGAAGGAATCTGAGTGTAAAATGGAGGGAGAGTAAGAAACTGTTCTGGAAAGAAGTCAAGAAAGTTAGGGAAGGTAGCAAGGGAAACAGTAAGGGTGTGAAAGATAAGAATGGGAGAATGCTAGCCGAGAAGCAAGAGAGAGTCGAAAGATGGAGGGAGTACTTCAATGAGTTGCTAAATGTAAGGAATGAAGAGCCAGCAAACATAGCTGGATATGGTATGGAAGGGAGAAGAAGAGAAGTAGTGGAGGAGGAGGTGGGGATCAGGAGGTCAGAAGTGTGGGAAGCCATGAAAAGAGTGAAGTTGGGGAAAGCACCAGGAACAGATGGAGTGTGTGGGGAAATGTTGAGGTATGGTGGTGATATAGTGATCGAATGGGTATGGAAAATGTGCAAACTAGCATGGAAGAAAGGGAGTGCACCCGATGACTGGAAGACTGGCATAATAGTCCCCCTATATAAGGGGAAAGAGGAGTGTGTGGTAACCACCGAGGAATATGTCTTCTAAGCGTAGTAGGGAAGGTATACAGTAGGGTAGTGATTGAGAGAGTGAGAGTGAGAACGGAGAAATGGATAGGCGACGAGCAGGGAGGTTTTAGGAAGGGAAGAGGATGTATAGATCAGATTTTTACCCTGAATTGTGTTGTGGAGAAATATCTGGAGAAGAAACAAAAGGTGTATGTTGCCTTTATGGACTTGGAGAAGGCCTATGACAGAGTGGATAGAGAAGGTTTGTGGAAAGTACAGTACTTAGAATATACGGAGTAGAGGGCAAGTTGCTGAAAGCAGTGAAGAGCATGTATGAGGGTGCAAAGGCGGAAGTACGTGTGGAGAGTGAGCAGAGCGAGTTCTTTGACCTGAATGTTGGTTTGAAACAGGGGTGTGTGATGTCCCCGTGGTTGTTTACTGTATATATGGATGGAGTCATGAAAGAAATACTATCAAGAGCAGTGGATGTTGGTGTATCGCTGAAAAGGGAGGGAATTGAGTGGAAGCTATCTATACTGCTGTTTGCGGATGATACAGTTCTGATGAGTGATAATGAATGGGAGTTGCAGGGTCTGGTAAATGAGTTTGGAACAGTGTGCGAAAAACGGAATTTGAAGGTAAATGCGGGGAAGAGCAAGGTTATGGTCTTCGAAAGGGGTGAAGTCACAGAGTGTGAGGTGAAGCTGAACGGTCAGGCTATGGAGATCGTCAACTCTTTTAAGTATCTGGGCAGTGTGTTGAGTAAAGATGGGACTATGGATGAAGAAGTGCGGGAGAGGGTACAACAGGGGAAGAGGGCTGTAGGAACGCTGAAAGCAGTAACAAGAAATAGGGTGGTCAGTATGGAAGTGAAGAAGTCCTTGCATGACAGTGTGGTAATCCCAACACTGACTTACGGAAGCGAAGCATGGACGTTGGTTGAGAGACTCAGACCAAGAGTGAGAGTAGTGGAAATGAATTACTTAAGAAGTGCGTGCGGAGTTACATGGAGGGATAGACAGACTAATGAGGAAGTAAGAAGGAGGTGTGGTGTGGAGGTAGATGTGCTGGAAAGTGTGAAAAGGAACAACTTGAGATGGTTCGGCCATATGGAACGTATGGAAAGTGAGAGAATGACTAAGAGGGTGTACGAGAGCGAGGTGGAGGGACGGAGAGGGAGAGGTGGAAGGATGGAGTGAGGAAGTACATGAACGAAGGCGGTGCTGGTTGGGGGGAGGGGCGTCGACTGACTGGGGACAGAGGTGCATGGGGGCGGTTCGTTCGTGGCCACCCCTTTGGGGATCTCGGCGTCGGGCAATAGATAGATAGATAGAATTCATTCCTAATATTTGCAAGGAGTGGAATGAATTACCAGAAGAATGTGTATCAGCTTCTGATATTACATAATTTATATCTAATATAAATATGCTCATTGTTTAACCCTTCCAGCCCGGCTGTCCTTTTATAAGGACACCGCGGCAGATGGGCAGGACCCCGGGTGTCCTTATTAAAATGTAAAACTTGCAAACTAAACAAACCAAAATTGGGACAAGGACAATATAAAGTCAAATTAAATTATCAAAATCGCTATGTGGAAACAACACTTACTAAAATTAAAATTATTAAATAAAAGAACACAATCCACCACATAGGGTGTACATTACTACATGAGCAAGTTAATCTGTTTCCCAAGCAAACTAATCGCACATATAACAACGCACTATCGTCACGTTAAAGGAATTAGTCAAGTTTGGGAAGTCCAGGACGTTCTGGTAAATTTTACTAAACTCTGCATGAATAAAGAAACTACATGTTAAATGTCAAAATATTATTTAAAATCAAATTTGCAACATGACAAGACATTAACAATAGTACAAAATACAAATATTGATAAGATATCTATACTATTACAAAATAATATATAAAATACAGTACAGCACTCACTAACGATAGTGCTATCGGGTAGGTACCTGTAAGCATAGCATGCCTCAAGTGACCCCTATCAATAACTACCCTACAAATAACCTACATTTATCGCACAAATAAACTAAGGAAATCGCAAAAGCAAGCAATTGATACTATCGACAATGAATACATATAATATAAAGACAAATAATTGCAAAATATGAAGTAACAACAGATTTAAACAAAGAGTACTCTTTTAACAAGAACAATCAATTTAAAAAATCATCAATATTTATATTAATAATAGAAAAAGAAAAAGATAAACAATAAATACAGACAAAAATATACGAGAAACTTCAAGTTAAAAATGCTTGATTAAAATTATTGCTGTCAAATTTTAGAATACAGTCACAATAATTGACCCTAAACAGATTAAATTTATGGAACAATTTACTTGCCTCAAAACCTCTGTCTACTAAGAGTCTGTATAGTAACCTAGCTGTAGCCCAAAAGTCATCTACTTTAGTGCAGATTTTACAAAATCTTATTAACTGGGAATAAAAACAATTATAAGTTATTTTACTATCGATATTACTACTGTACTAGGGAAAGGAAAGTTTATTACGTTAAAATTAATATCATCAACTTTGTGATATACTTTAAGTATGCACTGTTCATTAACAATCTCTATATTTATATCAAGAACATTTTCAACTTTATAATTTACGTTACATTGTGTGAGGGGAATAGAATTAGGGTAAATAAGTTTAGCAACTTGATTAAAATTTAACAAATTGCAAACGAGAATATCATCAATATATCTACTATTATTACTTAACAATTTAGCAATAACAGGCAGTAAGCTTGAAAGCCTATTCAGCTTGGTCTGAACGCCGTGCCTCCGACGCATGTAAACAAAGCCTGTCATTGCGTCACCGCACCTCCGAAAACAAGAAGGAGACGTCGGATCAATGTTGTTGTTGTATGGTATGACGAAATTAGTGTCTGAAAAGCTCCGATATTGTCAACATCGCGGAAAAATTCGCTCCACGGAAATCGTCATCACAACTGAACCAGTTGACTTACAGAGCTCTACTCAATGCCAGTCTACAGATTGGAAACCACACTACGTTTAGAGATGTGTGGGAAATTTCTAGCAGTTAAAATAACAAAGATACGGTAGCCTAGGCCTAGACGTTTTTCGGCCAAATTGCCCAGGTACCCCACACTGTCCTTAGGAGGGCGAGCCCGGGCGGGAAGGGTTGGTTAATCAATCAGATCTTAACTTTTTTCATTGTTTTCCTGTTTTCCTTTGTTTTTCCCGTACAACATGTCTCCCAGCGGGGCCACTCATAGTCTTGTAGGCTTGTCCTTTCCACTGGGAGACTTCTGTATTTGTATAATAATAATAATAATAATAATAATAATAATAATAATACAGTAGTAATAATCAAGAAGTGGATGGGACTCATCAGCCTTGGTCGGCAACCTGTCTAGGAGAGTAAACCTTATACAAATCTGTACTGCTCACCTAAGGGTGAAGCAGGTTAGTGGATGGATTAGCCACGCACCACTGTAGAAAAATAGTGCTAAAAATGTACATAGAAGGCCTCGGAGTCAGACAGACCCTAATTTGAGTGGTCAATCTTGTAAGTCCTTCAGTAAACTGGAACAGGTTGTCCTTCTCACAGGGGCTAGGTCTGCTTGGGGGCATTTTGTGTATGGCTACCCTCGTAAAGAGGAGTAAGGCGTCCGGCATTAGATAGATACAGTGGAGCACCGATCTTCGCGGCTAATTGGTGCCAAAAAAAATCTGCGAAGATTTATTCCGCGAAGATTGGGGCATTGTTCTTATGGGAAAAATGGTACTGTAATTGGTTCCAAATCTGTCCAAATAGTCACCCCTCAAGTACCCATTTTCCCCCAAATGCATCCAATATATACATATTATGAGGAGAATACTAATAAATACATATTATAAGGAGATTACTAACCACACAGACTTTATTTTAAATCATTGTCATATACAATATAGCCTAGCCTAACTTATCGTCAATTTCCGCGGCTTTCGTCCGACATGGTAGGCACACTTGACTGGTATTTGCTTAGGTTTGATGGTCCCGGGAATTAATTTCATTCACTGCTTCCACCAGGCCCACCATCCCTATCACCAGATGTACTGGAGGTTATAATAAACGCGAGAGATACGAGGTTCGGGCACAAAAAAGCTTGTAAACAGCTAGTTTTTCGAGTGTTGTTGTTGTTGACGTGTTTATTTTATACTAACCCACTAGGCCAGGCCATAAGGCTAGTGTTCGGTGAGGAGGTGCAAAGTCAAGTCATGTAACTGTCAGTAGTCAGATATCATCATAAAGTTTGGTGGCTCTCAAGAATTGTCGGAGAGGAGTGAAAGTGAAGGAGGATGACTCAGAAAGAATAGAGTGTAATGAGGCGTGCTGCAGGAATCGTCGTCGGTCTGGCTCATACGCCGGACAGACACAGAGAAAATGATGGACTGTTAATGGGGTGTGACATAGTTGACACTCAGGTGGTAGATCGCGAGGGGTGGTCATCAAATAACCATGAGTAAGACGTGTGTGACCAATACGCAAACGCGTTAATACCGTTTGGTCCTCTCGACATAAAGCAATCGACGAAGGCCACAAGGAAATGTCATCCTTAACCCTTCTTGCCCGGGCTCGCCTTCCTAAGGACAGCATTCAGATCCGGGCGATCTGGCCGAAAAATTTCGTAATAGGCCTAGCCCTATCTTTGTTATTTTAACTGCTAGATAATTCATACACATCTCAAAACGTAGCCCTGTTTCGTATCTGTAGACTGGCATTGAGTAGAGCTCTCTAGGTCAACTGGTTCAGTTGTGATGACTATTTCCGTGGAGCGCATTTTTCCGCGATTTTAGCAATATCAGGCAATAACAAACACTAATCTTGTTCTACAAAACAATAACAACAAGAATCCGACTTCTTCTTGTTTTCGAAGGTGCGCGTCGCTCCGACCAGCTTTGTTTACATACAGTTCGACGCACGGCTTTCAAACCAAGCTTAATAGGCTTTCAAGCTTACGGATTTTAAAATGACACCCGGGCTCCTGCCCATCTGCCGCGGTGTCATTTTAAAATGCTGCCCGGGCGGGAGAGGTTAACCCTCCAGCCCCGGGGGCTATAGCTTGCGACTGTGCTGCGGTACCGGGTGTTTTGACAATCTTTGGGCTATGTTAACTACTCTGTAAGTCAATGAATATGGCATGTAATGTTGTATTTACCTAATTGTATTTACCTAATTGTAGTTTACAGGAGTTGAGCTAAGCTCGTGTTGTCCCGTCTCTCAGTCTACTTTTTATCCAATTTTTTCTTGAAAATATGGATGTTCCTTGCCCCTACCACCTCCTCCTCCAGCCCATTCCATTTGTCAATACATCTATAGGGGAAGCTAAACTTCCTGATATCGTTCTTGCAGGTAGGTCTTTTTACTTTGTAGCTGTGGCCTCTAGTTATTCCTGTATCCATAATTAATATATCCTCCCTATCCAGCCTCTCCAGCCCCCGGGTACATTTGTACATCATTATCATGTCTCCCCTCTCTCTCCTCTCTTTTAGACTCGGTAGATTTAATTTGTCTAGCCTCCCTTCATATGGCAGTTCTCTGAGACTTGGAACCAATCTAGTGACTGCTCTCTGGATTCTTTCTAACTTGTGAATATGCTTCTTTAGATGCGGGGACCACACCACTGCTGCATACTCCAATCTTGGTCTAATCATACTCTTCATAATTTTTGCTACCATGGTCTCATCCAAATAGTTCAGAGCAACTTTCATATTCCCGGCCATTGCATACATTCCGCTAAAGAGCTTGTTAATATGTTTCTCTGGCGACAAATTATCTTGTATAATCAACCCTAAATCTTTTTCTTTTTCGGCCTTGCTAATTTTATTATCTCCCATCCTGTACTCCCAATTTGGTCTATTCACACTTCTTCCCATATTTAACACATGACATTTACTTATATTAAATTTCATTTTCCACTTGGTGCTCCATTCGTATATTTTATCTAAATCCCCTTGCAGCTCCTCACAACTACTTTTATTTGTTATTTGTCTCATAATTTTTACGTCATCTGCAAACATTGACATGTAAGAGTTTATGCCTATCGGCAGGTCATTCACGTACATAAGGAACATGAGAGGTGCCAACACAGATCCCTGCGGCACACCACTCTCAACTTTCCGCCACGATGAGTAAGTTCCTCTAATGTTGGTCCTCATTTCCCTATCTGTTAAATAGCTCTCCATCCATTTCAGCAAACTCCCCCTGACACATCCTAGCGTCTCAAGCTTAGATAACAATCTCTTATGTGGTACCTTATCGAATGCTTTGGAAAGGTCTAAGTAGACGCAGTCCACCCATCCGCCTCTTTCTTGGAGTACATCTATCACCCTACTGTAATAACATAGCAAACTGGTAACACAAGATGTCCCTTCTCTGAATCCAAATTGCTTTGGGGTTATTATTTTCTTTCTCTCCAACATTTTCATCCATCTCTTCCTAATTAGCTTTTCACAAATCTTGCATACAATACTAGTAAGTGAAACTGGTCTATAGTTTAGAGGGTCCTCAGGGTTTCCATTCTTGTATATCGGAATGATATTAGCTCTTTTCCATTCAACAGGAACCTGTCCTTTATCTAAGGAAGCTTGAATTATGTCCCTCACTGGCTCCACTAATTGCTCTGCACACTCCTTTAAAACCCAGGCAGACACTTCATCCGGTCCCATAGCTTTCCTTACTTCAAGTCCTCTCATCGCAGATAACAGCTCATCTCTAGTTATTTCAATCTTACTAAGACCACTCTCCAGTACTCCCGCCTGTGGTTCGTCAAAACCTTCCTCTCTAGTAAAAACTGACCCCAATTTGTTATTCATTACCTCACACATGTCCGATACATTTTCATACGTCCTAGCATCAACTCTTAATTTAGTAATTTGTTTCTTTACCTTCAACTTACTGTTTATATATTTATAAAATAATCTAGGGTCACTTTCACATTTATTTACTATGTTCTTCTCATAGTTCATTTTAACTTGCCTAATTATGTTAACATATCTATTCCTCTCCTGTTTATATTTATTCCGATTACTCTCAGTGTTCCTTCTTCTTAATCTAGCCCAAGCTGCATCACGCCTACCCAAAGCTCTTTTGCATTTCAAATTAAACCAATCTTTCTGCTTAGTAAAATTTCCAGTTTTATATCTTGGGACAAACATATTGGTTCCTACTCTATAAATTTCGAGGAATCTACTATATTTACCTTGTACGTCCCGTTCCTTCAAAATAAGATCCCAATCTACTCCCTCTAAATATCTTTTCAAGGATACATAATCAGCTTTACTATAATTTAATCTGTCATTTATGTAGCTATTGTCTAATCTATTGGCATTACTCGAGGTCAACTTCCATTTTAGTAATAGGTGATCACTTTTACCTACAGGACATAGATAGATTATATCACTAATTTCGTGAGGATCTTTTGTAAAAATCAGATCGAGTTTAGAAGGTTCGTTATTACCCCTCATTCTTGTATTTTCCTTCACATGTTGTGTAAGTACATTTTCCGTAACCAACTCCACTAGCCGACTTCCCCAAGATCTCTGATTTGGCCCTGCATCTCCCGATTCCCAATCAACCTCACTACAGTTGAAATCTCCTACCAAGATCAATCGATTCTTCCTTAAAAGCAATCTTCTCAACGACTGAATCATATCCTCTACCATCTCCTCAAACTCCAACTCCCTCCATGCTCTGGTCTTTGGTGGCATGTAAGCTACTGCTATGTCTAGCTTTTTTCCTTCTATATCATTGAGTTCAACTGCCATTATTTCTGCCTTGTCATTATTTAACTCCACGTGCTTTGCTGTCATAGGGTTCTTAACTAATACTGCCACTCCACCTCCCCTTTTACCCTTTCTATCATTTCTCCATATATTATATCCTTCACTAAACACTATGTTGCTGTCAAAGTCCTGGTTCAGCTTTGTCTCTGTCAAACAGACTATCTGTGGTTGATCTTTTCTTAATATATTATCTAACTCTACCTTTTTACTGTTTATTCCATCTATATTAGTGTAGTAGCACAGTATATTTGAATCCACCTCCTTGTTTCTCTTCCCTCTCTGCCTCCTACCAGGTTCACCTCCTCCTCCTCCATCCCTTCCCTGACCCAGTTCCACCTCCCCCACTAATTCTATTCTCCTCCCCCCTCTCTCTCCCTCTGTTCCACCCTCTCCACCACATCCTGGCTCTCTCTCCGGTCCCCTGCTCCCTGCATTATCTCTCGCTCCGTCTCCTTGCTTTGACTTCGTACTTGTCTCTCTGTCTCTTTCCCTATCACTCCTCTTACTTTCGGTTCTTGGTGGCTCCTGATGTACCACTTCCTTACTTGCCCTTCCCTTATTCTCCAAAAAAATTTCTTCTTTTGCTCTTCAGACAACTTTCCATTCTCTTCATCAGCCTTAGCTTGGAGTTCCCTTAACTGTTCTCGTTCTTCTACACTTAGGTCCTTTTTTACCCTTATATGATTCAGCTCTGTCGAATTTAATTTCCAGCTCACATTGGCTACTGCTTCTGCTGTTGATCTAAACTTTAGTTCCACTCTTAGTGGTCTCATCTCGCCCTTCTTATATATTCCTAACCTTCTCACCTCCTCCAGTTCTTTTACCCATCCATAACCCTCGTCTAAGTAATCCAGTATCCCCTTGACTTTCACAACATCCCTTTCCTTTCTTACCTTCATATCTGCCAGGTGCTCTTCCACATCTCCAAAGATTACTACACACTTACCTCTATCTATTGTCTCTCTCACTACCTTCTCTTTCTTCTTTAAAACTTGCACTACATTTTTTCAAACTCTTTCTTTTCCTTTTCTCTCTCTTCCTTCTGCTCCTTCACAATTTCTTCAAGGGCTACCATCGTGGCACTCTCTACCCTTGTCCACTCATTTTTTACCTCACTAATTCCTTTTACTTCCTCACTCAGGTGGCCCTCATATTCCTTAAGCTGAGCCTTGAGTGCCACATTTTCTGACGCTAACTCGTCTACTCTGGCCATCACTGCCTCTAGGCTGTCACTTACTGGCCTAGGCCTATCCACCCCGCTAGTAACGCCACACATATCGGACAAAACTTCTACTTTAGCCCCTAACTCCTTCCTCCAATTTTCCATCACTCCCCTCCATCTCACAAGACCCATTAATTGTTTTTTCATACTTGCCAACTGATCATCCTTGTCCTCGGTGATAAAGCCTTCAAATTCATAATCCTCCTCATCCCCAGCTAGGCTTTCACGCCTTCCCGCCATCGCGAGGTGGTCGTCTGCCAGCCTAAAAACAACAATCGCCCCACTATCCCATCTCACTCCAGGAACTGTTTTACTTAATCCATATTTTCAATTACTTGGAATATCCAATTAAATCTGAATTGCTCATAAAACACCTAATTACTTATTGAAATGCACATATAAATTTCCGGGACAACACTTAGACACTCCTATCAACTTCACACAAGGTAACTCATTATCGGGAAGCAGCTGCGAGGTGTTGACAGCTCGGAGGTCGGCGGAGATGTGAATAAAAAAGAATAATGTTCCACAAACCTTCCTCTGTCGAATGGCGTTGAGTAGAGGTCTCTAGCCCCTCTGGTTGCATAATGGTGAGCGCGGGAAGACGAGTGCTTTTCGGCGGAAAATTCTTCCCGCGTTCGGACGCGTCGCCCCGGCCATGGCTACGGCGCACCTAGCCGCTTGTCGCGCCAAAGTATTTATCTCCCTTAGACGATTTTAGTGTTTGATATTGAGAATGTGATGTTTATTTGATATTTTTCTAGTTATTTTGAGGCCAATTATATAAAATATGTTTATTAGGGTATCACTGTCACTGATATTGCTAATTTTCACTCGATACCGTACATTTTATTAGTAATTGAGGTAGGTTATTGTTGTATTAGGCACTGATTATTCGTTATCACAGGTGTTTATTATACTTTGGCCATCAAGTATTGTGTCTTGTGTCACTTTCACTTTGATAAATATGCTTTAGAGTGTCACTGTCACTGATAATGCTCATTTTCACTCGATACCGTACATTTTATTAGTAATTGAGGTAGGTTATTGTTGTATTAGGCACTGATTATTCGTTATCACAGGTGTTTATTATACTTTGGCCATCAAATATTAGGTCTTGTGTCACTTTCACTTAGTTATATGATTTGTAAACGTTTTATATACAATTTATTGTCTTTTTTCACTGATTTATATATTTCTATAGGTTCTAATCATATGAATGTCACTTGGTATATACATATGTGTCACTTTCACATATTATTATGGTGTAATTGTATTTGTATAAATGTGTTCATAATACATGACTTTTGTATAACAATAAATTGGTTTACTTCCACTTTTTGCCTATATATATACTGTACATATTGTCATTATCTTTGGCACTTTCACTATGATTATTAGAACTCCAGCTTGGAGTGGTAATCAAAGAAGCACTCTAAAGCACAGAGTGCCACCTTGCACTCTACACACTCCATGGTTGACTTTTTACCTGGCCTCGGCCTCACCCTGCTGTTGTAGCAGACATGGCACCGCTTCTGCTGTGTTCTTCCTGATTCAGTCTGAGGCAGGGAACCAAGCCTGTGCCTAATCAAGTATTGAGCACACTGCAAGCGGTCAATAACGGCGGGCCCAGGATGTGCCACTGCCCTCTGTGGCGTAGCATACTTCTCCAGGAGCTCCGTCAACACCTGCTTTTGGAACCTCCGCAGGCTATTGAACTTCATGGGTGTGTTCACATTCCGAAGCTTGTATATATTGTAGGCATTCAGAACTGACATGTCCACCATATGCAGAAAGAACTTTTTGTACCATCTGCACGAGGTACGCAGGCAGTCAATGAAGCCTATCTGCATGTCGGACTTGTCCACCAGCCTCATGTTGATATTGTAGTCCAGGACAGCATCGGGCTTGGTCACCCTGGCCTGGGTGCGGCGATCCACCTTGCCAGTCTCCACCATTTCCCCCTTGTGGATGGTGGTCAGGAGGTTGACCTTCCGCTGGTCGTGCCAGTGGATAACCAGAATGGGCCCCGACTTCTTCCGGAACACATCACCTTTTTTGGTCTTTGGAGGGAAAGGTGGCATGCCCTTCCTTTTCCCTCGTACTGTGCCTACAGTCCCCGTCTTGCGCTCATGCAGGTACTGTGAGAGAGTGGGGGACGTGTAATAATTGTCCGTGTAGAGGACGTGATTCTTGTGAAATTAGCGGTCCATCATGGCTTGCACCACTGCTCCGCCAAAGCCAATGAGGGGTCCACAAGCAAGTCCCCTTCCTTCCCGCTGTAGACCAGGAAGTCCAGGACATAGCCAGTTTGGCAGTCGCACAGCACAAAGAATTTTATGCCAAAGCGATGTCTTTTTGAGGGGATGTACTGCCGGAAGCTGAGTTTTCCCCCCACGCACAAGAGACTCGTCAATGACGACCTTGCGGAATGGCTTGAAGTAGGAGGTGAAGCGTTCTCGCATCATCTCATACAACGTCCTAATCTTCCACAGCTTGTCACCGAGATGGACGTCGGTGTTGGTGACAAGATGGAGCGCTGCGAGGATATCAAGGTACCGGTCGCGAGACATATATTTCCCGAAGGCAGGGGTGGATATGAGATCATTGGTGATCCAATAGTCAGGCAACCTATGCTTCTTGACATGAGGCATTAGGATGGTGAGTGCCAGGAACACCATGAACTCTTTATGAGTCACTGGGGTCCACTGCCTCATGTGGCCCTTGGTCACCTTGCCCAAAAAGTGGACCTGGAATTGGTGCTGCTTATTTGTCTCTTTGACAACATAGCCTACCACCTCCTCATCAAAGAAGGCCTCAAATAGTTCGTGTGGTGGAGCATTGGGGCCTGCAGGAAAATTGGGGGTAATGCCTGAACCCTACAGTACCTCATCAAAAGCTGGCACATCAGGGTTGTATCCATCCTCATCAACTACGTCTTGCCACTGAAAAACGTAGAATGGGTCTTGTCTACGCTGACGAGGAGCTCCAGCTGGTGGCCCAGCACGCCCACGGCCAACTCGGGAGGCGCGCGCCCTAGGGCGGCGAGGGCGTCGGCCAGGGCGGCGGGCAGCACGACTGGCAGCACGACGCCGGGCCAAGCGGATGGGTCGAGGGTCGTCGATGTCCATATAGTCATCGTCAGAGTGGTCATCTTGCCCTGACGGTGGACCTATGTAATCATGGCCAGAGTCTTCAGAGAGGTGCCCTTCATCATCAGTGGCCCCCACATAATCTGGCGGGGAACCAGTGATGCGTGGGCGGCGTGCGGGTGGGCGAGGTGGGGAAGCAGTGGCAGGTGAGGCTGTGTCCCCCCGAGGTCCTGGGCTCCTTGGCCTGCGACGAGTGACAGAAAGCAATGTTTCACTGTCACTAGGCCCAGGTATTGGTGATGCGAGCTCAAAGACTTCTTCAGGAAGACATGTTGAAGGCGGGAGAGGTGGGGAGGACCGTGGGGAAAGTTGCGGGGACGTATGGCTGGGGCCGGCCGGGGTGGACGCCGCGGGAGCCTCGAACAAAACTCTCTTACTTTTCTTAATTTTTTTGGTATATTTCCTACCTTTCCCCTTTTCGGCAGCAGTATGTCTCCTGTCGGGGGACCTAGGAGGCAAATAGGCCGAAAGTGGGGGGTCCTCAACCCTTGGCAATGGTGGGGGTGGTGGGGAAGAATGCGGGGCATCCGGGTCATCTTGGGTGGCGTGGGTAGATAAGGGAGACAATGGCGGACGAGAAGGGTCACCACGCTGACCCTCACTCACAGCCTCATCCTCACCAAGTATTTTTGCTTGTTCCCTAGCTGCCGCGGCCGCCTTCTCAAGTATTTTCTGCTTATACAAATGTAGCTTGAAAGGCGATTTACCTGGGGAAGGGCTTGGAGTCGTGTCACTTATGCGAAATTTGGTGAGTGACCTTGAACTCTCCCACTCACTCACTCTCTCAAGTTCACTGTCTTTAGGTAAACCAGCTTCCTCAACAACTGGTACATCACCTTCATCACTCTCATCACTGTCATGTTCTCTCGCAAATCCCAGGAATTGCTCTTCTTTGTCACTCTCATGGCCATAATCACTCGACTTATAATTACTGGAGTCGTCACTGATTTCATCATCAACATTATGCTTGGCATCAGCTCGCTCATAAAGTCTCAATGTCGTCTCAATACCTCCGGGAGATAACACATTTAGGCGATGGCGTCGGGGTAAGGCGCGACGAACTAGCAAGGGCGTCGTAGGAAGCACGGTATCGGACACAGCGGAATCACTATTTGGCGTACTGTCCATGATGGCGTCGGGGTAGATACTGTTGCTGTGGCGTCGTTTACGTCTGGTGGCGCCACCTACCGTCCCATGATACCAAAAATGTACGCGCGGCATTCGAAGGCACGCATGCAAGCAATGGGCGTTCAAGAGCCCTTCCGGGTTGCGCGGGCTGAGGTTGTTATGGGCGTTCAAGAGCCCTTCCGGGTTGGATGGGTTAAGGGAACGGAAATTATTAGATTCAGATTGTGAACGCCACTCAATACGCCATGCATCAAGTACGCGTTGCTGCAAGACCAGGAAAATATCCTTCTGCCTCTGGAGAATAAGAGAGGGAAAACCATGACAAGCCGCTTTTGCAAGAAGGTCCGCTTTCTCATTCCCCTCGATGCCGACATGTGCAGGGATCCAACATAGTGTGAATGAAAGACCCCTGCACTGTAACAGGTGTATTTCATGTAAGATGGTTTTCGAGTGGACTGTGAGCATCTGGCTAGTGTTGACGTCATAAAAAGATGGCGGCAGCATCTTGCGCAATTGACGCTCAGATTTCGGATTCATTCGGATTTCGTCTCTAAGCGGCAAACACCTTGACAATGGCAGATTCTTTTAGTTCAGTTAACTTTTTTGTTTGTTTTTGTTTATGTTTTGTAGTTAGATGTTGAATTTTTCATTAATTTTGCTCTTTTCGGGTTTCGACTGGGATTTTTGCGCCAAGATTGAAGCTTTTTGCGCGAACATGGAATTTGGGAATATTTGGTGTCTACCGCGAAGATTGAAACAGCGAAGAATGCTGCGGCGAAGATAGGGGCTCCTCTGTAGATAGGAAGTAGTCTATCTGGCTACTGGAGCCACTTGATTCATATGTTATCAGATGGCTCTTCCTCTTCTTGAACATGGTGTTACACTCCACCATCACCGTTGCAGCACAGTGCTCCAGTATGTATTCCCCTTCCAGGTTCCTTCATCCATATCCTTGTCCTCCGTGCACGCCCTCATATCCGTCGGCATATGCCCCAACATGCCCATTCAAGTCTCCTCTCACAATTACTACCTCCCCTCTGACTGTTCCTTTAACTTATATATTTTCTAGATCTGAAGTGACGGCGTCTTTTCCGTGGATTGACCTCCCAATCTACCAAGATTGGAAGCCAAAGCGTCACATTTTTCCCTTGCCCCTCAACTTTCTCTTCATAATTGCTGAGGGGCACAGGGCCCTGGGTGGGGCTTTGGTTTCCCGGGCGTTTCCGCACCCTCCTCAGCTCCCCGCCATGGAGTGGCTTCGGTCACCCAGGCTTCATTGTGGTCGGCAGGGAGGGTTCTGTGGGGGCGCTCGGTTATGGCCTTGGAATTGCTCTGGGCCTTGGGGCTGTTTGGCCAGGCAGCTTGGGGAACAACAACAACAACAACAACTACCTCCCCTTCCTTGCATCCGGCAACCACCCCTAGTAATTAATTCCAGATCTCTTTTAAAAGTCTACCTAAGCCTACTGATAGAACATAGATAGAACATCTATAACTCTCGCTCCAATTTTCAGTCTTAGCAAAATCAGTCTTTCATTAAGCCTTTTAACTTCCATCACACAATATGCCCACCTCTCTGTCACCAGGAAACCTACCCCTCCTGTGCCATGTTCATTTCCCTTCTATATGAACTTAAAACTTTAATTTTTTCCAGTTATTCGTTCTTTACTTCCATGTTCACCTCCCTATTCCTTGTCACAGTTTTTAGCATACCTACTACCCTCTTCCCCTGTTGAGGCCTCTCATATTACATCCTCCAAATATACATCTTTATTCATCATGCTGCCCAAATACTTATATGAACTGAAATTTGTCATTAATTGACGATTTAGTCTCACTTCACATTCTGTGACTGCATTCCTCTTAATTAAAGACCATAACCTTACTCATTACCACATTGATCTTCAGGTTCTGTTTTTCACATACAGCACCAAACAAACAGTATTTACCAGACCCTGCAACTCTCACTCACTCATCCAAAGCATTCGATAAGGTACCACATAAGAGATTGTTATCTAAGCTTGAGACGCTAGGATGTGTCAGGGGGAGTTTGCTGAAATGGATGGAGAGCTATTTAACAGATAGGGAAATGAGGACCAACATTAGAGGAACTTACTCATCGTGGAGGAAAGTTGAGAGTGGTGTGCTGCAGGGATCTGTGTTGGCACCTCTCATGTTCCTTATGTGCAGTTCCGGTCAGATCAAACAGCAACACCCCGTCCACCAGCTGTGTGGTGTGGGGCTCTGCGGATTTGGTAACACTGGCAGGAGGTGGGAGGGATGATGAGGGGAGGGATGTGGGGGGTTTAGGGGGGAGTGTGAAGAGGCAGTAATCATGGTATGGCTGGTGGGAGGGGGTAAACGAGTGACGGGGTAGGGGAGAACAGAGTGACAAGCAAATTTTCCTATAGAACAAGCTACTCCCACAGGATTTTAAATTACACACACCTACAATATCACTGTATGCTACATTTAACAAATTTAACAGTCTGCTCTCCCCTACCCTGTCACTTGTTTGCCCCCTCCCACCAGCCACACCATGATTGCTGCCTCTTCACCCTCCCAAGTCCCCCCTAAACCCCCCACATACCTCCCCTCATCACCCACCCACCCACATCCCTCCCACCTCCTGCCAGTGTTACCAAATCCGCAGAGCCCCTCACCACATAGCGGGTGGACGAGGTGTTGCTGTTTCATCTGTCCGGGACTGTACGTGAATGACCTGCCGATAGGCATAAACTCCTACATGTCAATGTTTGCAGATGATGTAAAAATTATGAGACAAATAACAAATAAAAGTAGTTGTGAGGAGCTGCAAGGGGATTTAGATAAAATATACGAATGGAGCATCAAGTGGAAAATGAAATTTAATATAAGTAAATGCCATATGTTAAATATGGGAAGAAGTGTGAATAGACCAAATTGGAAGTACAGGATGGGAGATTGGGAGGTTTGACGTACCTCCCAACCAAGGTTGAGGTCAAACCTCCCAATTTGTTAGTAGTCTTGGCAAATCCAACGTCAAGGCTGCATAACAAATAGGAGGAGGACATCCAAGCCCAACATACCAAAAAAAACAATGCATAAAACAAAATTATGAATGACAAAGACACAATTTAAACGAGAGTTTAATAAAAGAGTGAAAAACTGAGGAGTAGCTAAAAAGAACAGTTTTAACACATGCCCGTCATTCATAGTAATGCAAAAACATAGACTTGTCTTAAACCAAAAAGGTACTATACCCAAAATCCCTTTTCTTCCAAAACCAACAAAAACATTGAACACAATAACAAAACACAATTTTCAATGTGGCAAAAACACTTATGTACTGTAACAATACATAATCCCAAACTTGCAATCAAGTGTTGCAAACCCGTACTCCCCCCCCCCCCCCTTTGTCAAATAAAACAAAGCAAAAGAACGAGGGACAAGGGAGGAAGACCAGGTATCCTCGCCAGAGCACTAGGAAACACGACCCCCGAGAGCTATCACCGGCCGAGGGGAGGTAGGAGGAGATGAAGGAATTGATAGAAGACCACAAAACCGCTGAGGCGATGTCAGGTAAGGATCGACTTTGCAGGAACCGGAAGGAGGCAGCAAAGGATCGCACATCGTGCGCAGAACCCCTACAAAGAGGGTGACTGGCACGAATGGTCCGACAAATGTGGCGTCCCATCCGCACCTGCGAGAGCCTCCCACCTGTCCGAGGAGACACCCACACAGCAGTACCCGAAGGCGGCGCCACAGACGCAACAGAGGAGTGCAAGGCTGACACCGGGCACAACACATGGCGAGTATGCCCACGCTGTAAAGCCTGGACGGTGAAAGGCTGGAAAATGCGGGTCTCCCTCTCATTCGTGGCAACAAAATGAGGGGAGGAGGCGAACGTGACGCCATGCAAGGACGGGGAGAATTGCACGCAACCCTGGGGCCGTGACAATGCCGCTAGTGCAGACACCCGATCCCCAGTGGCCAGAGCGACAAGGAAGAGCGTACGCCCGAGCAACGGAACCGGTGTAGCGGCCTGTGTATACGTGGGTGAAGCCAGAAGGTCCAGAGCCCGCCCCAAATCCCACTGTGGAGGGACCTGGCGCGGAGGCGGTCGGTCCTGGAAGGCAGCCATCATGAAGGAATCCAGCTCCTGCGGCGGAACGACTAGCCCAGCGACGGTCTCAAAGACCCCCCGGACGGCAGACAAGTGGTTACGTATAGCGTCGACGTGAAAGTGACGTGTACGGAAGAGGTGAAACAAAGAGTGTAGGACGAGGGAAGGAGAGCCAACTGTCTGGCGAGTGTCCTGTATCCACCTAGTAAAAGACCTCCAGCGGGACCCGGAAGGCCCCCAAGGAGAAGGCGGCCCGGAACGCTTCAGGAAGTCAGTCAGGTCCCGGCCGTGGACTGGGAGCCACCGTGCCTCATGAACATTCATGATGCGAAGGCCAATGAGGTCCGCAGGTCCCCAACCTAGCTCAAGTTTGAAATGAGTCTTTGGAGCTGGTGAACAAGTTTTGTTACCTAGGAGATACCATCTCTGCCGGTGGTGGGGCCGAGGCTGCCACTGTTGCTAGAATTAGGTGTGGCTGGGGGAAGTTCAGAGAATTGATGCCAATCCTGACCATGAAAAGAATGCCTCTCCCCCTGAAGGGAAAGGTGTATGCCTCATGTGTTAGAAGTGCAATGACGTATGCCTCAGAAACATGGGCCGTTAAAGTAGAGGATGTCAACAGAATGGAGCGTAATGAGATGAGAATGGTGAGATGGATGTGTGGGGCCAGGCTACAGGATAGAATAACAAATGTTGAGCTGAGGAGACGTTTAGGTATAAAGAGTATTAGCGAGGTGATGCGTACAAGTAGACAGGGATGGTATGGACATGTGGAGAGAATGGATGAACAAAATTGGGTGACAAAATGCAGGTCTGTGATTGTGGAGGGAGCTGCACCAAGGGGTGGACCGAGGAAGACCTGGGATCGGACTATACGCGCCGATCTCAAATCCAAGAACTTGACAAGTGAAACAGCCCTTAACAGGGTTGCCTGGAATGCCGCCATTAGGACAAGAGACTGAAACTGCACTTATGTGTGGAACACTCAGTCTTAAAATTTTATGTATGTATGTATGTATGTAAGTGGAAGTCGGAGACAGGTAGAGGGACCGGACTCGGGCACCACCTCGTCAACCGGGCGTACCAAGCCCGTGCCGGCCACAGAGGCGCGAGTAGCCAGACGCTGCCGTGGTACAGCCGCAGCCTCGCGAGGACTTTGCACATCAACAGTGCGTCTGGTGGCGGAAATATGTATATCGACCGCCACCTGTTCCAGTCTACCATGAAAGCGTCCGGATCCCCCTCCGGAGTGCGAGGCCGGAGGGATAGGTACTGAGGCAACTGGCGCGGCACCTCCGATGCGAACAAGTCGACCTCCGGAACACCCCAGGAAGCCGCGAGGTCGTTGAACACAGTCCGTTGCATTGCCCATTCGACAAGAACGCCCTGGCCTCTCGACAGGGCGTCCGCCCACAGGGTGGCAGTCCCGGGCAGGGAGGAGGCATGCAAGGAGAAGGTGTGTCTGTTCGCGAGGAAGAACAACTCCACCGAGATCCCCAATAGAGTCAATGACCTGGAGGACCCCCGCTTTAGGAAACAGTGGACAGCTGTCTGAGTGTCCATCCCGAAGGGCCAGCGCGTGGTCCCTCAGGAAGAACAAAGGAACCAACAGTTCGAGGGCATAGACGGGTAAGGGGAGGGAGACCCACCCATCTGCCGGGAAGTGGACGTCCCATGTTTGATTGGGAACATCACCCCACCTCGCTCGACGCATCTGTGTCTACCCAGATCGTCGGCGGGGGGGGGCGGTCCTGGGCACAGCCGCAGAGAGCGTGCCCCGAGCAACCCAGTGACCGCAGCGTCTGCGAACGGTACGCGGGAGCAGCAGGAGCCGATCCATAGGGGTCAACGGAAACACCTCGGTGCCCATGAGGAGGAGGCGGCCTAGCCTGAGGCTCCCTAAGGGAATGGGCAGAGCGGCCCAATGCAGCGAACCCACTAACGAGTCCCAGAGCCACCCCGGGAGGGAGACCGAGTGCAACACGGCGAAGACCTTCCGCCGAAGGTGCACCGCGTCCGGCAGACCCTGGGTCACCGTAGCGCCGGACAAAACCCATGCGAGACCGACCCATGGCACGACACGCGACGGGGTCAAGCGTGACTTGGGAACATCGATGGGGAACCCTAACTGTGCGACGTGGCGAATGACTGTGAGGGCGTCACGTACGCACAGTCCGAGGGCTTCGGAAACTATCAACCAATCGGCCAAGGAAAACAGGAGCTGGAGCCCGCTCCTGAGGAGAGGACCCAGAGCCTGTCCCACCAGTTCGGAGAAGATCCACGGCGCGATGTGGAGACCGAAGGGAAGGCCGGCGAACAGGAACACACGATCGGAAGTCCGAACGGCCAAGAATCGTTGGAATCGAGGATGGAGAGGAACGAGCCAAGACGCATCCTGGAGGGCCAGCGACACTACCCACGACAGAGGGCGCAGGGCCAGGCGTACCTGGGGTACCGGCAGCATCCGAAACCGTGGGTGCACGATGCGCCCGGCGAGGGCCGACAGAGCCACCACCGGGCGCATCGCGTCGCAGTTCTACTTCGGTACCAGAAATACACGGGAGAGGAAAACCGGGTGACCGGCGGTCAACTCCCTCGACGATACCCTGCTCGTGCATGGATGTGAACACGTGGGCCACCTCTGAAGAGATGGGCCGGCGTCGGTGACAAGAGCGGAGTGGGGGTCTGGACATCCACCTCCAGGTTAGACCCCTCCGCGCAATCTGCCGCCCCCAACGTCCCTCGCGGCCATCGAGGGGCGCAAGGGCGAAAACAACCTGTGGGAGCTCCCGAGAGGAGGGGAGCGACCCGGGCGGCCAGGCGAGAAGGAGAACAAGGAGACCGACCCAGAGAACCTACACATTGTTTTGATGTGGAGGTACCCCCGGTACGGTCCGTGCGGGCATGAGCGCCACGTTGACCTCCTCTACCCCCCCCCCCCCCAACTTCGTCGAAAAGGGCGGGCCACCCCAACCCCTGGCCGTCGCGGGGCTGACCCCGGCGAAGGGCGGCCGGGAGTGGAAGGCCGGCCAGCCCCGACACGGCGGGGATGAAAAGGGGGCAAGAACAGAAGGGCGAGGCGGAACTGACGCACTGGCCTGTAACGTCCCTGTCCTGCGGCCGTGCATGGCGGCAGCACTTGCAGCAGCACCCCGAAGAGGACCGGCAGAAGGACGGGACTGAGAAGACCCCGCTCACGACACAGCGCGTCGTTGTGTGTCGAAAGCAGGGTCCGCCGATAGAAAAGCGTAGCGGCCCCAAGCATCCCGCGCAAAAAAGCCCCGACGGAGAGAGCGCAGAGTACAACAAACCCTGACGAATATCCAAGGGGGCTGTCCGGCAGAACGAGGACCGTACCGTCCGGCGTTGCCGAGTTGCCACGCACAAAACCGCCTTCAGCTCGGGAACCAAAGACACCGCGAGCCGAAGGGGGATCCGCCGAACGCGGCCCAAACCCTCGCGAAGATCGCCTGGTGCAGACGCCGCGATAAGCCGCAGGTGGTGAACAGAAGTCTGGAGGGAACCAAAAGACAAGAGAAGAAGTTCGGCACCCACCGCCGCAAGGGAAAAACCCTGTCCACAGAGGACTGAACTGGGTGAGAGAAGAACAGGGTAGCAATAGAACAAAGTTCAAGAACGGGCGCGCTGAACCAGGACCAGAACGCGCCGTCCAACCCGCCGACAGACACAAGAGGAGGCAAAAGCAGTGATGACTCCGGGGGAGGGACTGAAGGAGAGCCGGCGACGGAACGGCCGGCGAAGTCGAAGGCCTCAGCAAACCAGGCCCCCAATGGGAGAGGGTGATCGAGCAACATGGCTAAGCCAGGCGTACCGTCGTCGCACAAACCCGTCCCATATGAGGACAGTCCCGTCAACACAGCCAGGGACTGAACATCCTGAAGGATGTCCCGGCGGCTGAAGTCTGACCAGAGCGTAGGCCTGCAGAAGGGAGGGGGACCGTAGCAGGGGTAGGTAGGGTGAGGCGCTGAGGGTGTGTCACCGCCAAAAAGCGCGATAAGAGGGAGTCTTGCATCGACTCCAAGCGCCCGTCGATGTGTGACACAAGCCACCCCTGCATAGCCGACAATCGATCCGAGAGAGGCGACCCCCTCCCCCCCAAGAATGGTCGGCCCGCAGGGGTGAGCGGGAGCAAGATCCACGACACGAACCAGCAGAGTCGCGGCCCAAGGAAGGCGAGCGACCACGGTTGTGTCGCCGCTGAGGGACTCGTCCCTGAACACGAACGCCCGAGGGGGAAGCAGCACCATCCCCCTCTTCCAGCGACACGTCAGCCCCTGAGAAAGGGGACCCCGAAACCACGCTATACCCCACCGAGCCAAGAGGAGGGGTACCCCCGTGGCGAGACGGTAAGTGAAGGTCAGGGAGAGAAGAAGGAGGAGGAGCAGGACGACGGGAGTGGGAAGGCTGGCCGGGTGAAAAGAGGTCAGAAGGAGCCGCGGGGGGAAACAGAGCAAGGATCCCCGGGGCAGAGATAACAGGGCGGCCCGACACCGAGGCGGAGGAGGGAGGGACCACCACCGTGGGACGAGACCGTGAAGGAAGAATAGGCACCGAAGCAGGTGAAGTAGGAGGAGAAGCAACTACATACTGGCGGACCCTCCTGGACAGTTTAGGAGGAGGGAGCAGAGGGCCAGCTACAGCCTGAACCTCCGCGCGCGTAGAGGACAAAGGAAGAGGACGTCGTTCGAGCAGGGGAAGCGGGCGGAAGGTAGTAGAGCCCCGACCCGGAGAGGCCAGGGGAGGGCGCACAGGGGCAGAGCCGCTAACCCCGGCCGCAGGGCGAGAACCATGACGAGGGCGATGGGTGCCGTCAAGGCGATCAGGAGGACAACGAGGGGCAGGAGAGGACGGGCGACGAGGCGAGCGAGAGCGTGGACGGAGCAGGGGATCCCCCCGACGATGTGACGACCGGCTGCGGGACCCAGGGGAGAGGGCCCGAGCAGGGAGAGGACCAGGCGAACAGCCTTCAGTCAGGTCAGGGAAGTTTAGCTACCCCTATAGATGTATTGACAAATGGAATAGGCTGGAGGAGGAGGTGGTAGGGGCAAGGAACATCCATATTTTCAAGAAAAAATTGGATGAAAGAAGACTGAGAGACGGGACAACACGAGCTTAGCTCAACTCCTGTAAACTACAATTAGGTAAATACAATTAGGCAATTAGGTAAAATACACCCTTCATTGACAGTCAGACCAAGCAAATCATCGATAACCTCAAACACTCATCCGCCTGTGGGCCAGACAAAATAAGTAACGTACACCTTAGACCGCAAGACATTCAAGCACTCACCAACATATCAAACTATAGATATTCACACAACATAATACCCAACACAATCTACAAATCCCCAATCCCCAAACCAAACAAAGACCCCACGCTACCCTCCTCACACCACCCCATCACTCTCCTTTGCACCCCCTCAAAAGTTACCGAACACCTCATATTACAACTAACCACACACTACATGGCTGGTGCACTACAAACAGACTTAATCTAGCCCCAGCCAAATCCACCGCAACCCTGCTCACAAGCTGGACAGGAGAACACGAATACATCCCTCAACTCACCATAAACAACACACCCCTAACACATACACACACACCCAAAATCCTAGGAGTAACATATGATACTCATATGACATTCAAACAGCACACCACAAACATTAAAAAGAAACTGACACCCAGACTTAACGCCCTCAGGTCACTTGCTCACACAAAATTTGGACACAACAAAGAAACCACCACCACAGTATATAAACAATACATAAGATCAGTGATGGAATACGCAAGCCCAGCCTATGCTTCTAACCTAGCTGAAACACATCATAAGACCTTACAGACTATTCAAAATAAAGCCCTAAAGATCATTACAGGCTGCACAGCTACTGCACCCACAGATCACCTACATCAAGAAACCAAAATCCTCAAAGTCAAAGACCATCTGGACATGAGAGGCACTCAATTCCTGGCAGCAGCCTCCACGAACCAGGACCACCCACTAAACTACATGGCAACACACCCACAGACACCAAGAAATATCAAAACAACACCCAGCACACGGTATCACACACAATTACTGTCCTCTCCCTGCCCACCCCGAACCAACTTCCAGAAGCACATCCATACTCATATCTCTCGCCGATCCATCCACTCACTCACAGACAACACGCAGCTGCAAGCACGACCTCCCGAAATCCATCCTTCCGAATCCTCCCTTCCTCGCGAGGACAGAGTCCACCTAGCCAGGCTGAGATGCGGACACCATCCAGCTCTCCTGAGCTATCAGAAAAGACTGGATGACTCCGTTGTCGACACCTGCCCGGGATGTACCACAGCACCCCATACCATTAAACACATCATAGAAGACTGCATTTCACACAACCACTTATGCCAACAACACAATCTTTCCTTTGCCCCTCAACTTTCTCTTCATAATTGCTGAGGGGCACAGGGCCCTGGGTGGGGCTTTGGTTTCCCGGGCGTTTACGCACCCTCTCAGCCCCCCGCCATGGAGTGGCTTCGGTCACCCAGGCTTTATTGTGGTCGGCAGGGAGGGTTCTGTGGGGTCGCTCGTTTATGGCCTTGGCCTTACTCGGGGCCTTGGGGCTGTTCGGCCAGGCAGCTTGGGGAACAACAACAACAACACAATCTACACTCAATGAGAGCTCTGTGGGAAAGCCCGATCGTGGCCATGGCCTTCCTCAGGGACTCGGGGCTGTTTGGCCAGGCAGCTTAGGGAACAACAACAACAACAACAACAACAACAACTAACCACATCTCACATTCCCCTAGCTACATCACAACACTGCTTTAGGCCACTAGACTCCACAAACACCCTTCTTACAGACCTCCAAAAACAGCATTTGATGGTATCAATTCAGGTAGGTCACCACACAGAACACTTCTTCTTACAATTGACATTAGTAAAGCTTTTGATGCCAATCCCCGCCATGCCTTACAAGCAAAATTCTTAACACAAACATGCACAACAACACAAAAAGATGGCTGGCCAACTATCTAGAAGGCAGATGCGCCCATGTAAGATTTGTTGGCCAGTCATCGAACATCAGAAATTTTACAAACGGAGTCCCTCAGGGATCCGTCTTTTCACCAACACTTTTCAATCTATACATGCATGATCTACCCATACCCCACATACCCCAGATACACACAGACTCTTATGCAGACGACATAACACTCACATGTACACATCGAGACGCAAACACAGCTGCACAACTCCTCCAACCGTACCTCAACACACTACACGACTGGTTCACCACAAAGAAACTCATATTAGCCCCAGCCAAATCTGCAGCGACCCTTCTCACAAACTGGACAGTAGAACATAGTCACATCCCTCAAGGAGTCACGGCGGTCGAGTGGAGAGCACACTCACATGTGAATCTACTTCACCTGGGTTCAATTCCAGCCAAAGCGGACATTTAGTGGGCGTGGTAGTACGTCCTAGCATGTATATCATGTTCGCACCTAGTCGGGGGGACACCTCGACGACGTATACAGGCTAATGACACACATACCAAAGTCATTCCAACAGCTTCCTCTATATACAACACCCCTTCTCTGCTATCGACACTTTCCCAGCCGTATGGTCCTAGTTTACAGTCTGATGGCGTATTGGGATTCAAAATGTAAAACCTCACCTTAAACAACATCCCTATAACACACACACACACACACAAAATCCTTTGTGTAACATATAATACATCAATATCATTTAAACAACATAATTTAGTAGTAGCTTCTACGTTATCCAACGTAGAGCTATACTATTGTATAATTCCGCTCCGCTCTGGGAGCGGGCAATTATCGTAACCACTAGCGCGATTAATCGATAACATCTAGAGTAGCACCTACTTTCTCTACTAGGTACGTTGTACACACTTTGAGGCCACTAGTTTAAAGAAAAAACGAAAATATGGGTGAGAAGAGAAGAGAAAGTTGAAGAATTTCCCACATCCGCCATCTAGGCTCCTTACGACGTCTTCGTGCGCCTCCCGTGCAACCCGACCGGGTTTATTAGATTAGCTTTCTCGCGCTACACTCCAAATCAACACGCTTTTTCGGAGCTCCGTATTTTGTGCCTTCCATTCCTGCCCCTTCACTTTTCGGTGAGTTGTAGGCCTTCTTTAAGGCACCTGTGGTTCTTGACAGATGATCCGTGTTGCAGGCACGCAAAAAATGGGCTCTAAAGTGTTTTATTAGAGTGTTGCGGAGAGGATGGTGGTCTGCTAGTTTTGTTGTGGTCGGGCACCCCCCTCTGGTGGTACCCTGTAGTATTAGGCCTTCGCCTATTTCATTCACTTTCGTTAATTGCGGTGGCTTTAGCTTTGTCTAGCTAAGTTTTCTATTCATTTAGGGACTCTTTGTCACTGCATTAGTTTTTGCTGCTAATTTCGCGACTTCGTGTCGCGTGGCTGTCTGAGTTCCTTAGCTAGGCCTACTTGATGACTGAGTGGGGGGCATACACCCCTCATTTTCTCTTTCATCTGGCTGCCTCATAGGGCTTACTTCCCTATCGAGGTCTTTTCCTAGCCCACACCTTACCCCGGTGTCTGAAGGGCCTGGTTGGAGCCATGATTCTCAGTCAGTTGACATGGTGCCGACTTGTCCAATGCTGCCGTGGCCTAGCCTAGTCTAAGGGAGTACTTGGTTGCCTTGATGTCATTCACACTGTTACCAGATCAGTTCGGCATTCACCTGCTGGACTCCTGAGTTCCAGGGACTGTGAACCCATCATCTTGGGATATTTTGAATTGGCAACAGTGTCAGCGTTCCTCATCTGGTTTCGGCTGACACGTATTCCAGGGTCCCCACCCCTTGGTGGTCTTCAGTGATCCTTTGTCTTGGCCACTCCCTGCTGTCACTGCCGTCCTCTTTGGGGCGTGCTGACGCTACTGAACCCTTTTCACAGACGCTCCCACGTCTGTTGTGACTGCCTGACACCTTACCCCGGTGTCTGAGGCCTCGTGGGTCGTTCCGCACTAGGTCCGATCCGCCCTGGGAGCGGCCGCACTACACCCGCTCCTGAGAACACTGAGACTGCTCCGGTCTGGGAGCGGGACTGTTGTGTATGCTTTTACTACCTCCTCACCCTCTTATACAGAGGCTAGTTGGCTGAGTGTTCACACTCTTCTGTTTTTTCACAGAGGCTGTGCTTCCGCTCCGCTCTGGGTCGCAGTGTGTGTGATTGGCTCTGCTGTGTGTGTGTCTGACGCTCCGCCATCTCTGCCCGGGGAGCGGACGTTGCTGCCTTCCGCCCTGCACCTTCCCGCTCTGGGAGCGGACTTTGGACTACGATCCCACTCTGGGAGCAGACTTTGGATGACGATCCCGCTCTGGGAGCGGGCTTCTCTATACTTCCCCATCGGTGCCTAAAGGCCTTCAGGTATTATTCTCACCTTTTTTGGGGGGATCATACAACCTTTCATGGGAACTGAACCTGGCTCTTGGTCTGATCTGACCTAGTGTTTGGGGTTTCTCTGGGACTTTTTGTAGGTTCCCCTGTGTCCTACCAGGCCCTTCCATACGGTGGAGCCTTCTTCTTACCTTCAATGGGGGGGGATATTTCCTTCACAGGAAGGGCTCCAGTCTCAAGGACTAGTTGTTGTTGTTGTTCGCCAAGCTGCCTGGCCGAACAGCCCCAAGGCCCCGAGCATGGCCAAGGCCATAACCGAGCGCCCCCACAGAACCCTCCCTGCCGACCACAATAAAGCCTGGGTGACCGAAGCCACTCCATGGCGGGGAGCTGAGGAGGGTGCGGAAATGCCCGGGAAACCAAAGCCCCACCCAGGGCCCTGTGCCCCTCAGCAATTATGAAGAGAAAGTTGAGGGGCAAAGGAAAAATGTGACGCTTTGGCTTCCAATCTTGGTAGATTGAGAGGTCAAACCACGGAAGAGACGCCGTCATTCGAGATCTAGAAAATATATAAGTAAAAGGAACAGTCAGAGTAAGCTATGGGTATAGCAGAGATCGCTCAGTTCTCACTCTGATAGACCAGCCCATCACCACATGACTAGAACCCAATCCTCTCAGCATCAGCTAGGAAAGGCCCTAGAAAGCCGCCTTTGGCGGGTGGATAGCTCCCCTATTTCAACCCCTTTCGGGGTTGGGCACCCGCCCTCAAGGACTAGTTGTTGTTGTTCCCTAAGCTGCCTGGCCGAACAGCCCCGAGTCCCTAAGGAAGGCCATGGCCACGGTCGGGCTTTGCCACAGAGCTCTCAAAGAGTGTAAATTGTGTTGTTGGCGTAAGTGGTTGTGTGAAATGCAGTCTTCTATGATGTGTTTAATGGTATGGGGTGCTGTGTTACAACCCGGGCAGGTGTCGACGACGGAGTCATCCAGTGTCTTCTGATAGCTCAGAAGAGCCGGATGGTGTCAGCATCTCAGCCTGGCCAGGTGGACTCTGTCCTCGCGAGGAAGGGAGGATTCAGAAGGATGGATTTCGGGAGGTCGTGCTTGCAGCTGCGTGTTGTCTATGAGTGAGTGGATGGAACGGTGAGTGATATGAGTATGGATGTGCTTCCGGAAGTTGGTTTGGGGTGGGCAGGGAGGGAGAGAAGACAGTATTTGTGTGTGATAGCGTGTGCTGGGTGTTGTTTTGATATTTCTTGGTGTCTGTGGGTGTTGATTCACGGAGGCTGCTGCCAGGAATTGTGTGCCTCTCATGTCTAGATGATCTTTGACTTTGAGGACTTTGGTTTCTTGATGTAGGTGATCTGTGGGTGTCGTTGCTGTGCATCCTGTGATGATTTTCAGGGCTTTATTTTGAATAGTCTGTAATGTCTTATGATGTGTTTCAGCTAGGTTAGAAGCCCAGGCCGGGCTTGCGTATTCCATAACTGATCTTATGTATTGTTTGTAGACTGTGGTGGTGGTTTCTTTGTTGTGTCCAAATTTCATGTGGGCAAGTGATCTGAGGGCGTTAAGTCTGGGTGTCAGTTTCTTTTTCGTGTTTGTGGTGTGCTGTTTGAATGTCATTTGGGTGTCGTATGTTACTCCTAGGATTTTGTGTGTGTGTGTGTGTGTTAGGGGTGTGTTGTTTATGTTGAGTCCCGGGACGTAATCGTGCTCTCCTGTCCAGCTTGTGAGGAGGGTTGCAGTGGATTTAGCTGGGGCTAAATTGAGTCTGTTTGTAGTGCACCATTCATGTAATGTGTCGAGATACTCTTGAAGGAGTCTTGTTGCTGTGTCTGGGTTTTGGTGCGTGCTTGTGAGTGTTATGTCGTCTGCGTAGGAGGCTATGGTTATTTGGGGTGAATTTGGTGTATTTATATCATGCATGTACAGATTGAAGAGTGCGGGCGACAGCACGGATCCTTGCGGGACTCCGTTTGGGAAATTTCTAATGCTAGATGACTGACCGGAAAAAGATACGTGTGCACATCTGCCTGCTAAGAAGTTGGCCAGCCATCTTTTTGTGTTGTTGTGCATGTATGTGTTGTAGATTTTTTTTGTTAGGTTGTGGCGGGGGATGGCATCGAAGGCTATACTAATGTCGAGTGTGGCAAGTACTGATCTGTGTGGTGGTCTAGCTGAGTTGATGCCGTCAAAAGCTCTTTGTGTAAGGTTTGTAAGAAGAGTGTTTGTGGAGTGCAATGGCCGGAAGCCGTGTTGTGTTGGAGAAAGGGGTAAGTCAGGTGTCATCAGTTGTAGTACAAGGCGCTCTATGACTTTGGAGGGGGTGCAAAGGAGTGTGATAAGGCGGTGTGAGGAGGGTAGCGTGGGGTCTTTGTTAGGTTTGGGGAATGTGATGATGATACCATGCTTCCTTGATGGTATTCTGTTGTGTGAGTAGCTGTAGTTTGATATGTTAGTGAGTGCTTGTATGCCTTGTGGTCCCAGGTGTCTAAGGTGAATGTTGCTTATGTTGTCTAGGCAACAGGCGGGTGAGAGCTTGAGATTGTTGATGATATGCTTTGTCTGGTTGTTGGTGAAGGGTGTATAGTCAGGGTCTGTGGGGAATTGTCTTTTTCGTCGGATGACACGTCGGTCGTCTTTGTGGGGTTTTAGGTGACTGACATGAGAGAAGTGATTGATGAGAGTGTTTGCTTGTTATTTATGTGAAGGAGTTGTTGTTGTTCCCTAAGCTGCCTGGCCGAACAGCCCCGAGTCCCCAAGGAAGGCCATGGCCACGGTTGGGCTTTCCCACAGAGCTCTCAAAGAGTGTAAATTGTGTTGTTGGCATAAGTGGTTGTGTGAAATGCAGTCTTCTATGATGTGTTTAATGGTATGGGGTGCTGTGTTACAACCCGGGCAGGTGTCGACGACGGAGTCATCCAGTCTCTTCTGATAGCTCAGAAGAGCCGGATGGTGTCCGCATCTCAGCCTGGCCAGGTGGACTCTGTCCTCGCGAGGAAGGGAGGATTCAGAAGGATGGATTTCGGGAGGTCGTGCTTGCAGCTGCGTGTTGTCTATGAGTGAGTGGATTGAACGGCGAGTGATATGAGTATGGATGTGCTTCCGGAAGTTGGTTCGGGGTGGGCAGGGAGGGAGAGAAGACAGTATTTGTGTGTGATAGCGTGTGCTGGGTGTTATTTTGATATTTCTTGGTGTCTGTGGGTGTGTAGCCATGTAGTGTAGTGGGTGGTGTTGATTCGTGGAGGCTGCTGCTAGGAATTGTGTGCCTCTCATGTCTAGAACGTGAAGGACAAGATCACCGACAGTGGAGGACAACAGGGTGCCGACCGTGGGGAGCAGTTTCCGGGAGCCAAACCGCCACAACTATCCCCTGCCCCCTCCCTGGGGGCACCCGTCCTTGGAGCGGCTGCAGTCGCGCCGGGCAATTCTCACGTGAAGGAGTAGTCTGTTGTTGTGATTGCAGCATGTGATTGTGTTGTGTTGCTGTTGGAAAATGTGATGCTGTTTAGTGTTTTGTAGAGTTTTTTGGGGTTTGTTTTGTGATCGAGTGTTTGTAGGAAGTTATTCTAATTTAGTGTTTGTTGTTCTTGTATTTTGTTGTTAATCTGGATGTTGAGTGCTTGAATTTGTTGATTGATGTCTTGTGTGTGGGGTGCTGGGGAGTGTTTCAGTGTGTCGCGTTGTATGATGAGGTTTTGAATTTCTGGTGAGAAGTTGGGGTTGTGTTTTTTATGTTACCTCTTGGAATGTGTTTCTTGTCGGCGTTTTGGATAGTCGTGTTGAATATGTGTACAGCATTGTTGATGTTAGTGATGGGTGTACTGTTTAAGGTTTCAAAGTGTTGTTCTGTCTCATTTGTGAAAGCTTCCCAGTTAGCTCTTTTATAGTTAGTGTAAGTGTGTCTGTGGCTAGCTGGGGTGAGTCTTGTTTTGGTGGTGATAATGATCGGGAGGTGGTCTGAGCCCAAGGTTCTGACCACCCTCCAGGATGTTGTGGGAGCGAGTTCAGGGGAGCAAAAGGTGATATCAGGAGATGATGGGGTGTAGAGGGCTTGGTGGGGAGTATGGGTATGCTGATGAATGTTATTGAGGATGTCGGGAATTTAGATAAAGAGGTTAAATTGCATATCACTGGTACATGAAATATCCCAACAAATAGTTATAATATAATTACCAACGAGGTATTCGATGGGTGTAATCCAGTCCCCCACACATGGCTAATTCAATTGCATGACATGTAGGAATGTTCACATAATACAATATCGATACAATGAACTTAGCTTAGAGGACTGGTGATGTAGGACTGTTGTTATAGATTAATATTTGTAGCACATGGTGAACTGTGGGTTGAGTCAGAGCCGGGGGGGGGGGGGGGGGAGATGTTGGCTGTATGGTGTTGATTGAGAAACTAAAGGGCCGGCGTCCGATCGCTTCGCGAAATTACATATGGCTGCCGGCTCATAATAATTATAACCCATAACTTGGTTTCATGATACATCTAGAGCTGATGTAGATATTTATACATTACAGTTAATATTTAACCTATACTTAAGAATAAACTACAATACACAAAGAACCAGCCGAAATCGTACATGCGATACGATACCACCAAATTCAAATATCCTATTGAACCTAAAACTGTCGGGATCATTACCCTATTCCCGACATACTGCCCGCCACCAAAAATGATATACAGGAGCTATATACAGAGAACAAAAAAAGGACATCGAAGATTCAAAGATCACCTTGTTTGATCTTTGATCTCCAAAGATCCACGGAACTCATAGCCGCCCTCCTTTTGGGACGAGCGCCACCTGAAGGAGGATCATCCTTCTCATCATCAGCTGCCCCACCTTGAGGAGCACTGTCACCAGCACTCTCCCGCGGAGGGGTATCAGTAGAGACGCCAGGATCATCCGGCAGTTCTACATCCTGCTCCAAGGGATATAACCTTATGACTGGGCGAGTAGTAACCCCAGTCGAAGTTCGTATTCTAGCAACCCTTATAAGACCATCAATGCCCTGGAACAAATCGACAATCCTCCCAAGCTTCCAAAATAACCTAGGACGCTCATCATGAATCAGCCCGTAGCCTAGTAGGTAGAGCTCTCGTCTCACACACGAGAGGTCGGGGGTTCAATCCCAGACCGGGCGGAGACAAATTGGGCTTGTCTCCTTTCATGTGTTAGCCTCAGTTCACCTAGCTGTAAATAGGTACCTGGAATAAGTGGACGACGTTGTGACGTCCCATCTGGGGTTGGCAAAAATGGTACAAGGCGAGATGGGTATCATATGGTTCACCTAAGCTGATGGCTACCTAAGTCTTCGGGCGAGACGGTACCGTCTATAGTGAGAATGGTACCATACAGATCCACCCTAAGCCTTCGTTTCCAATGTCGCCAATTGGCTAAATACAGACTACACACACATCCACAGCCATTCCAACAGTACATAAAAAACACTTAACATGCATTTCACGCAATACATTCCCAGTTAAGGAGGCGCGATAATAATGAGCTTAGCTCGCATTGCGTGGATTCCCCTTGACGAACAAGTAACTGAGTACGATATCCCCGATACGAGGCCATCGTTGATTCGTCCCTTTGATCTTATTAGAGTGACGCTCGCGAAGAGACAGCAAATATTCTTGGGTCCACCGTTTCCATAGATCGTCTGACACCTTGTTCACATACTGGAAGCGACGACGTGTGGCGTCAGCATTGCCGAACGTAGGGTCATGCAGATCTTCGTCATTTACTGACTATCTAGGAAAGGTATTAACCCGGCAAGCGCGATAGGCCTCACGGAAGGCTTCCTATAGGGAACACGATAGGCCTCACGGAAGCAAGACCATAAAAAAAGCCTTCCAAAAAAAAAAAGGGCCTATCAAAACAAAGGAATTTGTCTCTAGGTGAGATAATTCCCCTCCAGTACTCATCCATGTAAATCTCACCCACCCCCCTCCCCTCCTTCCCCACCTTATTCCCCCCTCCCTCCCCTCCTCAATTATCACCTATTTTTCCTCTTATTATCATCATTTATCGGTTATTTTTCTCTCCCGCGATAATGTAGCACAAGTGGGTTGCAGAAAAGATAGTTATGTAACACCCAGACACCGGCCCACACCGCCCCGCTCGTCTCAGTTACCTCACAGACAGCGAGAGAGGAGGGTTGCCTGTGGCTCTCTCTCGCCTGAGATTATGACGGGTGGCCAATATCTTCGTTTTTCACCACCCAAATGCTTTTCCCACTTATTTTAGCACTCTTGAAGGTTCATATATACATCATATATGTAAAATAAATGCATACCGAAAACAAATAATGCTCTATATTGTAAATATAACGAATTCTGTCAGAATCCAAGGCTAGAAATGCACAAATAACTACCCTAGCCCCTAGGTCTATTTCGCGCTTGTCAGGTTAAGGGTTCGTCCACGTGTTAGCATAGAAGGCGAAATGGGTAAGAGGTCATCAATATCTGCCGAGGTATAGGTCAAGGGCCTGTCGTTGACTGACATCTCAATCTCTATTAAGATGGTTTGCAACTCCCGTCTGGTCACCAGTGCCCTTCCTAATACAGTAAACTTCCGTTAATCCGAAGGGCAGCGGACCTGCCCTCGTTCGGATTAGTGGATTTTTCGGATTATCGGACTTTACCCCTATGAACCTGTGCATGACGAAAACATTGAGACATTAGGCCACCCAAATGACACAATGGTGCACACACACATATATGTTCATGAAATCACTTCAAAAGTTTACCATTGTCATTGTAGCCTATTACCTACTTCAAAACATTCAGATTAATGGTCAAAGGAATCTGCTGATATAAACTTCTTCTTCTTCCGTCTACTAGCGAGTTTGTCTTGCTCTTGAAGATCAGATGTGGTTCGGGAAGTAATGCCTTAACAACGGCACTTCCCTGAGAGGTTCTTGTAATTTTCATTTTGTGATTTTCCTTTTGTGACGTGCTCTGTTATATTATATTGTATTGAAAGCACCCTTGTCTTGTTGTCTTGAAAGCACCCTTGGGACGCTCCGATCACTGAACTATAAATAGTAGCGTATCGGAACGTCCAAAGGTGCGTTTTCAAGCTCAAGACTAATACGTCCAAAGGTGCGTTTTCAAGCTCAAGACTGAATGCGCTTGCAGAAAATGCGGTGCAAGCCAGTAGCGCATCGGAGCGTCCCAAGGATGCATTCAAGAGCAAAACAAACTCTCTAGCAGACGATGTGGAAGAAGAAGAAGAAGAAGGTGTTTACGTTTATATCAGTAGCTTCCTTTGACCATTAATCTGAATGTTTTGAAGTAGGTAATAGGCTACAATGACAATGGTAAACTTTTAAAGTGAATTCATGAACATATGATATGTGTGTGCTCCATTATATGTCATTTGAGTGGACTAATGCCTCAAAAAGCGGACTTTGGGACTTCTTGAAATTCGGACCATCGGGTGAATTCGGATTTGGCCTCAAATTGAAAAATTCGGACTATTGGGAGATTCGAATCATCGGTCGTCGGATTAACGGACTTTTACTGTACCTTCTTCATGGCAGATTTGACGATACCGATTGTTCTCTCCCAAATCGCCCCGAACCATGGTGCACGTGCTGGTATAAATTTCCACTGACAACCCTTTCCAGTGAGGGTAGCCACAACTTGCGATTCATCCATTAAACTCTGGAAATATTTAGAGGCCCCGACAAAACAAGTCGCATTATCGCTCATAATAATTTGAGGGAAACCATTGCGGCCTGCAAAGCGTCTTGCAAAAACCCCTCACTGGATAGGTCGTCAATCAATTCAATATGAATCGCTCTGTTTACCGCACATGTGAATAGAACGGCATATACCTTTGTGATATTACCGGGCGATTCTCTAACTTGAATCGCTCTGGTGTAGTCTACCCCGGTTACCTGAAATGGTTCAGTCCTTTGTACCCTGAACTCAGGTAAGGGAGGTAGATCTACTGGGGAGTAAGGCTTACCCTGTAATCTTTTACAGATAGTACAGCTATTGTGGATCCCTTTAATTGCTTGTCGCATCTTAGGGATCCACCAACGTTGTCGCATATACGCCAGAACATAATTTACGCCAAAATGTAGGCAGGTCCTATGGCATTGGCGAATCAACAGTTTGGTAATCAAATGAGAGGAGCTAAGGAGGACAGGATATTTCGCAGAATCAATAATGTCCGCCTTTTGTATCCTGCCTCTACACTTAATTATGCCTCCTTCCATATATAATCCTAGCTGCCTCATTAAGTTAGAGGGTTTGGCCTTTTACTCCTTGCTCAGGATTTGATGTTCAGTAGGATAAGATTCCCTTTGTACTAAACATATTAGTTTCGCTTCTGCTGATCTCAATTCATGGAGTCTGATATGCTTCGAATCTTCACTAAGGAAAGGCCCGTGAGCCCGACTTCTCATGTTGTTAATGAAACGGTATATCCATGCAAATACACGTATTACTTGATCATAGCTGCCGTAACGTTCCCACTCTACCAACTTGTTATCCTGATGTGTAGTACTCACATTCGAACTACTTAACACATCATCTTGGGGCCGACTTGAAGGATTAGATATGCATTCCCTGAAATCCTGAGGCCATTCAGTTGGAGATATAAGCCATGGAGGTCCATGCCACCAAATAGAGGACGACATAAACTGTAGCGCCGAGATCCCCCGGGAAATTATGTCACTGGGGTTATCCTTGGTGCTCACATAGCGAAATTTAGCTGTAGGAACTAAGTTATGTATCTCATCCGTGCGATTAGAAACATAAACAGGTAACACTTTCTGGCTGTGTACCCATGAAAGTGCTATTTGACTGTCGCTCCAGACATAGACGTTATTAATCTGTAGTATGTCTGTATAAGCATCCAGTGTAAACTTTATTAGACGAGCAGACAGAAGCAATGCAGTAAGTTCTAATTTAGGAACGGTAATCTTCTTTATAGGGGCTACTTTGGCCTTCGCTATAGCCAGTTTCGCTTCACTACCATTGCATATGTATATGGCAGTACCGTACGCACTATTACTAGCATCAGAAAAGTCATGTAGATCCACCCATTGACCACTAATAACCTGACGATTAAGTTGGACCTTGCAACATGTGGAAAGGTCCGACCGAATCAACTGCCAAGTATCTTGTAACTCAGTCGGGAGGGGTGTGTCCCAATCTAGTTTTAGCCACCACAGTTGCTGTAAAAACATACGAGCACGGATAGTTACAGGCAGCAAAAAACCTAGGGGATCAAACAACCTCGCTGACAAGCTTAAGCAGTTTCGCTTGGTCATAAGCTCACTGCCGCATGGGGTGTGACAGAAGGATATACAATCTGTGGTAGTGTCCCATTTGTGGCCTAAAAACTTCACCTCACTATTCTCAGTAGCTACACCGTCAGAAGCAAATTGACCTTTCAAAAGATCACTATTAGTGGCCCATTCTCTTAAGTATAAATGAGCCTTGGCAAATATATCGCGGATCTCCCAGCATCTTTCGAGCAATAAATCTTCATCGTCTCCAGTGCCTTGAAGATTGTCCACATAGATCCCCTGCTTGATCTCATTCTTGAAGTCAGGATCTAGTCCAGCCTCCTCAAGATGTCGCAAGATAGTAGCGTTGAGAAGCAACTGGGAACAGGTCGCCCCGAATAAGACGACTCTGAACCTGTAGACCAGATACTCTGAATCTAGATCCATTGGGTCCCGTGGCCATAAAAATCTTGTCGAGTCCCTGTCTTCACGATGGAGTTGAAGCATCAGGAAGGCCTTCTCAATATCGGCGACCCATGCAAACTTATGACATCTGAAGCGCAACATAATTTGCGCGAGATCAGAGACCAGGGACGGACCCGTGTACAGACAATCATTCAGGCTATAGGAGCGATCACTGGATTTAGCAGAGCAGTCATACACAATACGAACAGGAGTGGTGGAACTGTCCTTTTTAATCCCATGGTGAGCAAGGTAATGGATGTTATCCCCATACTCACTGAGATCTACTCTCTCCACAAATCCACGTTGTACCTGCTCGTTTAGTACTGCCGCATAAGTCTCGCAATAATTTGGATCCTTGACAAACTGCTTCTGAAGGCCACGTAATCTTTCCTTTCCGGCCGTTCCATAGCTGCGGTTGTGGACGGCCATTGTTCACTTCCTCACCCTATAAACTCCGGTATTCCTCAGGGCTCTGTCCTATCTCCTATTCTCTTTCTAATTTTTATAAATGATCTCCTTAACTGTACCTTAATTCCCATCCATTCATACGCAGACGACTCAACCTTACACTACTCCATTAGTTTTTCAGAACGCCCCAGCCAGCAATCCCTCAACGACAAATGTAATGAAGCCATAGAACTCTTAAATTCTGATCTAAATACTATATCCAATTGGGGCAGAGAAAACCTTGTTAACTTTAATGCTTCCAAAACCCAATTTCTCCATCTATCTACCCGTCAGGATCTCCCAGCGCACTATCCCTTATTCTTCAACAATACAAAAATCAACCCTTCATCTTCTCTCAATATTCTTGGTGTCTCTTTTTCTTCTGCTCTCATTTGGAAGGACCATATTACCAGTCTTGCTAAGGCACCCTCCCAGAAGCTGGGTGTGCTCAACCGCCTTAGGGGGTTCTTTTCCCCTGCACAGCTTCTTGCTCTGTACAGGGGCATAGTGCGCCCTTGTATTGAGTATTGTTCACATGTGTGGGGAGGTTCCTCTCACACCGCTCTCCTAGACAAAGTTGAAAGGAAGGCCTTTCGTATCATTAACTCCCGTCCACTCACCAACTCTCTGCAATCTCTCTCTCTCCGCTGCAATGTTGCATCTCTCTCGCTATTCTATCGCTACTATAATAATCAGTGTTCCTCAGAGCTATCCCAGTACATACCACCTCCTTTACGTAGGGCACGTGGTACCCGTCTTGCAACTCAATCCCACCCCTACTCTGTGCAACTCTCCAACCCAAGAGTGAAACGTTACTCTCAAACTTTCTTCTACTCAACATCTGAGCTCTGGAACTCTCTCCCAGAATCAGTCTTTCACTCTTCCTATGACTTAAATTGCTTCAAACTCCGTGTGTCCAGGCATTTTGGCTCGAACGTCCCTTGATTTTGGCCCTGTCACTCTTTCAACTATGGGGGAGGCACTCGCTATAGGCAGTTATGCCTTTTGCCTCCCTCAATCACATAGAAAAAAAAAAAAAAAAATCTACCAAGTGCTAGATGGAAATTAGTAGGTAATTTACTCTTATTATCATTCCAAGGCAGAGCGAGTTCTTTGACCTGAATGTTGGTTTGAAACAGGGGTGTGTGATGTCCCCGTGGTTGTTTACTGTATATATGGATGGAGTCATGAAAGAAATACTATCAAGAGCAGTGGATGTTGGTGTATCGCTGAAAAGGGAGGGAATTGAGTGGAAGCTACCTATACTGCTGTTTGCGGATGATACAGTTCTGATGAGTGATAATGAATGGGAGTTGCAGGGTCTGGTAAATGAGTTTGGAACAGTGTGCGAAAAACGGAATTTGAAGGTAAATGCGGGGAAGAGCAAGGTTATGGTCTTCGAAAGGGGTGAAGTCAAAGAGTGTGAGGTGAAGCTGAACGGTCAGGCTATGGAGATCGTCAATTCTTTTAAGTATCTGGGCAGTGTGTTGAGTAAAGATGGGACTATGGATGAAGAAGTGCGGGAGAGGGTACAACAGGGGAAGAGGGTTGTAGGAACGCTAAAAGCAGTAACAAGAAATAGGGTGGTCAGTATGGAAGTGAAGAAGTCCTTGCATGACAGTGTGGTAATCCCGACACTGACTTACGGAAGCGAAGCATGGACGTTGGTTGAGAGACTCAGACCAAGAGTAAGAGCAGTGGAAATGAATTAATTAAGGAGTGCGTGTGGAGTTACATGGAGGGATAGACAGACTAATGAGGAAGTAAGAAGGAGGTGTGGTGTGGAGGTAGATGTGCTGGAAAGTGTGAAAAGGAGATGGTTCGGCCATATGGAACGTATGGAAAGCGAGAGAATGACTAAGAGGGTGTACGAGAGCAAGGTGGAGGGACAGAGAGGGAGAGGTAGACCGAATGAGAGGTGGAAGGATGGAGTGAGGAAGTACATGAACGAAGGCGGTGCTGGTTGGGGGGAGGGGCGTCGACTGACTGGGGACAGAGGTGCATGGGGGCGGTTCGTTCGTGGCCACCCCTTCGGGGACCACGGCGTCAGGCAATAGATAGATAGATAGATCATTCCAAGGGAGCCTTACCACATACTGACCCCTGCCAGAGTCATACGTTACAGTCTCTTCATACGAGCTTAACACTAGCTTGGACTCACGATCAAGTTCATGTGGGTCAATTCCAATATTGTCCAAGTCCCATAGCTTATCTATATCAGTACATGTATTATCAGGCACATTTGGCCTAATATATTTATCTATGGGGCTTACTGCTACCTTGAGGACCGTAACCACCTCCACCTTATAATTTTTATAATTTTATAATTTTTGTTTTCGGTTAGGATAGGCTATAACCCCTGGTGGCCTATTTCTGTTTAAATAAACATAAAATTGTTTTCGGTTCGGCTATCACTGTGTATTCAAATTTAATTTTGTTTTGTTTTAATTTTTGGTTAGGCTATCACCGCTGATAACCTATTTGTGTGTATTTCAACATTTTTGTTTTCGGTTAGGCCTATTTAAGTAAGTGAAGCGACCTGAAGGGAGTGAAGTGTTTTTAAAGTGAGTTTAGTGTTTTTAAAGTGAGTTAAGTGTTTTTAAGTGAGTGAAGTTAACTGAAGAAAGTGATCGTCACCATGCCTCGTGCCTGTACGAACTGCGCCGGTAGGTTTGGTGCTTCCATTTTGCTCCTGCCGATCCACAAGTCTGCCGACTCTGCCAGCAACGAGAGGATTTGACAGCAAAATTGGATGAAGCCCTCAACAAGATCAACGCCCTCACCAGGAAGCTGGAATCACTCCAAGAGTTTGTAACACTCAACGTTGGAGTATCACTAACTCAAATTGTTTCAACTCCAGCATCCACCACCGCCCCAACGTCATCTGCCAACAATCCAACACCTGCAGTAGACACTGCAACAGATGCTTCTGACGAACCTGAGCCGACATCAAACCAGGACAGCCGCCCTGTTCACCTTAGTCTCTCCCCCACTCCTCGTGCAAGAAGCCTGCTAGCACGAACAGTACCAACCCCTCGCCCCCGTTCTAACCACTCCTCTCCCCGACCTGTACGTAGAGTCCCGCCACCACAGGTTTCCGGATTTACACCAGTGAGGAACGGTGCACGGCCAACGCAGAAAAGGTCTCATCTACCAGTCACAATGTCCAACAGATTTGAGATATTGGTAGAGATGGAAGACGAACCAGAAGAGACCAGGCTCGTTGGGGATTCCATCCTACGAGGACAGGTCGAAGAGTTCTGCGACAGAGTCCCAAATCAACGAAAAAGATTTTGCATCCCAGGAGCTGGACTGGACGACATTGTGGAAGCCTTCGAAGATACCACAAAGGATGCAAATGAAAATACCCTTTTTGTCATCCATGCTGGTTCAAATGACGTCATGCGCACCAGATCCGAAGAGTTGATGGAGAAATATCGCAAGATGATCCAGCACTACAAAAACAAGTCAAGGAATATCATCATCTCAGGCATTCTCCCCAAGATCGACGCACCTGACAAATTCTACGACAAGGCTTTCAGCACAAATAACTATTCTTGCTTCCAAATTTCTTAAGCATTTCTCTTCTCATAATCTGCTCTCAGATCGCCAGTATGGCTTCCTTAAGGGTCGCTCTACTGGTGATCTTCTTTCATATCTTACTAACTCTTGGTCATCCTCCTTTCGGGACTTCGGTGAGACTTTTTCTATTGCACTAGACATATCGAAAGCCTTCGATAGAGTCTGGCATAAATCTTTAATTTCTAAACTACCCTCCTTCGGTTTCTATCCCTCCATCTGTGCCTTTGTCTCTAATTTCCTTTCCGGCCGTTCCATAGCCGCGGTTGTGGACGGCCATTGTTCACTTCCTCACTCTATAAAACTCCGGTGTTCCTCAGGGCTCTGTCCTATCTCCTATTCTCTTTCTAATTTTTATAAATGATCTCCTTAACTGTACCTTAATTCCCATCCATTCATACGCAGACGACTCAACCTTGCACTACTCCATTAGTTTTTCAGAACGCCCCAGCCAGCAATCCCTCAACGACAAACGTAATGAAGCCATAGAACTCTTAAATTCTGATCTAAATACTATTTCCAATTGGGGCAGAGAAAACCTTGTTAACTTTAATGCTTCCAAAACCCAATTTCTCCATCTATCTACCCGTCAGGATCTCCCAGCGGACTATCCCTTATTCTTCAACAATACAAAAATCAACCCTTCATCTTCTCTCAATATTCTTGGTGTCTCTTTTTCTTCTGCTCTCATTTGGAAGGACCATATTACCAGTCTTGCTAAGGCAGCATCCCAGAAGCTGGGTGTGCTCAACCGCCTTAGGGGGTTCTTTTCCCCTGCACAGCTTCTTGCTCTGTACAGGGGCATAGTGCGCCCTTGTATTGAGTATTGTTCACATGTGTGGGGAGGTTCCTCTCACACTGCTCTCCTAGACAAAGTTGAAAGGAAGGCCTTTCGTATCATTAACTCCCGTCCACTCACCAACTCTCTGCAATCTCTCTCTCTCCGCCGCAATGTTGCATCTCTCTCGCTATTCTATCGCTACTATAATAATCAGTGTTCCTCAGAGCTATCCCAGTGCATACCACCTCCTTTACGTAGGGCACGTGGTACCCGTCTTGCAAACTCAATCCCCCCTACTCTGTGCAATCTCTCCAACCCAAGAGTGAAACGTTACTCTCAAACTTTCTTCTACTCAACAGCTGAGCTCTGGAACTCTCTCCCAGAATCAGTCTTTCCCTCTTCCTATGACTTAAATTGCTTCAAACTCCGTGTGTCCAGGCATTTTGGCTCGAACGTCCCTTGATTTTGGCCTGTCACTCTTTCAACTATGGGGGAGGCACTCGCTATAGGCAGTTATGCCTTTTGCCTCCCTCAATCACATAGAAAAAAAAAAAAAAAAAAAAAAAAAAAATAGCCGACTAAAACATTTGTGTCTGAGGGAAGAAGTTGAATTCATCAACCTCTGGGACAACTTCTACAACCAGCCTACTCTGTTCCGCAAGGATGGCACTCATCTAAAACCCTGTGGGTTCAGCACGCATGGGTCGTCTCCTACACGAAGCAGTCCGCAGCCATGGATCAAAAAACGCCATCCGAGAAGAAGCAGCAGTGACATAAATCATCCAACGCCAAGAAAAAAACAGAGGCAACCGAGGACCACCAGCGATAAGGACCGAAGACAGCGAGGACCGAGGACAGCCATGAACATAAATGTAGATCCGACAAGAACCAAAAATATTATTGAAGCGCGTTCCGTGAGTTCTAAAATAACAAATTTAAAGGTTTTCTATGCAAACGCTCGTAGCATACGCAATAAATTTTCAGATTTAGAGGAGCTAGTGTTTACAGAAAATTATGATGTGATTGGCATAACAGAATCTTGGCTCAATACAGAAGATAGAGACTTTTTAGCAGAGTATTCACTTCCCGGTTATGTAATGTTTGAGAAAAGCCGAATAAATCGAAATGGAGGTGGCGTTTTACTTTATATCAAAGAAAGTCTTAACCCTACCCTCTTGTCAAAACCTCAAATTGTGAACGTCGACGCATCTTTTGTGCTAATAAAGAATAATAAAGGTACCAAAATAATACTTGCATTAATATACAGACCTCCAGCTCAATCAGTGCAAACTGACCGAGAAATTTACGAACAAATTGCAGATGTAAGTAACTCACAAGATACCGTAATTTTTGGTGACTTTAATTTACCTGTGACCAAGTGGGGCGATACTCTTACTTCACACTCCGGACATGACTTGTATACGAACTTGCAAGAGAGTTCGCTTTATCAATTTGTTGGAACGCCGACCCGTGGTAATAACGTTCTTGACATTGTACTTGCAACAAAAGAAGAATTAATAGAGAATTTGAATGTTGGTGATGAATTCAGTAACAGCGACCATCGTACGATAACTTTCACTTTAAAGTTTACTAGTAACGAACCAAATAGTAGCATCGAAAAAAGTCCCTAATTTCAAGAAAGCAAACTTCCATAAACTTAGAGCTATGTTTAAAGAAACTGACTGGAGCTTTTTAATTCACAATAACGACATAATACATCTTGGAAGTTATTCGAAGCCACTTACCTAAAAGCAGTGCAAGACTGCATACCATCGAAAACTCGGCGTCCAGGCCATAATAATAAGCCCAAATGGTGGAATAAAGATATTTCAAACTGCCTGCTTGCTAAAAAATTTGCTAATGATAGATTAAAATCCTCACAAAATGACGAAGAACGGCTGAAATTTGTAGAGCTACGACGCAAAGCCAAAAAGTTAATTAAGCAAAGTAAAAAGACCTTAGAGTTACATATTGCGAATCAAAGTAAAACAAACCCGAAAGAATTCTATAGTTATATCAGAAAGAAAAAAGTAGTTACTTCAACTGTTGGACCGTTAGTCGATGAAAATGGAGAATACACCAAAGACGAAGAACAAATGAGTAATGCCCTCAATACCTTCTTTGCATCAGTTTTTACAACAGAAGACCTCAGTGATATCCCTACACCATCGCCGATTCAGATTGATAATTCAGATGTTCTAAGCAATATCACCGTTACAGAGAGAGAAGTATTGAATTGTTTAGATAAACTCAAGGTAAATAAAACGCCTGGACCTGATACAATCTCGCCTAGAGTTCTAAAGGAAGCTAAGGATGAGCTCTCTAAACCACTGACATTACTATTCAATAAATCCTTGCAGTCTGGAACTATGCCCGATCAGTGGAAGCTAGCCAACGTAACACCGATATTCAAAAAAGGCAGCAAATCCCTACCCAGTAACTATCGTCCAATTAGCTTAACCTCAGTTGTATGTAAAATGCTAGAAACGGTCATACGAGACAGACTCGTAAATCACCTAGAGGAAAATAACATACTTAAAGATACTCAACACGGCTTTCGTAAAAAACGTTCCTGTTTAACAAACCTCTTAGACTTCTTCCACGATATCCTCAACCTCTACGATGAGAGTAAAGCTGTAGATATTATATACCTTGATTTTCAAAAGGCCTTTGACAAAGTTCCCCACAAACGTTTACTGCTAAAACTAAAAGCGCATGGAATACAAGACGGTGTGTTGAAATGGATAGAAAATTGGCTCAGCGACAGAAAGCAAAGAGTAGTCATAAACGGTAAGGCATCAAAATGGACCAATGTAAGTAGCGGGGTACCCCAGGGATCGGTACTAGGACCAATTCTCTTTCTAATTTACATCAACGACATAGATGAGGGTCTCACCTGTACAATCTCAAAATTTGCTGACGATACAAAAATTGCAAATAGCGTACTCTCAAAAGAACAAGTTGACGATATGCAACACAATCTAGATAAATTGTCATGTTGGGCCCAAATTTGGCAAATGAGTTTCAATGCGGATAAATGTAAAGTACTACATATCGGATACCTAAATGAGAAAGCAAACTATTCGATGAATGGCACTCAGCTTAAGAATGTAAACAGAGAAACCGATCTGGGAGTAACAATATCGAGTAACCTAAAACAGAGTCAACAATGTTCAGAAGTTGTTAAGAAGGCAAACAAAATAATTGGCTTTATAGGCAGGTCATTTGAGCATAAATCCAAAGAAGTTATCCTAACCCTTTACAATTCCTTAGTCCGCCCTCTTCTGGAATACTGCGTTCAATCCTGGTGCCCTTATTACCAAAAAGATATAAACAAGCTAGAACGAGTTCAACGTAGAGTTACCAAAATGATACCTAGCCTAAAGAACAAACCATAACGAAGAGCGTCTTAGAGAATTAAATCTATTTCCTTTAACCCAGCGCAGATTAAGAGGTGACTTAATTCAAGTGTTCAAAATCATCAAAGGCATCGACAATATGAACTGTAGTAAGTACTTCACTATCGACCAATCTAATTACACGCGGGGAAACGGTTGCAAAATTATTGGTAAATCTTTTAACTCACACGAATCTAAGAATTTCTTCTTTCAATAGAGTTGTCAACTTGTGGAATGGGCTTCCCCGAAACGTTATAGACTGCATCACCGTTGATTCATTTAAACTCCGCCTAGACAAATATCTTGCATCAAACCCGCGACTGACTGCGTTTGTAAATGAATAACTTTATTTTATCCCCCCCTCAGTTACTAACCCATCTGTCCCCTACTAACTTCCTAATCCTGCCACGGACATTAGTTCCAGGGCAGTAATTCCCTTTCCAATGTTCCCTTACCCACTCTAAACCACTGTTTGGACACTTGATCCTCAGTGTTTTGGAGGACAAGCAACCTAGAAGGGTCACTAGATCTGTTGTTGCTTGATTTCCTTTGTACTCCTTTGTATACTAGATGCAGAATATTGTCTCTCAATTGGTCATCACTCTCATCCCATGGAAGCCACCGATACTCTGCATACCTCCTAACATTTGTTAGGGTAAATGAAGCATTGCATTGATACTTACCAAATGGATATCGGTACATCTTGAACTGACAGGGAATAGAAAAGTGGATGATCCCTCTTTGACCCATTATAAAATGATCCTCAGTGGCAGACACACCTGTTCAAAGAAATAATAAAACAAGTTTACATTATATATATTAATATAATATATATTAAAAACTAAAACGCAGAACACACTACATTTCTCATCTCCGCAACAGATCGTAAGTGCAATATTGTTGGAACTGGTCCTGACAATTACAATAAACAAACATTTAGATGAAAATTTCCTTACTATCATATATGTAAATTTAGTTCATAATCTGTGTAGAGCATGGCCATTTCCGTACTATTTCTGTAATAACTCCATCATAAAGAAGACTCACCCCGAGGGTCATAGAAAAACATGGTCTTATTACGATCTAGCGTATACATCCCCTAAACGTCTGCATCCGTCTTTTTTATCACCCGGTCTATACCGTATATATATACAGTATATATGTATATTGTACTTACATTTGAATAACAATGTCATTAATATTTCAAAGACATAGATCATTTTGGGAAGGTTATGATTGTTCACAACATTGAATTAATCTATTCTTGGAAGTCGTCAATACTGGATTTATGTACAGTAATGAGGGCCTGCAATTTTCTCTTTTATAGTAATTCAGTAAATGATTGATAATACTCAAAGTTAAGAGTTTTGAACATATTAATTTGCACTGATAGTTACTTCTTTATAGTAAGTGTTAAATCAGTTTTGAGCTATTCAGTAGACACTCAAAAGTTGGGTAATAATAGTTGTGACTTAGTGAAAACGTAATAATGTCTTAAATACAAATTTCTATGTAATAGCTTAAAAGGTGCTGTATTAATTCTTACAGTACATACATAAATAACATTTTAAGACAGTGCCCAACACATACTGTACGTGCAGTTTCAGTCTCTTGTCCTAATGGCGGCGTTCCAGGCAACCCTGTTAAGGGCTGCTTCACTTGTCAAGTTTTTGGATTTGAGATCGGCACATATAGTCCGATCCCAGGTCTTCCTCAGTCCACCCCTTGGTGCAGCTCCCTCCACAATCAAAGACATGCATTTTTTCACCCAATTTTGTTCATCCATTCTCTCCACATGTCCATACAATTCCAGTCTACTTGTACGCATCACCTCGCTAATACTCTTTATACCTAAACATCTCCTCAACTCATCATTTGTTATTCTATCCTGCAGCCTGGCCCCACACATCCATCTCACCATTCTCATCTCATTACGTTCCATTCTGTTGACATACTCTACTTTAACGGCCCATGTTTCTGAGGCATACGTCATTGCACATCTAACACATGAGGCATACACCTTTCCCTTCAGGGGGAGAGGCATTCTTTTCATGGTCAATTGGCAGCAGTTCTCTGAACTTCCCCCATCCACATCTAATTCTAGCGACAGTGGCAGTGTCGGCCCCACCACCAGCAGAGATGGTATCTCCTAGGTAACAACACTTGTCCACCAGCTCCAATGACTCATTTCCAAAGTTCACAGCCTCAGGATCATCACTTTATACAAGCTCGCCATTGCACACTACGCACTCAAATTTCTCTATTTCTGACTTATTCTTCGGCAGGGGTCGATTTGTTCTACTACAGCACTTACTCCCATTGTGTACCCAACATCGACAGATGCTACATCGAATCGAGTTAGCGCCCACACACTGCACATGAGTATTCACCGCTCTTTTCCACATTGCCTCGTCTCAATCTACAATGCATAACCTTGGTTTTGTTAATATTGACTCTTAAACCCGTGCTCGCCATGCCCTCTCTCCATCTTCTGAATTTGGCATCAGCATCTTGCATATTGTCAGCTATTAGGACTAAATCGTCTGCATAAAACAGTTCCCACCGGAGTCCGCCTCTAAAAACTCTGGACAGTGCCTCCAGGACCTTAATAAAGAGAAGGGGGCTTAACACTGAAACCTGATGAACTCCAACACGGACTGTGAACTCATCACTCAGTACACCTTTCACCCTCACCGCAGTTCGCGAATCCTTATACATCTTCATTATCACACGCACCAGCCACTCTTCCACACCAAGTTTACTCATAGCCCACTGCACAACATCTCTAGGCACCCTGTCAAAGGCCTTCTCCAGGTCTACAAACACAAAGTAAAGATCCCTGCCTTTTATTAAGTATCTTTCCTGTATCTGCCTGACTATGAAGATAGCATCGGTTGTACCACGCCCTGGCATACAACCAAACTGCATATCATCAATGGAGATGCTTTGCCTGATCAAACCCTCAAAGACTTTCTCACAGACCTTCATAATTTGGTCAAACATGTTCAGGCCCCTATAATTACCTCTATCTAGCGCATCCCCTTTTCCTTTGTATATATTGACTATTACACTTTTTTGCCAATCCTCGGGGATTTTCTCATCTTTAATAATGGTGTTTATCAACTCAGTGACTAAGTTGACACCAGTCTCCCCTGAGGCTTTTATCATCTCAGCGACAATGTCAGAGCACCCTGGAGCTTTATCGTCCTTCATTTTATTGATTGCGTCGCTCACTACAGCTGGTGCTATCAAAGGAGGGGGTCCAGATATTGGTTTTTCGATACTAAGCTGTTCCTTATCCCATTCAAACTCTACATTTAGCCATTGTTCATAGTGTACCTTCCATGCTTCTCTGATTTCTTTTTCTGCATACACAATCTTCCCATTATCGTTTCTAACACACTCTTCACCTATAATATCCCTACTGTCATTTTTAACTCGCCTAGCTAGGTTGAAGATCTCATTGGTATTGTCAGTGATACACACTTGTTCGAGGTCCAGGTCCTTAATGCCTCTTTTAGCATTGTAAATCACTCTTTTGGCAGTTCGTTTAGCTGCCTGGTATTCCTCCTTGCTGCCTCCCTTCTTCCATGCTTTGAAGCAGCTCCTTTTCTCTTTCACAGCATGTTCTACCTCATCGTTCCACCACCAGTAGGTCTTCTTCCTGGGGTGACCCTTTGTTTTCCCACAGACTTTGTCAGTGGCAGCGAGAAGGCTATGCTTAAGAAAATTCCATTGACTATTTACATCGCTAGGCCTGGCTTCCTTATTTCTATAATTTCCTCCATTTCACTATGAAACCTATTTCTAACTTCCTTGTTCTTCAGCAGCCACACTTTCCTTTTGGGCATGTATACCTTCTTGTGCTTAGGATCTCTGTCTCATTATTATTATAATAGGAGCTCATGTCACATACCAGTAGCTTATGCTGGGGGATACATTATTCGCTCAGGATGACCTTTACATCCCGAACCAGTTTCCAGTCTTTCCTGTTAACCAAGAAGTAATCTATCTGGCTACTGGAGACGCCAGAGTTATATGTGACCAGATGGCTCTGTCTTTTCTTGAACTTCATGTTACACACAACCATGTTGAGTGCAACGCAGGACTACAGTATATATTCGCCTCCCAGATTCATTTCCTCCATGTACTCCCTCGTATCCATCTGCAGATGCTCCCACGTGACCATTCAGGTCCCCTCCCAAGATTGTTATTTCATTCTCCGAGAGGCCCGAAATGACACTGACGGTGTCATTCCAGAAGTCCTCTTTTATCTCTTTCTGTACACCAGCCTGTGGAGCATATGCAGATATCACATTTAGAATTCTTTCACCAACTTTCAACTTCAAAACAATCAGACTTTCACTAACTCTCGCAATCTGAAGCACACTTTCCGCCAGCTCTTCAGCCACCAGAACACCCACTCCTCCTTTCGCTTTATCAGTCTCCAGTCTCCACCCCCTTCCAGTAGATCCTATATATTTTCTTTCTTCCAACAATCCACCGTACCCCAGGCCCTTTCCAGAGTGTTTCCTGGGCACAGCAGACATCCACTCGCCTCTTCTCACACATCTCAGCAACTTCATTTGCATGCAGATTCAAACTGCCAACATTCACAGTAGCAAGTCTGAGATTGTGGAGTGCATTTGTCCTTTTCCTGTGTGATTTTGAATCATCGGACTTACGTTGTTTCTCTTTAGGTTTAGTCATATTCGGTAAATTGACTGGCAAATGGGCATCACCCCCCACCACCACCCCCGAACTCCGGCTCCAGTCTACCCCGGGACAATTCCCAGCACCTTCCCCCAAGAGATTACAAGGGGGTATAATCCAGTGGCCGCGGTGCGCCCCACCTGAACCAGCCACAGGGACGCACCCTGTGCGCATACACGGCACTACGACTGGTCCGGTATTTTTCGCCCAATGACAGGGCAGCCTCCTGGAATGCTACCACCAGCTTTGGGCCCCTTTATTATTGGGCGGAAAGTACCAGTCCGGGAAAACACTACACATTGTACCCTCTGGATCCATTTCGTCCAGGTTGGGCACAAGGCGCCAGGTCCGGGTCCAGAGGGAGCGACATCCACCGCCAGTGTGCCGCCATTAGGCAACTTGGAGCTAGAACAATGAAGCCCTGTCACAGCACTCTCATATGAAAACAATGCCAGCACCAATAACAAAGCTTCATTGTATAGTGATGGCTGTTGGTCCGCAAGTCTAACGCCATCCCCCCTATTAGTCGCCTTTTATGATACGCAGTAGGATGCGGGAGGCATATTCTGTTTTTCCTCCACCTTAAGTGAAGGCCCCCTTACCCCCTGGGGGTGCATTAATTATACATTAACTGGTGTTCGTAGACACTGATACTGGTCTTTGGTAGACTTTCTCGTGTATAACAATAGATGCCTTATTAATACTCCTACAAAATGTTACCATAATAATAATGGAACCTAACAGAGTAATGCTTACTTACACTAAGATGCATTATTGTTTTTTTAGCAATGTTACATGCAAGTCTCCATGTAGTTTGTAAGATTGTATAATTATAAAACTATAGAAATAAGTCTATTAACAGATTATGAATACACTATTCTATAATGAAGTTGTGTTGCATGTCAGCCACACCTTTATGTTAGTTTGATGGGGTAAGACTGTAATGCTTGTGGTAGCAATTATCTATGAGTCACAATTCCATAATCAAATAATTTGCAGTTAGAGACCACTTCGAATAACAAAATTGTCATGACCTAATTCCATAAGATGTAAAAAATATTATGTATTATAACATTGTCCAAATCTTACCCTTGAATGGATCATCCATGTTTCCATAGCCAATATTCTTGTAATCTGATGAGTAGTAGCATCGTACATCGTCCTTGTCCGCGAATATCTTCACTCCACTAGTATAGCCGCCCAATATTATCAGCTCAGGTATCCAGAAGCCTTCACAACGTAGGTCATGCTTTAAGCCAGTTTCCAGAGATTGTAAACGTTGATCTTCCCATTCCAATGCGTATTCCATCTCTAATTTTGAAACCTGGTGATCAATTAATATTTTGTCTATGTTAAGCATAGAAATGTAGATTTTGATTGTAGTAAAATCGAATTTGTTTACATCTATATTGTGTGCCCACCTATGGGAGATTGTGTTAGGACAATTTTTCTCGTCACTGCCATCTTCGGCATGTTTTCACCATCACACCGCTGATGCCTAGGTAAACAGAACCCATCATTGGTGGCAAACTGTATAATACTGCACTGTGAGAATGAAAGGGTCATATTTCTGTATAATACTGTATAATAACTGTATAATACTGCACTGTGAGAATGAAAGGGTCATATTTCTGTGTTGGGAAGTCCAAGTGTGACGACCAAGGGGCCAGGAATCATCTTGAAGGTAGAGCTGACCATCATGCAGGTTAGATTGTATTACCCATCTTCCATCCTGCCTGCTGATGTTGCTTGTCGCTCCCTCGAAGTAAAATCCATTGACAGATGATAACTTTAGGACATATCTTCTCTCAAATATTTGAACAGGCCCAAACAGAGTGTAAGTAAGGCCAAAGGGCGCCCGACACAGATTGCGCGTCAGTTTAGTGAAACAATGTGGCAAACCAGTTGTATTATTACTGAGGAATACGGGACACTTAGCTGTCAATACATTGTACTTGAAGTGATTAATCATCCGCCTGTTTGTCTCCATCAACCACATCTGACTATCACTATCATCACATGTCCCATATGCCATCACCATACCGGATTGGGCCTCCTCTTTGTAGGGTAATCGCCCACCTAACCTACCACAAATATGGGATAGGTTACCGTAGTTCATTGTTGTATTGAGAAGCAGATCGTGATATAGTTCTGAACACAGTTGGTCAGTGTCAATCTCCATGAATGAGAATGTGCCAGTCAGTTCCCATTTATAATTTGGTGGTAACTGTATGGTGGAGCTGTTACAGATGGGAGCTTCGTCTGGAACCTCCCTCAGGAAGGAGGGAACGCTGATCAGGCTTATAGGATCCACTATCCTTCTGATGCAGAAGCCTTGCCTTGAAAATCTCTTTGCCCAGCAATAGCCTCCTGGAATCATGTTTGCTGATTGGATGAACTGACCTTGTAGAGACACCCAAAAAGGCTGAAATATGGGGTTGAATTAATTTAATATGAATATACAGTATATATATATATAAATTAATATACGTATATAAGTATATACAGTATATGTATTAAAGAGTAAAAGCAGCGCTGATATATAGATGTGGACAATATAGGTTTTGTGCACCACAGCTAGGACTTCAAATGTTATGGATGATAGACAATATGTAGGACTTATAAGTAGTTCCCAAATAAGCTGCAGCTTCTGGAAAATGATATATATATACCTACTGTAAAAGCTTGATTCATCCAATATATGGCACGAGCGTGACTCATCAGCTATAGCCGTTACTCACCAAAACAAAGAATTTGCAACCTATTTTGGCCCCCTTTCAGATCAACACATATGAGGATGACAATATGTGATGGGGGGAGGAGGGGGGGGGGGGGGGGGGGGGGACGCGCCCCCCCACCCCCCCCCCCCCTCAACACATCATGTATCCAATTTACCCCACAATCTACCCCACCTACTATAAAAGTGAAATTCACCCAATAAATGGCTCCTACTTCTACTTCTTGTGGGCTCGGGTGGCAGACACTACAAAATGGCATAAGCGTGACCCACCTGCCATTGTAAGATTGATGGATAATAGGTATGTACTAACTTTCAGTGGTCTACAATATTTAAAAACATGAAAAACAACAAAACCTACAAAACCAAATATATATATACATATATATACTGTATATATATATATAAATATACAATAGATGTATTTCCCTCTGATTCCTAGCCCTGCCGTCTAGTGAGGGCCATATCTTCAGATTGATGGATAATTATGCATGTATAATAGGTAATTACCAATTTCCGGTGATCTGCAATATTATAAACCATGAACAAAACAAAAATAAAAAAACAAAAAATATAAATATAAACAAATTGGTGTGGTGAACAAAACCTATATTGACCAGAAATGTTTATTAGTGGGGACGCAATTTGGCTTACACACAAGCCATCTTCAGCCTATTAAACAAGGGAAAAGCGTGCATAGATAATAATACAATAGTGTATGAAATAATTACAAACATATTGAGTAGAGGGACACAATAGCAATAATACTATAAATAATAAAATATCATATTAATTACCTACCACTTTGGTTTAAAACACACAATAAGGGTGTTGATGATTCATGGGAACCTAGATTGGGACAAAGTTGTTAAGGGGAGACTGGCCGTTTGTTTGGTTTATTAATGCATTTATTCATATATTTTTTTAGTTTCCTTCCTAGACCTCCATCAAGCTTAGAAAAACACCCCCTAGACCCCCCTTCAAGATAAATTTGTACATTTTTCGGTAGAAAATGTCCCGGCCGAAGGCCGATTCCTCTTAAAATTGCAGGCTCGCTATCGCTCACCAGGAAAAAATCGACACCTAAATGGCACGAAAGGTCCTAAACTTGACAACAAAATGGGGCGAAAGGTGTTAAAATTGCCAAACTAATGGGCCGAACGTCTTATAATCTCAAAACTAGTGGGGCTAAACATTAGGGAGAAGGGGGTCCAGAAAAACGGTCTGCCTCCCCTTAAGTAAGTAAACTCTCGGCAGTCAGGCGTGCAATGTCATTGGATGATGTGTACAATATGTTAAAATTCAGTAGCGCGTATTGGGTGATTTGAAGCTCGGAATGGTTACTTAACCCGGGAACTGCCGGACGACTCTTAAGAGTTCCCCCGGCGGACTGCGGGAAGACTCTGAAGAGTCAGGGAAAAATAAAATCAATTTAAAACAATTTTTTTTTTTTTTTTTTTGCCCTTGGGCCATGCAAAATATCACTCCTCTACCTCCCCTCCTTCCCCACTTTCCTCCCCTCCTTCACTTATCACCTATTTTCCCTGTTATTCCCTTATTCTGTGGTATATTTTCGTGCTAACATTAGCGAGTTGCAAGCAGGGCATTGTCATCACTGTTAGCAAGCGAGTGCAAGAGAGAGAGAGACAGTATCGATCGACAGTGTCTCTCCAGACTTGGGGAATAGTGGCGGGAAAGGAGGTTGCCTCAGCCATACATTATGTAATGTAATGCCTGTATCGCCGATTTTGACCATCCAAACGCTGTTTCCACTTGTTTTATTGTTGTAACAGGTTAATACCTTTATAATCAACCTATAATAGGCGCATATGGAGAAGTATTATTGCTATTTATGGTAAATTAAATATTTTAGTGATGGAAACAGCTCAAATACATGAGCACAGGCAGAGGTGTCTCATACCCCCCATGCGCACTTCAGAGGTTAAGAGAATGATGGCTTGGGGAACGGAACATCCGTTTTAAAGGATCTACCTCCATGCTCTACGCGATCCTGCTGGTGAGATGGCGTTTCGATTGGCCAATGTAAGAGGAATTACATTCACTAAATTTGAACTGATACACCACTGACGATCGCAAACCATCGGGAATGTTATTTTCAAAATGTAAAGCAGTGACAACTACGTCTATGATTTGAACATAACTATCAAATTTACTTGTGGATAGCATTCTCGAAACAAATTGGTAAAGCTGTTTCGTATTGAAAAGGCCTTTTTTCCAATGAGAGGGATAGACTAGTAGATTACTGCTTTCTGAACCGTCGGAAGTATTAAAGGAGGTGAACGTAATAATTTACTGAAGTATTGGCCAATGTATGTATTATGTATGTATGTATGTATATACTCAGGCACATACCCCATAGCTAGGGGTGGCCGACTCGAGACAGAGCTTGAAAGGAAGCAACAAAATAACAAAATAAAACATTCACAGACATCTAGGTTGCCCAGGACAAGACCCAGAGACCAAGACCCATTTGGGATCCCCAGCAGAAGACTCCCATGTCCCAGACCTCCCGGAGCGGTTCCGGTCTCAGCAGGTCACTGTTAGTATCGATACAAATAGGGGGAAAACCATTACGATTTTAGATGTTTAGTAGATGTTCAAAGTCTCTATATCAATCAATATACGATGAACAGTAATAAGCCCTTGTGACTAAAGTGATAACAAAATTACTTTTAAATTGAATGGGGATATTTGAGGTGAACGTGGTAGTCTCCTAGATCTGTGAAAATGGGTTTTCTGTAGACAGTGGTAATAATATAATTAGTATTATTCTCAACAAGGAAGTCCAAAAAGGGTAACTTATTATCTTGTTCGATCTTGTGAATCAATCTCATATTTGAGTCCTTCGAATTTAGTTATACAAGAATGAGAGGAACATGAGTGCATGGTTAAAAACAAGCAAATTGATTGTGTCTTCGACATAGCGTCTATGTAAAAGAGGATTCAAAGCAGCGGGACAATCGTTAAGCGATTTTGTCTCTTGAAAAGCTAAAAATGCACCAGACAAAATCGGAGTTAGGAGATTTCCCATCGAATAGTAATTTTTCTGTTTAAAAGTAACACCATTGAAAATATATAATAAATCTACTATAGCCATGGAAAGAAGTTTATGAAATTGTTTCTTATTCTATCTATCTATTGCCTGACGCTGTGATCTCCGAAGGGTTGGTCTCGAACGAACCGCCCCCATGCAACTCTGTCCCCAGTCAGTCGACGCCCCTCCTCCCAACCAGCACCGCCTTCATCCATATACTTCCTCACTCCATCCTTCCACCTCTCCCTCTCTGTCCCTCCACCTCGCTCTCGTACACCCTCTTAGTCAGGCTCTCGCTTTCCATACGTTCCATATGGCCGAACCATATCAAGTTGTTCCTTTTCACACTTTCCAGCACATCTACCTCCACACCACACCTCCTTCTTACTTCCTCATTCGTCTGTCTATCCCTCCATGTAACTCCGCACGCACTTCTCAGGTAACTCATTTCCACCGCTCTCACTCTTGGTCTGAGTCTCTTCCCAAACGTCCATGCTTCGCTTCCGTAAGTTAGTTAGTAAGTTAGTAAGTTACCACACTGTCATGCAAGGACCTCTTCACTTCCATACTGACCACCCTATTTCTTGTTACTGCTTTCAATGTTCCTACAACCCTCTTCCCCTGTTGAACCCTCTCCCGCACTTTTTCATCCATAGTCCCATCTTTACTCAACACACTGCCCAGATACTTAAAAGAGCTGACGATCTCCATAGCCTGACCGTTCAACTTCACCTCAGTGACTTCACCCCTTTCGAAGACCATAACCTTGCTCTTCCCCGCATTTACCTTCAAATTCCGTTTTTCGCACACTATTCCATACTCATTTACCAGACCCTGCAACTCCCATTCATTATCGCTCATCAGAACTTCAGAACTGTATCATCCACAAACAACAGTACAGGCAGCTTCCACTCATTTCCCTCCCTTTTCAGCGATACACCAACATCCACTGCTCTTCCTAGTATTTCTTTCATGACGCCATCCATATACACAGTAAACAACCGCGGGGACATCACACACCCCTGTTTCAACCCAACATTCAGGTCAAAGAACTCGCTCTGCTCATTCTCCACATATACTGCCGCCTTTGCACCCTCATACATGCTCTTCACTGCTTTCAGCAACTTGCCATCTACTCCGTTTATTCTAAGTACTTTCCACAAACCTTTTCTATCCACTCTGTCATAAGCCTTCTCCAAGTCCATAAAGGCAACATACACCTTTTGTTGCTTCTCCAGATATTTCTCCACAACATAATTCATGGTAAAAATCTGATCTACACATCCTCTTCCCTTCCTAAAACCTCCCTGCTCGTTGCCTATCCATTTCTCCGTTCTCACTCTCAGTCTCTCAATCACTACCCTACTGTACACCTTCTCTACTACGCTTAACAGACCTATTCCTCGGTGGTTACCACACACTCCTCTTTCCCCTTTGCCCTTATATACTGGGACTATTATGCCAGTCTTCCAGTCATAGGGTGCACTCCCCTTCTCCCATGCTAGTTTGCACATTTTCCATACCCATTCGATCACTATCTCACCACCATACCTCAACATTTCCCCACACACTTCATCTGTTCCTTGTGCTTTCCCCAACTTCACTTTTGTTATGGCTTCCCACACTTCTGACCTCCTGATCCCCACCTCCTCCTCCACTACTTCTCCCTCCCATACCATATCCAATTATGTTTGCTGGCTCTTCATTCCTTACATTTAGCAACACGTTGAAGTACTCCCTCCATCTTTCGACTCTCTCTTGCTTCTCGGCTAGCATTCTCCCATTCTTATCTTTCACACCCTTACTTTTTCCCTTGCTACCTTCCCTAACTTTCTTGACTTCTTTCCAGAAGAGTTTCTTACACTCCCTCCATTTTACACTCAGATTCCTTCCAAATTCCTCATCTACTCTTCTCTTACTTTCCTTCACTACTCTCTTCACCACTCTCTTTCTCTCCACGTACCTCACTCGTTTTCGCCTCTCCAAATCTTCATTCCCTCTACTACCCAACCACTCTCTATACGCTTTCTTCTTGCCTTCCACAGCTATTCTTACCTCTTCTCTCCACCATGCTGTACCTTTCACTCCCTTCCCTCCTCTCCTCACTCCACAAACCTCCTCACATGCTGCAAAGATCTCTTCCTTAACCCCTGTCAAACGGGGATGTTTGTAACTTCTACTACCTGGCAGGCGGGCATATTTACCCTAAACGAGCTTCATTCCATGCTCTTTTTCATGCATAAACAAGAGCCAAAGCTTAATACAATTATGTATCCGTGAAAGGGCAATAATAGAGCTTTCCAATGACACCTGAGTCATCCTTGTACGACCACGGGTTCTCTTGCAACAATCGCGCAACACGAGGGTAAAAACCCTAAAATACGGTAGTTTTCCTGAGTATTTTCCTGGTCTCGCGAGGCCGTGGGTGTGGAATGTTGCAGAGGTGGTGTCAGTTGCGGCGCGAGGGCCGTGCAGAGTGGTCAGAGCCCACCTATCTTCCTTCCAACGCGTGGACTCTCTCTCAGAGCTGATATGTGCTCAACATCCCTTGCGACATATGTCGGGCCCCGCAGGGGCGGCCATGGTTCTCTCACACGACATATGTCGGGCCCCGCGGCTTGAGTGTTAACCCTTAAAGATCGGGGGCGGACTAAAGTCCGCCTCCAGATTGCAGCAAGTTAGGAGCATTATTAAGGCTTTTAAAGGGTTAAAATTGAGTGCAAATGGCCGGGAGCGCAGCGGGCCAGACAGCCGACTCCCAGGGCTTATCGCCGCCCACTAACTCATGTTCCCTCTGTTCTCGAGAGGCCGGCAGCGTTGCCAGTAGTGAGCGTAGTGTGAAAAAATATGCCGCTATACGCTAAACTCCCATGTTAGTGGTAACACTGCATGAGAACAACGAGTGCTACGTAGCTCATTCTGGTCTCATTTTGAAGCTTTTACCGCCTAGTTTTTTGCTGAATACATTTCTTTTCATGCAGATACTTGATTTATCATTCAGAAGGGCCTGAATATGCCCAAATAAGCCCAAAACCCCCCGCTAGACAAGGGTTAAACACCTTGCTCATCTCCTCCACTTCTTCCATATCTTTCAGGGCGAACCCACCTAGTCGTCTTTCTACTGCTCTCCTGTACTCTTCCCTGATTTCCTCCTCCTGTAGCCTCTCCACCCTCCTCACCATTCCACCTTCCTCTCACCTCCCTACAGCTCTCCTCACCCACTTCGTTTGTATCCTAATGTTAGCTACTACTACATAATGATCAGACATAGTGATCAGATCTTATTAAAATCATATTATTATGTTATAATTTCTTTGAACATCACTGTTTTATACTTCATGTGACCAGGCATTCTTACCACAAAATCCCTTAAATTTGTCTCTCTGCCACTTATTTGACTCTGGGGTAGACACTAGCTACAGGCAACTTGCCTTTTGTCTCCTTCATACACATGGACAACACAAATCACTACTACTGTCTCCAACAACCACCTCCCAGATCTTCCGACCATGGATGCCTGCCGACCCGTCCGGCCGGGGACAAGTTCGCCGGCCAATGGAGGACAGCCAGCTGCCGACCATGAGGAGCAGTTTCCTGGTAGCCAAACCGCCACAATAAACCCCTGCCCCCTTCTTGGGGGCACGAGACCTTGGAGCGGCTTCGGTCGCCCGGATAAGTACCACACCTCTCACACCACTAACACACATCACACTGTTTTTTCTACGTCGTGAAATGATTCTCCGGCTGTCATTTCTCGAATACTTCTAGTCGGAGACATTGAGAGCAACCCAGGACTCACCTACAAATACATAATTATGTCCAACTTGCTCAAAACATATCACTTTGAGTCACCACACAAAGGGTTCAGTTAGCTGCAATTCATGCAGGCACTGTACCCATTTCACCTGCACAACACTTGCCTCCACGGATCACTACACAAACACCTGGATCTGCTCATTATGCCCCTCCCTTTCCCAGTCAAACGACTCTCCTACAACCCATACAACTCACAACCCACATAGCCTTTCCATACCATCCACATCCTCAACCCCTCACACTACACCCCAAACTAATTTATTCATATTCTCATCTCCTGCACCACAATCCCCACCCCCACCACCACCTAACCCTTCTCCCTCCTCCCCACCCCCACCCTCACTCCCACCACATCCCCGTGCAGCAACACCCAACATACACCACACACACAATATTACCATTCTTCAATTAAACATAGAGAATAACACCGAAATGAGTACTCGGTACTTTTCTTCCGTAAATGAGTACCGCCAACTTCAGCTGGGTGGTATTCTTTCTTTCTTTCTTCTTCGGCTTCTTTACACATGTCAGCCAGATACCACCTTAACACTCTCCACTTTAATGGTATAATATATCATATTTAAGCAATTCCATAGGTCTTACTAGTTATCAAGTGAATATGAGTGCGCGACAGAACAAGATTCGCCGATTCGCCGGTGTGGACAAGATCTAAAACTTTCTAAATATTGATTAAACTACATTACCTTGTCTCAAGATGGCTATCGGAACAGAACTAGCAGCTGAAGACTATCATGTGTTCGATTCCTTGAGTTATGAAATGCATCCTGTGGCAAACTATGGATTTTTTTTTAAATGTACTATTTTTGCGGCGTGTCGATGAAAGTGCCATTGTTTTGGGTGGCCTGATGCTACTTGTATCGCATAAATCTACCTCTTATATGTCATATTTTATATATTTCAAAGTAAGATACGGTCACCATAAGTGTATTAAGTCGAAGCAAAATCCATGTAGCAGTGTCACGATGTCTAGTGGTGATTTTTAGTAGTTTCCTTGGGAAATAATGGCTATAAATAGCTTAAATTCTATTAATTGTATACTAATTGTGTAATAAATTTGTGTTATATTTATTTATTGACATGCTCTTATGTAGATTGACCATTTAACCCTTCCTACCCGGGCTGCCTTAGGTAAGGACAGCTCGGCAGAAGGGCCGCTACCCGGTATGCCTTACCTAAGGCATTTGCTTTAAAGCGTGCTTTAAATTTCGCGCGGGCAAATTTTACTTTGCGTGGGCGATCGTAGCACCACCAAGCCTCAACTACCACTCTTATCAGTTCCTACGTTGCCGCCATTGCGAGCTACAGCAAAAAAATGAATTCCGACGCGTCCGATACTGTGCAATCTCCCGCGCGTCCCAGTTGTGACGCACCCCAGTGCTGGGCAACGCAACCTGATTGTACTCCTTGGTACTCTACTGTACCGCCCGTGATCTGGCTACCGTCAGCCGCAATGTATATTGAGTGTGACAACTTATAACTATGTTCTTTGTATCTCTGCAAAGGTCTCGTCATGTGCTAACCAGTGGTGGGTTTTGTTTTAAGCCATGTCGAGACCTTCCATTTAATATGTAGTATCAATAGAGAAGTTGATAGATAGGACCATGGGAGTTCAGAGAGAGAGAGTGAGTTGGGCTTCAGAGCAAGAGGGTAGCAACGCAACGCGCTGCCGGCCGGGTGGTTGCCAGACGTATGGACTGGTTGGCAGCCTTGCGCTTATAGCTAGGCGTGATAGGGTTGGTAGTCCATTGTTGCCTGCCTGGGCTGGGCCCATGTTGTCGTACAGCACATTGCCTGGAGGCTGGCTGTGTGTTCCTTGACCAGGTTGCCTAGAACCTTTGAGATTCTAACATCCCTTGCTCTCTCTCCCCACTTCTCACGGTTGCACTCTTTCTCTCTGACGACATTACTCTCATTTCATTCTTCTCTCTATTTAAATGCATAACCTTCCCTTGAAGGTCCTAAAGGAGTTTCAGCACTCACCTCTCGTATTACTCTTAGGACAAGCATATATTTACATGTATTAGATTTAAGGGGTTAATGTGAACAGCGATCTTCTTGATGAGGATAGTTGGTGAAACGTTCTACATGTTCACGAGTTATATGCCCCGCTCATCATCCCATTTGTGACTAGACTGGTGCCATGTGTAAGAGCCCGACCATGCCCAGGAGTTGTCTGTAGAGGGACGAGGACTTAGCCTTGATTTGCATACCGAGCCAGGAGCGAGTGTGTAGCACCCGAGACTACAGCTCGCTCGTAGTGCCGGTATAGTAGAGTAACGTAATTTATCTGTCCTTGTGTTCTCTACAGTCTTCTCCTGGGTTCTCGCTTTCGGTGCTGGGACTCGTTGTTCCTGTGACTTGGCCTGCTAGCTAGAACACATGGGGATGATGAGTGGGATATATCTTTATTTTACTATGCATTGCAGCTCTCTTTAAGTATATATCTTAAACACTTTACAATACACATTACTCACACACAAGACAATACTATTAATACTTTCATGTATCAATTAACTGCACTGTCGTTTTGCTGCTGTGTCCGGAGTTCTGTTGCGTAGGGCGCATACGGACTCGGAGGGGAGACAGAGTGAGAGAAGCGAAGTAGCCTATGCGGTAGTAGGCTACCGGCGCAGTACTGTTGCCTGCAACCTTTTAGTTATTCCAAGTATAGATTCATTATTATAATAAGTGACTACTATTTATGTTCCTCCCATGTGTATTATTAGGTATCTACTGGATCATGAACATCTTGTATGCTACATGCTAGTGCATGTTAGTAGGGGACAGTTAGTGTAGTGCACGCGCTTTCAAGTAGGCGTGTACATTTGTCATTTAGCATTTCACTGTCATACCTTTAGCCTGCTTCTATTCTACATTATTAGAGGCTTAATATTAACGTAGTTTCTTGAGTATTGCATTCTTTAGTAATAACGTAACCTATAAATGTCTGAGGGAGTTTAGCCTCATAGCCTACCCCTGTTGTACACTTTCGCCGAGTTAAGGTACCTCGTTACCGTAGACGATAACTCTGTAGGGCGTTGGTGCTTTTGTTGTCTGGAGCATATAGTATTTGGGACTGGAATCGAGCGTGTCGTTGTCACTTAAGCCATTTCTGTCCTACGATCAAGAATCCCGAATATGTATTGCCGATCCAGCCGTAACAAAATGGCGACCTTGCACAAGATTCAGTAGTATCCTATCACATGTTTTTTGGAGGACTATTCTATGCTACCTAGTAGAGCTGGCTAGAATTTTCTTGCATATTGGAGGAATTTTGATTGTGTCATTATTGTATTGGTGGACTTGCAGATTGTTTCGTTAGGTGTCTAGAGTAGAGTCATTCAAGCATCTTTAACATTTTGTGAGTCGAGACTGCAATTAGTAATAAGCACTTTTTTTTTTGAACAGCAATTGTATAACCAGCACTATGTCTAATGACTCATCATTTACGGGGGAGGATAACACGGTACAGCCTAGTGACCAGCAAGTACAGCAGATATTTAGGGAGGGGAGTGTTATAAGTGGAGAGAGGGATGCCCGGGCATTTTTGCAGGACACCTTTGACCGAACAGCGCCTGCAGGCTATTGATTGTTACGGTCTTCGCTGTTTAGCCACGGTTTTTGGGGCGGGACTGTCTTGACAGTTGGCCCAAGAAGAATTTGGTGGCATGTTTGTTGGGTGATGGCGATGGGCGGTGGGTGGAGTGGGTCTTGGGGGGTTCCCTCCAAGCCTCCATTCCACTCTACCCCTGAGCTGGGCCCTCAGCCAGCGAGTCTTAGCACGATGCAGCAGGAGGGTTCTCAATGGCAAGCTGGCTTACCCGTAAACACGTCTCGGTGTGGATCCCCCATTTTGTGCTCTCCCCCCCCAGGCCTGTCTCCTGAGATGTTATTTCAGCTAGAACTAGCTAAGCTTAAGTTGCGAGAGAGTCAACAGGCTAGTATAGAACGGATTAAGCTGCAGGAGACTCAGATACAACAGGCTAGTATAGAACGGATTAAGCTGCAGGAGACTCAGATACAACAGGCTAGTAATAGAACGCATAGAGGTTGCTAGAATCCAAGCCAATCAGGATGCAACCAGGTACCAGGCTGAAATGGATGTCGAGAAGTCTAGAGTAGAGACCACGGGGCGTCATCTCGGTGGTGGGCACCGGGTTACAGACTCACTTTCGCATTTAATTAAGTTAGTACCCGCATTTGATGAGACAGCAGTGACTGAGTTTTTTGCTCGTTTAGAAAAGAAGTGTCGTGAGTATGACTGGCCGGAGGTTAAATGGGCAGCATTAGTTTCATCACGTCTAGTGGGTAAGGGGTTGAAAGCCTACGATGCACTGTCACTGGACGAGAGTGTCGTGTATGGACTGGTGAAGGAGGCTGTGCTCCGGGCCTACGAACTGCAACCCGAAACTTATAGATTGAAGTTCCGTGGCGTGAATAAGAAGAGCGACGTCAGTTTTATGGAGCACGCACGGGACTTAACAGATGCATGTAATAACTGGTTTCGGTCCGAGCACGCAGAGTCGGCTGAGGAAATTAAGCAACTTTTCTATCTGGAACAGTTTTACAAATGTACTGGAACCGATCTAACGCTGAACATTAAGGAAAAATGTCCCAAGACAGTAGAGGAGGCTGCCAAGATGGCAGACCTCAGATTATCATTGATTCGTGGTTGCGGTGCCGCTCAGAGGGCTGAGTCAGGGCAGAAGGGGCGCTATACCCCACCCACCAGAGTTTTCGATAATAACAAATCCTATGACACACATAACCACACTAAAAGCATTGCACCTAATAACACCTACAAACACAAGCCTCTCCCATTTACTAAAGGTCAGGCCCCTTCTTCGCCCCCCACAACGGAAGAAGCCCATTGGGGATGTGAAATGTTACAAATGTCAGAAGCTAGGCCATTATTCACGTGAGTGCCCTAGTAACACTCCCGCTAAGCCGGTTTGTCATTGGTTCACAGTATCGTGTGTGTCTCTGAAGGCTGCAGCAACTGCCCGGGGTAGGTTGTCAGCAGCTGAGGCACACGCGGTAAAGAAGCGTACGGAAGGCTCGACACCTGTCCGGGACACTTTCTGTAGCCATCGGGGACACGGGTTTGTGAGCTGGGGGGGTGAGTGAACTACGGAGGGTTGACTTGTTGAGGGATACGGGGGCTTCGCAAACTTGTTGAGGAACTTCACAGGGAAACCGATAAATGCGGCCAGAGTTGTTGTGGTTGCAGGGTATAAATGCTACGAGGTCATACCCACTTGTGAGGTTGGAGTTGAGAGTGGGAGAGGTGTGCAGGGAGCTGGATGTAGGGATCGTTGAGTGTTTGCCAGTTGAGGGCGGCGGCCTTCTTCTCGGCAACGACTTTGCGGGGCCCACTTCCGGGACTCCACCCTTAGTCGTTGCCGAGAGGGCGGCCGACGTGGATGGTGAGAATCGGGAATGGGTTGGGAGGTGCCAACAGGATGAGATGGCCTGTGTGGTAACCCGATCTCGCTCTGCGGCTCCTGCACAGCCTAGCACTCAACCTCGGGGACAGTGGAGGAAGGATCAGGAGAAGGTTGCTAAGGGCAGGAAAAGGGACATTGATTCTGCTGCACTTCTCGGTGATTCGGTACTTGGACCTATAATAAACACGGGAGTTGACTCTGGCCCAGAGATGGTGTGTAACAAGGCAGAGTTGGGTAAGACTTCGCGTGAGACAAGAGCTGTAGCAAGAGCCACTAAGTCAGTAGAGCCTACTAGCCGTGGTAATGTCTTATTACAAAACCATCTTGATGCATTGCCGCCCGGGGACATAAGTGCGCAGCTGCTGCAAGTCGCTAGCCTAGCTCGTTATAGCCAATGGTGCCATAGAGTTGGAGGAAGATGGGGATGCGAAGCGGGAGATTTCTTTAGGCTCAACCAGGATATTGTACCGCAGGATTTTTAGACCCCAAATCGAAGTGGGAGGGCGGTGCGAGGGTAGTAGACCAGGTGGTTGTTCCAAATAAGTATAGAGAGTCCTTATTGTGTCTGGCGCATGATGTGCCGGTGGCGGGTCATTTTGGGGGTAACAAAAACATTGGCGGCAATTGGGCAGGTTTTTCTGGTGGCCTGGGGTCAAGTGCGGATGTCTGTGCATGGGTGGCTGGGTGTGCGGACCTGCCAGACAACGGGGAAGCCTAACCAGACAATCCCGAAGGCACCTTTGTTTCCCATACCTGTAACCGGGCCTCCGTTCAGCAAAGTTGTAGTAGATTTGGTTGGCCCTTTCCCGCCTACTAGTAGTGGCAATAAATTCCTGTTGACAATCATGGATGTGGCTACGAGATACCCGGACGCCTACCCCATGAGAAACGGCTCGGCAAAGGCAGTTGTTAAAAACTTATTATTGTTCTGTTCCCGCTATGGATTTCCACGTGAGGTGCAGTCAGGACCAGGGGAGCAATTTTACATCCAAATTGTTCAAGCAAACCCTTCAGTTGCACGGTATATGTTCTGTAGTGTCGTCAGCCTACCATCCCGAGAGTTCAGGGAGTCTTGGAGCGGTGGCACTCGACCCTGAAGAGTATGCTACGCTGTTACTGTGCAGAACATGACACTGATTGGGATTTGGGTCTGCCGTATGTTCTGTTCGCTGCACATGAAGTCCCAGGAGAGAGCCTGGGGTTCAGTCCAAATCAACTAGTCTTTGGCCATAATGTGAGAGGTCCTTTAAGTATGGTGAAAGAGATCTGGGAGGGGGAAGAGAAGCCGGGGTCTGTACTTAAATATTTCCTTGAGAGCCGGGAGAGACTTATAGGTTGCATGGCAGCGGCAGGTAATAACTTGGTTAATGCACAGGCGGTCATGAAGCACCAGTATGACGCCAAGGTGAAGCTTCGGGAGTTTTCGGTGGGTCAGGAGGTAATGTTGCTTTTACCTTTGCCTGGACACCCCCTTTCTGCCAAGTTCATTGGGCCGTATGTGGTGGCTAAGAAACTGTCCGACCTTGATTATCTCGTTGCAACACCTGACCGTAGGAAAAAACATCAGTTATGTCATGTTAACCTCATGAAAGAGTATGTGAGACGCCCCTCAGAGCCTCTCACTGTCCCTGTGCTGGCCTGCAGCGGCCAGGGTGGAGAAGGAGGTGGGGACAGTCATGCTGCTGAGGAGGATAGCTGGGACTGTGTCATTTCCGCGGAACAGTGGGCGGGGAATACTGAACAAGAGGCTAGGCAAGCTGTAAGTCACCTGCCTGAGCACCAGGGTGCTGCTGTCCTAGGCCTGTTCAGGTCATACCCCTCTGTTTTCGCCGAACACCCAGGTCTCACTACTCAGGTAACGCACGACGTGGACGTCGGTGATAATGTGCCCTTCAAGTCAGTGCCCTACCGTGTGCCCCCGGTAAAGTTGCCAGCTTTACGGGAGGAGTTAAAGTACATGGTTGAGAGAGGGATGATCACTGAAGGTTATGTGAAGTGGACATCACCCGTCACGTTGCAGCCAAAACCTGACGGCAAGGTGCGGTTCTGCATAGATTTTCGTAGGCTAAATGGCTTGACCACTACCAACCCTTACCCTTTGCCTCGAGTTGACGACAGCGTGGACAAGATAGGGAATGCAAAGTACCTTACTAAAATTGATCTTGTAAAAGGCTACTGGCAAGTACCCCTGTCGGACCGAGCTAAGCAAGTTTGTGGTTTTGTGGTAGATGGCAAGACCTACCAATGTAACGTAATGCCTTATGGGCTTAAGAACGCACCTGCCACGTTTCAGAACCTGATGAACGATATTTGTGACGAAATCCCTAACTGCACGGTCTACCTTGATGACGTGATAGTATATGATGACGATTTTGAAAATCACCTAAGGCACTTAGAGACCCTGTTTGGGGAAGTTGCACGATGCTGGGCTGGTGGTGAACCTGAGGAAGTGCGAGTTTGTAAAGGCTACTGTGCAGTATCTTGGCTTTGTGGTCGGGTTAGGCCGGGTGTGCCCCCCCCTGAGCAAGATACAGGCTATCAATATGTTTCCCAGGCCCACCACTAAGCGCCAGGTCATGCGGTTCCTAGGTATGATAGGCTATTATAGGCGCTTCATCCGGGGATACTCTACTGTCTTAGCACCGTTAACTGATCTACTGTCGAAGTCAGTGAAGTTCTGTTGGGCTGCGGAGTGTCAGAGGGCTTTCGACCTAGTCAAGCACCTGCTGTGTACACATCCGATTTTGAGGGCCCCAGACTTCTCCAGGAGTTTTCAGCTGGCGACTGATGCCAGCGGTGTGGGTGCCGGGGCAGTGTTACTGCAGACTGATTCCGAGGGCTTGGAACACCCAGTGAGCTTCTTTTCTCGCAAGTTTAATTCGGCACAAAGGAATTACTCGACTATAGAGAAGGAGCTTCTGGCTATCGTTTTGTCGCTCAAACATTTCGAAGTTTATGTTCCAGCCTACGGCCCGGTAGTGACGATTTATACGGACCATCATCCCTTGAAATTCCTAAATCAGTTTCACAATCGGAATATGCGGTTGACCAGGTGGTCCCTAATGCTCCAAGAGTATAATCTCAACATTCAGCATATTGCCGGGAGTGAGAACGTGATAGCAGATTGTCTATCAAGGGTTGATGATCCAAGATAGTCGTGCACGGTGTGTGGGTTGAGCCGAGAAAAATTAGGCTATCATAACGCCGTCCAAAAAGATTATAAAACAATAAAATAAACGAGAAAACTCTTTCTTTTTTTTAGTTTTGTAACTCTTTATTGTTGTAGCATGATGCATGCGATATTGTGTTTTATGTATAATTCACACTTCAGTTGTTGTGCACCTTTTGCAATTAGTGGCAGCTAAGGGTAGCAGGTCGGTTGGTTGCCTGTCAGATTTTGATAATGCTTCTAAGGTCGATTATCTAAAATCTTGGGGGGGCTGTGACGCACCCCAGTGCTGGGCAACGCAACCTGATTGTACTCCTTGGTACTCCACTGTACCGCCCGTGATCTGGCTACCGTCAGCCGCTATGTATATTGAGTGTGACAACTTATAACTATGTTCTTTGTATCTCTGCAAAGGTCTCGTCATGTGCTAACCAGTGGTGGGTTTTGTTTTAAGCCATGTCGAGACCTTCCATTTAATATGTAGTATCAATAGAGAAGTTGATAGATAGACAATGAGAGTTCAGAGAGAGAGAGTGAGTTAGGCTTCAGAGCAAGAGGGTAGCAACGCGCCGCGCTGCCGGCCGGGTGGTTGCCAGACGTATGGACTGGTTGGCAGCCTTGCGCTTATAGCTAGGCGCGATAGGGTTGGTAGTCCATTGTTGCCTGCCTGGGCTGGGCCCATGTTGTCGTACAGCACACTGCCTGGAGGTTGGCTGCGTGTTCTATGACCAGGTTGCCTAGAACCTTTGAGATTCTAACATCCCTTGCCCTCTCTCCCAACTTCTCACGGTTGCACTCTTTCTCTCTGACGACATTACTCTCATTTCATTCTTCTCTCTATTTAAATGCATAACCTTCCCTTGAGGTCCTAAAGGAGTTTCAGCACTCACCTCTCGTATTACTCTTAGGACAAGCATATATTACATGTATTAGATTTAAGGGGTTAATGTGAACAGCGATCTTCTTGATGAGGATAGTTGGTGAACGTTCTACATGTTCACGAGTTATATGCCCCGCTCATCATCCCATTTGTGACTAGACTGGTGCCATGTGTAAGAGCCCGACCATGCCCAGGAGTTGTCTGTAGAGGGACGAGGACTTAGCCTTGATTTGCATACCGAGCCAGGAGACGTGTAGCACCGAGACATAACAGCTCGCTCGTAGTGCCGATATTATAAGTAGTAACGTAATTTATCTGTCCTTGTGTTCTCTACAGTCTTCTCCTGGGTTCTCGCTTTCGGTGCTGGGACTCGTTATTCCTGTGACTTGGCCTGCTAGCTAGAACACATGGGGATGATGAGTGGGATATATTGTTATGCCCTGTTTTTCTACAGGTTTAACTTGGGTAATGTGAGTTCTAAATTGACGGGGTATATAAGGCTGCATGCACAATACAAGATATGAGGAATAGAGAACACAAAGAAACACATGGTAGCAAGTTACATGATCACGTTTATTGATATACCACTGCAGAATACTTGTGTAAGACAATATAATAGAATCGAACAACACTAGCATAAGTGGATCTGGATGGAG
>CM064524.1:24970112-25017612 GCA_032716605.1 Paralithodes platypus
AAGGTTGTTTTGATCTCAATTAATTTATGATCTGAGTATGTTGTGTCCGATATGTTAATGCTGTGTACTAGAGATTCGTTGTTAGTGAAGACCAGGGCTAAGATATTGTTTTCCCGTGTGGGTTCAGCAATATGTTGGGTAAGACTAAAAAAATCACAAAGTTCAAAAAGCTCTCTCGTATTAGTATTTGCTTCTCCGGTGTTATTTGCCACTAACTGGTTTTCTAGTTGTCTCCATTTAATGTTTGGTAGGTTAAAGTCTCCTAGCCATATAATATTTGGTGTTGGGTTCCCCAGGGTTTCCACTTCTGATTTTATTTTGTTGAGCTGGGTTGTTTTCCACATTGTTATCAATGTGTAGAAAAGAGACAAATGGCAGGTTGCCTGTAACGAGTGTCTCCCCAAAAGCCAAAGGAGTGACAGGGCCGAATTCAAGGGACGTTGGGGTCAAAATGCCTGGACACATGATGTTTAAAGCAGTTTAATGCATAGGATGAAGGAAACATTGATTGAGGGAGAGAGTTCCAGACTTCACTTGTTGAGTAGAAAAAGACAGAAAATTTGCCATTGGAAAGCTGGACAGAATAGGAGTGGGACTGTGATGAAAGGCGAGTGCCTCGCACTCGCCGCAAGGAAGGGGGTATGCACTGAGAGAGCTCTGAAGAACACTGATTGTTGTAATAGCGATAGTAGAGTGAGAGAGATGCAACACTGTGGAGTGTCGAAAGATATTGTGATGAGCAGCCATAGATAGGTAGGCTTTTCGGCGATATTGGGGTGAAACAGTTAGCGGTAAGTATAAAAGAAAAAAAAATATATGATGCATAAATCTAATAGATATGCATGTTTATACCGCTTATATATTCTATTACCGGAATCATATTTATATGGGACCAGGAGGGCCTCTTATAGACCCAATATGGTATGCTCTCCCTATCACCGCCCGAGCAAGACTGAAGAAAACTCCGTTATCACTAAATTATGACGGTTGTGTAATGTATTTGCTGGTGGATTCTATGTCGAAAATACAAACAAACAATTATATAAGTTACTTTACAGTAGTTTACACAAACACACATTCACTAGTTGTGAGCTTCAGTAGGTCTGTCCGACTGAGTGGCTGACTCAGTTACCGCCGCTGTCTCGATTCGGTATAAACACCTGATCGTTTCACGTCCAATACAGATTTTTAGCGGCCCTTCACGGACCCCTTGAAGCCTGTCCATGAACCCCCAAGGGGTCCATGGACCCCAGGTTAAGAACTCCTGACCTAGAGGGTACAAGGCATAGTGTTTTTCACCATCCACAGACTGGCACTTTCCGCCTAGAAGAACAGGGGCCCGAACCCAGAGGTAGCGCACCGGGAGGCTGCCCTATCACTAGGCACATAATTGTTCATAACCGATGTACTTACGTTAACAGTAGAAACAAAGTTGAATGTGTTAAATGTAGGAACTCAGCTGTACAACATCGCGAATCTATTTGTTTTATTTGTGAATCACTCATAACACGAAGTCAGAAGATCCAAAACTGTGTAAAGTGTAAACAGGTAGCTCACATGAATTGCATCTCTAAGAAGACCAACAGTGAAGAACGGGAATTCCTTTGCAATGAGTGTGCCTTGCATTCATTACCGAATATTAATGTAAATGATCCAAGTATTAACAACTCAGAATCCAGCCAGGACACATTCAAAATCAAAGATGAATACAGAGTGTTCACCAACAAAGGGCTCCATCTTATCCACATTAACGCCAGATCAATGTACCATAAATTGTCAGAAATAACTTGTTAGCTAATAAGGCCAAAGCTTCAATAATTGCAATCACAGAAACCTGGCTGGATTCAAGTATAAACGATGGTGAAATAAACATTCAAGGTTTCAACATGGTTAGGAATGATCGCAATAGGCATGGGGGAGGAGTATGTCTGTATGTAAAAAACAACCTCACACACACAACTAGGACCGACCTCCATGTAGACATCACGAAGCTCTGTGGATCGACCTACACCTGCCGAGGACAAGACCCATCACAATTGGGGTATGCTATAGGCCACCAGCCGACACACAATTCTTGACCAAATTTGAACGAACTTTGTCATCGCTAGACCCTCGGAATGAATCCATCATACTAGGGGATTTTAACCTGTGTTACAAACAACGAAATGATAGGCTTGTACGAGAATATAGGCATATACTGACAATGCACAATCACAAACAACTCATCACAACCCCCACACGTATCTCTGAGAACACTGCCACAATATTAGACCACATAAACTGTAACAGAGAGGACAAAATATCCCAATCAGGGGTTATACAGACTGGGATAAGTGATCACTTCGTCACATATTGCACACGGAAAACCACAAAAATTACCCTAGAGAATCACAAGATTATCAAAACAAGGTTACTCAGAAACTACAATAAGGAAACATTTCTGGACATTTTATGGAATACAGACTGGTCTCCATGTTTGGAAGTACAAACGTTAATGACGCATGGGTTGGCTTCAGAACCATCATCACAAACATCCTAGACGAAATAGCTCCTCTGAAAGACATACGAATTAAAGCAAGGTCAGACCCATGGATCAACAATGACATACTACACCATCTGGAACACAGAGACAATCTGTTAAAAAGGCTAGCGAAACATAGACAGGATCAAGGTCTGAAACATGAGTTCAACAGGGCCAGGAATAAACTAAGTAGGAAAATGAAATCAGCGAAAAATAATTATTTTCACAATAAGGCAGAGGAATATCAGAATAACCCAAAGAAACTATGGAGGCACCTAAAAACAACAGGCTACAGCAACAAGACAAGGGATTCGTCTAACACTAATATTGCTCTCACCATTAATGATCAGGTTTGCCACGATAAACGACAAATTTCAACCTACTTCAACTCCTTCTTCACTTCCATAGCAAACACACTTGCACAGAACCTACCTCAACCTCTCAATAAATACACGACAACAACGGCCACCTTTCGTAATTTCTACAGAGATAAAGACATACACCCGAACACATTTAGATTGCAAAATGTTACACCAAAATACACTTTTGACGAGCTGTCTAACCTAAATGTACATAAGAGCACAGGACCAGACACAATTCCTGCCAAATTTCTACGAGATGGAGCCATTGGTATAGCAGGCCCCCTAACCCACATCATCAACTTGTCAATTAACACCAACACAGTACCTGCTGAACTGAAGGAAGCTATTGTAACCCCTCTATTCAAGAAAGGAAATAAACTAGAAGTTGGCAACTACAGACCAGTTAGCATATTATGTATTGTATCTAAAATCCTTGAAAGAGCGGTATACACCCAAATTGAACACTACCTCAAACAAAATGATCTATTCTATAAGTTTCAATCAGGTTTCAGATGCATGTACTCGACAGACTCCTGTCTCATCCACTTAACGGATCACATTCGTAAAGAAATGTCTAAAGGTAACTACACCGGTATGGTTCTTCTTGATCTACAAAAAGCGTTTGACACAGTAGACCATGATATCCTATGTAATAAACTACAAGCAATGGGCATAGGGTCTGTGAACTGGTTTAAATCTTATCTTAGTGGTAGAACCCAAAGAGTCAAAATTGATGATAATATATCTGATCCTATGCCAATTAACTGTGGGGTCCCGCAGGGAAGCATCCTTGGTCCCTTACTCTTTCTCTGTTATGTGAACGACATGGAACTGAGCGTCTCATGTAAATTATTACTGTATGCAGACGACAGCGTGCTTCTGGTTTCAGGAAAAGACCCAATAAGTATTGCCGCTTCACTTTCCAAAGAACTAGCATCATGTAGTGAATGGCTAGTGGACAATAGACTATCTCTTCACCTGGGCAAGACGGAAGCCATCTTATGTGGAACAAAACGCAAACTGAAAGACATTGTGGGCTTCTCGGTCAACTGTAATGATATTCCTATAACAACAGTGTCACAAGTTAAATATCTTGGACTGAAACTGGACGCGAGTTTGTCAGGTGAAACAATTTTGGAATCTATCCTGAGTAAGTGTAGAGCACGTATAAAATACCTGTATAGACAGGTGGGATGCTTGCCCGCGGCGACCAAAAAGACCCTCTGCCAAGCGCTTGTTCAATGTCATTTTGACTATTCTGTGTCATCCTGGTACTCTGCATCATCTAAATCAGCACAGCACAAACTTCAGGTCACTCAAAATAAAATGGTTAGGTTCATGCTGAACCTAGGACCCAGATCACATGTTGGCCAGGAACAACTTCAGTCACTAGGTATGCTCAATGTCTCTGACAGGGCCAAACAAATCAGGATAACTAATGCCTTCAAAATTGTCTATGACAGAGCTCCAGAGTATCTAAAGAATGATTTTGTTAAAGCAAATGAGAGGAGTGGACATAATACAAGAAACATGATGTTTAATTTTAAGGTCCCGAGAATCCAAGGACAGGGTAAGCAAACATTCTTCTTCACTGCCATCAAAGACTGGAACGACCTACCCCAGTCAGTCCGTGAAAAGAGAACACTGTATTCCTTCAGACGTAGCCTGAAGGAACACCTGAACCGGACAGCTGCGAGAAGGGAGCACCAAGCTTATGTCTACTACTAAATACGACATAAGAGATAGACAAACCAAACTGAAATGATTACCGATTACGGATTACTGATATTTACTATAGGATGTAAGGTATCTTAAAATAACCCCCTAGAAATACTTTTTCTAAAGTATCTATTTTTTTTATCCTCCCCTTTTCCCCAGCTAACCTAATCCCACAAGGACCCCAATGGAAATACGCCTAACGGCCTTATTGGGCTATCCTTAGTTGGAATTATGCAAGGCTGGTACATGTCATATTTGTAACAAACTATGTGGTACCAACTCTGTAAATTGCTGACTGAATAAATATTATTATTATTATTATTATTATTACCGGGCCAGCCGTAGTGCCGTGTGCGCGCACGAATTGCGTCCTCTGCGGTTGGTTCTGGTGGGGTGCCCCGAGGCCACTAGGTTCCACCCCCATTAAGATCTTGGGATGGCCTTTGGGTGACAACTGCCCGGGGTTGCCTGGAGCTGGATACCTGGGGATAGTGACCTCCAACGTTGGCAAAAAAATAAAAAATAAAATGCCAGTCTCTCTCTCTCTCAGGCATAAACATACATGTAACAAAAACCTCTTGCGTTAAGAGGTTACCTTTAGGTCGTAAATTTTCAGGTGAACCTGAGGTGAGAAGACAGACTCTCACACACTCTCTTTCTCCCTCATAGAATCAAGTCCTGGCCACCTCGCAGGGATCATAAGATCTGTGTGGTCAGTGTATCTATAAATCTATGTAAATCTCTGGGTGAGGAGAGAGCCTTCCACTCTACTATATCCGTGTCTTACACCTTAGCATATACTTTATTATTTATTTATTTGTTACTTGAGGTCGGACTGCCTAGTAGGAACTGCATAGTCTGTGTAGCCTGTATATATACGTAACTCTATGTAACTCTCCCCACACTGTAACCACTATTAGATCAGACAACTACTCTTGGTGTTCGGTCTGTAATACATTGACGCCTGAATTATTTGACATCCAACCAACACCCAACATTTTCCAAACAATGACCACTAATGGAAAACAAATAAAGGGGTAATTAAAGTTATATTGGTGTTGACCGAGTTCCTCGTGTGGTGGTGGTGTTGGGTGTTTGACTTGTTATAATACTGTATAGTTTGGCCAGGTAGTTTATTGGTATTTAGTTGTCATACAGTTGTATTGTTTTAGATTCAGACATCGAAAAGCACCTTCCCCCCCCCCCCCCCCCCACACACACACACACACATCCCCCCCCCACCTCCCTTCGGCCCATTAGAATGTACCCCGTAACCATTCTTACATGGGACTATTTTTAGGGAGAATGAATAATGTCATACTGAATCTTGCGTATATGTTGCCTTTCGGGGAGTGGTGCATTAATGATTAAATATTATACCAACTAATTTTTTGGCTCGAACGTCCCTTGATTTTGGCCCTGTCACTCTTTCAACTATGGGGGAGGCACTCGCTATAGGCAGTTATTCCTTTTGCCTCCCTCAATCACATAGAAAAAAAAATGTGGTTATATTTGGCATAAACGATGAATACCTATGTCTAGTAGGGAAACACGGTTGTTCTAATAAAAAGCTGCAATAAATATATCCTCACACGATTATACAAAACACAATTATTCATCCGCTTGACACACTTAGAGTTGTATATAAACGGGTGTGTATGACCCAGTAAAGGGGAACCCGGAACCCATCAGGAAGCAGGTTTAAGTCTCTCACAACCGTTGCCACCCACACCACGTCCAAGAGGTAATGACCAAAACGAGGAAGTCCTACAGTTAATGAACTCAATTTTCTCATCCCATTAACACGAGAGAGAGAGAGAGAGAGAGAGAGAGGGAGAGAGAAAGAGAGAGAGAGAGAGAGAGAGAGAGAGAGAGAGAGAGAGAGAGAGAGAGAGAGAGAGATAATATAAAAAACGTACAGAGATAATATATAGATGTGAAATGAATATAAGATAAAATGTAAAGAGGGATAAAATAGGTGATAAGAAATGTACCTCTCTCGGCCTAGCTCTCAATTGTTATGTGCTATATATACAGATACATAGACATATAGATATGATACTGAGTGGCAGAGTGGTCTTGCCACTGGACTGGTAATCCAATGGACCCGGGTTCGAATCCCAATATGTCAATGGGAAGATATTATTGGGATGGCATTTGTGTTGTACCTAGTATCAGTGCATTACCACAGCACACCGAAATGCCCCCCCAAAATACCCTCATTGTTCCCTGATTAAATAGCATTGTATGAATATTCCCATATTCAAAATATGTTACAGGGGGGCAATGCCTAGTGAGTGTATTGCTCAATAGGTGGCGTTCTGAGAGTGAGGGTCCGAGTGTGGGGGACGAGACTGTGAAGCGCAGAGGCGAAGCGGCTTCAGAGATGGAGTTGGGTTCGAGCCTACATGCTTCGCATGTCTCACTCCCTAGACTGGAACAAGACCTCACGGGCCTCACCGTGTTCAGCGGTGTAGTGTAAAGGCTCTCAGCCTATGCCCGAGAGGGAGTAGTTGGAATATAGAAGAACAAAAAAAAATATATATATATATATTGGGAGAGTGAAAGTGAGTGATAGTATGTGGAGTGATTGTAGTATGTGGAGTATGTAGAGTACCGTAAGTATGTGAAGTTTGTGTAGTGTTTGTAGAGTGACTGTGTGGAGAATATGTATATTATAATTATATGGAGTGACTAGTGTGTAGAGTGACTATGTGGAGTGACTGTAGTACATGGAGTACTTGTATTGTATATATGATTGTTTAGAGTGTATATGGAGGGTGTATATGAAGTATGTGGAGTAATTGTAGTATGTAGAGTGACAATGTGGAGTGATTGTGGTATGTAGAGTGAATATATGGTGTATGTGGAGCATATGTGTGGTCTACTGTATGTGGAGTAACTGAAATAGGCTATGTTGAGTGTATGGACAGTGTAGAATGGTGGAGTGATTGTAGTAGGCTATGTAGATTTACGATGTAGGGTATGTGGAGGCGGTGGAATGATTGTAGTATGTGGAGTATGTGTGTAGTATATGTTGGAGACCGAGTTTGGTAACGTTGGGTGACTATGTGGAGTGACTATATAGAGTATATATGGAGTATATGTAGAGACTGGGGTTGGTAGCGTTGGGTGACTATGTGGAGTGACTATATAGAGTATATATGGAGTATATGTAGAGACTGGGGTTGGTAGCGTTGGGTGCCTATGTGGAGTGACTATATAGAGTATATATGGAGTATATGTAGAGACTGGGGATGGTAGTGTTGGGTGACTATATAGAGTATATATGGAGTATATGTAGAGACTGGGGATGGTAGTGTTGGGTGACTATGTGGAGTGACTATATAGAGTATATATGGAGTATATGTAGAGACCGGGGTTGGTAGCGTTGGGTGACTATGTGGAGTGACTATATTAGTCCATGAGCCAGGCCAGATATCGGTACCACCTGGGGTGACTAAACACGAATGGTACTAAAATGTTTATAGAGTGACTGTAAGTACATTAAGATATGATAGCCTTCTCGCACTGGTAGCTTAGTCTAATTTTTTTGATGCAATAGGGGCGCTACCCAAAAATAAAGATTTTTAGCGTGACGCTCGGGGTTTTCCTCATTTTCTTTAAAATCCATCACACAATCATCGCGAAACTTTGAACACCTATGTAGAATTATATTCTCTACCAGAGTTGTTCCTAGGTATTTTTCAAATTTCCTCATATTTCGGAATATACTCTATATTTTGGGTATTTTCCTCTAAATCTAGAATAAATCCTTAAATATGGGGAACATTGAAAAATATATTCTAACAGCTCTTGTAGCTTATTTGATTCTCTACAAGAATTATTCCGATGTGTATTTCAAGTTTCTCCATATTTAGGGGTTTATTTCATATTTGGGGATTTTTGTTATATTTTGGGGATAATTATTATTGGAAGGAGCAAACATATGTAGAGTGGTTTCCATGTAATGTGTTTGTTTGTTCATGGTTTAATGGTGATATTTTTTGCAGGTGTGTGTCGACTGTTTGACGGCAGGATGGAACCATCTGCGAGGAAGAGAGCACGGATCGACTGTATCATCCACTGCTCTGATGATGACAGCGATGCTCTGGTGTCACCACAGGATTTGGACTCCTGGAACACATTGCTCAGGGCTGCAGAAATCAGGCAGCATGATCCAGTCCTGGAAGCAGCCAGGGGCCTTGAAGAAGGAGGAATACCACACATACATTATCACCGTAAATGTCGTAGTCTCTTTACAATGAAGAAGTCACTGGATTCTATCCTTGCCAAGGGTGTCAAGATAGAATCAGCAAGCGTCGACCCCAGGAGGAGGGCATCAAGGGATGCCCCTAGTACTAGCAGGGGGTATGCCAAAGTATGTATCTTCTGCGAGAAGTCAAGCAAGTACATAAAAACAACAAAGACAAGGGAGCCACTCATACAGTGTGTTGAGCTACGAGCAGATGAGAAGATTCGCAGAGCAGCAATAAGGAAACTCAACCAGAGAATCCTTGGTTTAGTTAGCAGAGACCTTGTTGCTGCAGAGGGTCACTACCACAAGTCGTGCTACAAACTCTTCACAAAAGATGATTTCCCAGCGGCCGCCAGGTGCAGGTGAAAATCAGGAAGAAAGCGAGGAAGCACGCTACGAAGAGGTTGAGACAGAAGCCCTCGAGGAACTCTGCTTGTATATAAGGACCAAATTATTCCCCAACCCAGAGGTTCTGCCTATGACAAACCTCACATCTAGGCTTGAGAGATCCATGATGTCCCGTGGTATTATCCAACTGAAACCAGCGACAAAGAAACATGTTCGCCGAAAGATTGAAACCGAGTTTGGAGAATCACTACGCTTTGTCCCAGATGAGAAAGGAAAGCTTCTAATCTATCCACGCAGCCTCTAAATGGACGACCTTGCCCGGCAAGCACACAAAATGGCAAAAGACCTGCAAGAAGCAAGAGCAGCTAACTCTGAAGATGTCTTAACCAAAGCAGGAATGCAGCTGAGGAATGAGATCAATAAACAAGATGTGAGTCAGCCATGGCCTCCCGATACAGATGAGAATGTCATTCCTGCAGCAGTCACTCAATTCCTGCACACCCTGCTGACAGGAGAGTGTGAGTGTGAAACTCCCTCTGAAAGAGCTCAACGTCTTGCCACTTCCTTTGGCAGTGACTTGGTCTTTGCTGTTACCAGTGGCAAGACAAAACCACCCAAGCACGTACTGCTGACCAATCCTGTAAAGTCTTTGACAGGAAACACAGAACTGATCCGAACTCTGAATCGTCTTGGTCACTGTGTGTCTTACTCAATGTTTGAGGAGATCGATACAGCCCTTTGTATCCAGAAGCTGGAATGCTCAAAGGATGACATTCCACTGCCAGCAAACATCTACCCTGGCGTGTTCACAACCCTGGCCTGGGATAACATTGACCGACTTGAAGAGACCCTAAGTGGAGCAGGTACTTCTCATAGAGTCAATGGCATTGCTGTCCAGTCCAAGGTTGCAGGCTCTGTGCCAGAGAAAGTCCTGCCAGAGATTACCAAGTCCAAGATAAGAAGCATCACTCAGACATCATCAATGCTGCCAATATACAATGTTGGGCGGCGGGCAGGGCCACCTAGGATTGAGACTGCGTATGTCGACACTACCAAGGAAGTCCAGGATTCAAAGACAAAGAACCATATCTGGCTTCTTACTCGAATGGTAGACCATGAGGACCAGTCCATCAGCAGTTGGACTGGGTTCAACATCAAAATGCGCAGAGACATTGCAGTGGTTCAGGACACTGTAAGCTACCTGCCCACTATCAATGCTCCCGCAACAGAAATGTCCACCGTTAATGAAATCTTGGAACAAACGCATGCTATCATGCAGTCCTTACAGCTTAACAAGATTGTGTGCGTGTTTGATCAAGCACTCTATGCCAAAGCTGCCGAAGTTATCTGGAAACAAGAGAAGTTCAAGAACATTATCATCAGGGTGGGCGTCTTCCACACAATCTGTAATCTCATCTCCACGATAGGAAAGAGGTTTCAAGATGCAGGTCTTAGAGATCTGTGTGTGGAATCAGGTATCATCGCAGAAGGATCAGTGTCAGGAGTGATGAACGGCAAGAGGTACAACAGAGCAGTGAGACTACACAAGCTCGTGTATGAAGCACTGATGAGGCTTGCATGGAAAGGCTTCCTTTCATGGCTAGAAGAAAACCATTCAAGGGACATACACCATCTAGATGAAACACTGACAGGACATCAAACAGCTTTCACAGCAATGTGTCTCAGGGACTCTTTCAAGAGCTGATGGAGAGTGAATCATGCACACATATCATGAAGCTTTTCCAAGTTTATCTTGAGACCCTCAGAGATGAACACAACCTCTCAGCATTCTGGGTGTCATACCTGGCCATGGTTGAGATCATGCTGGACTTAATTCGAGCCTCCAGAGAAGGCAACTGGATGCACCACCTAGGAGCAATCCGACAGATGATACCGTGGTGTTTTGCCTATGACAAAGTGAACTATGCCCGGTTCCTAACCTACTACTATGCCTTGATGTCTCGACTGCCCATTGAACACCCAGAGGTCCATGAACACTTCATGCAAGGTGGCTTTTCGGTCCAGATCGGTAGCAAGAATCCCTTTGGACGGATCCCTGTGGACCAGACAATCGAAGAGACGATCAACAAAGACACCCAGACACCAGGGGGCACAAAGCCTGAAAGGCGGAGCTGTCGCCAGGTACTACCTGACATCGGAGTATCGCAGCAGGTACTTAAGGCAGCTCAGGACTATGGTAGTAGGCCAAAAGTATACTGACTTCAGCCACCCAGACCTACAGATGCCCAGGATTAGAAGAGATGAGGCCGATGTCCAATCTTTAGTTCAACTGATGGAGACCAGCTGGTTGAACCCCTTCAACGCAGAGCAAGAAGATCTTGTCAGTTTGTCAACTGCGACTATGGCACCACCAGAAGTTGTCAAAGACCTTCTAGGGGCCTACAGAATAGGAGAGGATGCATATCAAGCCTTCAAGGAAGAGCGCCTGGAGATCGATACGCCAACTATACAGTTTCATGACACGATGACGAAGACGAAACTGAGAACGTTCACTAACATCAGAATGAAGCCACGCTCACAAGACCATGCCAAGGAGGTTATCTTAAAGGCCTGACAGGAACCTATTTGGCCAGATGATCCTTGTTGCCGAGAACAGAAAGCTCAAAATGAGTGATGTCTTGGCTCATCCCCTGGGGCCTTTGCCTTGGGCACTTGCCAGCGGTGATGGGTCTCTCCGCAAGACCCCAAGGCTGCCCTCGCAAAGGAGTTAGAGAGGAATGTTTCTCCTGAAGAAGTGATACCCGAGCCCTCTGCTACCATAATTGATGGGATGAGCCTGGTCCACAAAACTGAGGGGAGACGACAAAACTTTTTCACAGCTTGCAGGTACAGCACTGAGCCACGCTGTTCATGAAGGTGCTAAGAGCAGGCGCATTGATGTTGTGTTTGATATCTACAAGGAGACATCCATCAAGGATGCAGAACGAGCCAAAAGAAGTGCAGGCACAGGAATTCATTTCAAGTACATTCAACCTGGGCACAACATCCAGCAGTGGAGTAAGTTACTCGGTAGTTCCTCCAACAAGGCAAGTCTTATCAAGTTCTTGGTAGAAGAATGGAAGGCACAGGGAGAAGCTCAAGGACAAGGAGCTGTATGTCAACATGTGAGCAGCGCTGCTTCAAGATCACCAAAGAGCAGTGGGGAAGAGGGCTCCTGAGCTTAAGTCACCTCAAGAAGAAGCAGACACACGCCTTCTTCTCCATGCACTTCATGCAGCAGAATCTGGGAACAAGTCTGTCATCATCACTGCAGAAGATACAGACGTCATGGTGTTGTGTCTTGGCATGTGCCACAAGATCCCATTCCCATCTGTTCCAGAAGTGCGGGACGAAGAAACCGGACAAGATTCCTGGATATCACCACACTGAGCCGCACACTGGGAGGCAGCGTGTGTGATTCATTGATTGGTATGCATGCCTTTACAGGCTGTGGTATCGTCAGTGCATGCGCTGGCCGAGGGAAGATGACGACACTCAAGCAGGTGAAGATGGACAAGACATACCAGCATGCTTTTCACGAACTTGGACGCTCATGGGAAGTGTCTCCTGAACTCTTTGAGAAGCTACAGGAACATCACCTGCCACATGTACCTACCATCTACCCACACAACTATGGTACACAGCTTCGGTATGAGCTGTTCTGTGCAAGACGTGGAGAGGTAGAGTCAAGTCAACTCCCTCCTTGTGAGGACTGCCTCTTCATGCATGCACTGCGTGCAAACTACCAGGCAGCGATCTGGAGGAGAAGTCTTCAGAGCCAGCCATTTGTTGCGAACCCAACAGACTGCGGTTGGATGACAGTTGAGGACGGTAAGCTTGCCGTCAACTGGATGCGAGGCTCACCAGCACCAGATGCTGTTATGCAGCTACTGTCTTGCAAGTGTGTGCGGTCATGCGAACTCCCTAAGTGTACTTGCCTCAGCAATGGTCTAAAATGCACGGACATGTGCAGGTTACAGACATGTCAGAACAAGGCTATTGAAGAAGAGCCGGTGGCACAACAGTCAGATTCCGAGTCTGACGTAGATGATATTTAGGAGTAGTAATTTGCCATAATAGTATGTACAAGCCCATGGCATGCTTAGTGTGTATTTACAGGACTTGTATTAAATGTGACAATTACTATATGCATTTTGTTGACATTTAGGCATTCCTGTCCCCAAATTTGACATTTTAAAAAAATTCGGAATTTTCGGTAGGGTATGTCTATTCAACAAGTGATAACGACCATTAAGCTACCAATGTGCAAGGGCTATCATATCAAAACATAAACTAGAGACATGTAGCAAGCTAAAAACACCTAAGAGAATTAGTCACCCCGGGTGGTACCGATATCCCAAAATTCGGGTCTTGGCTCATGGACTATATAAAGTATATATGGAGTATATGTAGAGACCGGGGTTGGTAGCATTGGGTGACTATGTGGAGTGACTATATAGAGTATATATGGAGTATATGTAGAGACTGGGGTTGGTAGCGTTGGGTGACTATGTGGAGTGACTATATAGAGTATATATGGAGTATATGTAGAGACCGGGGTTGGTAGCGTTGGGTGACTATGTGGAGTGACTATATAGAGTATATATGGAGTATATGTAGAGACCGGGGTTGGTAGCATTGGGTGACTATGTGGAGTGACTATATAGAGTATATATGGAGTATATGTAGAGACTGGGGTTGGTAGCATTGGGTGAATATGTGGATGACTATATAGAGTATGTAGAGACTGGGGTTGGTAGCGTTGGGTGACTATGTGGAGTGACTATATAGAGTATATATGGAGTATATGTAGAGACTGGGGTTGGTAGCGTTGGGTGACTATGTGGAGTGACTATATAGAGTAAAAGGAAATCAAGCAACAACAGATCTAGTGACCCTTCTAGGTTGCTTGTCCTCCAAAACACTGAGGATCAAGTGTCCAAACAGTGGTTTAGAGTGGGTAAGGGAACATTGGAAAGGGAATTACTGCCCTGGAACTAATGTCCGTGGCAGGATTAGGAAGTTAGTAGAGGACAGATGGGTTAGTAACTGAGAGGGGGATAAAATAAAGTTATTCATTTACAAACGCAGTCAGTCGCGGGTTTGATGAGAGATATTTGTCTAGGCGGAGTTTAAATGAATCAACGGTGATGCAGTCTATAACGTTTCGGGGAAGCCCATTCCACAAGTTGACAACTCGATTGAAGAAGAAATTCTTAGATTCGTGCGAGTTAAAAGATTTACCAATAATTTTGCAACCGTTTCCCCCGCGTGTAATTAGATTGGTCGATAGTGAAGTACTTACTACACTTCATATTGTCGATGCCTTTGATGATTTTGAGCACTTGAATTAAGTCACCTCTTAATCTGCGCTGGGTTAAAGGAAATAGATTTAATTCTCTAAGACGGTCTTCGTATGGTTTGTTCTTTAGGCTAGGTATCATTTTGGTAACTCTACGTTGAACTCGTTCTAGCTTGTTATATGTCTTTTTGGTAATAAGAGACTGGGGTTGGTAGCGTTGGGTGACTATGTGGAGTGACTATATAGAGTATATGTAGAGACTGGGGTTGGTAGCGTTGGGTGACTATGTGGAATGACTATATAGAGTATATGTAGAGACTGGGGTTGGTAGCGTTGGGTGACTATGTGGAGTGACTATATAGAGTATATGTAGAGACTGGGGTTGGTAGCGTTGGGTGACTATGTGGAGTGACTATTGAGTATATGTAGAGACTGGTGTAGCATTGGGTGACTATGTGGAGTGACTATATAGAGTATATGTAGAGACTGGGGTTGGTAGCGTTGGGTGACTATGTGGAGTGACTATATAGAGTATATATGGAGTATATGTAGAGACTGGGGTTGGTAGCGTTGGGTGACTATGTTGGAGTGACTATATAGATTATATAGTATATGTAGAGACTGGGGTTGGTAGCGTTGGATGACTATGTGGAGTGACTATATAGAGTATATGTAGAGACTGGGGTTGGTAGCGTTGGGTGACTATGTGGAGTGACTATATAGAGTATATGTAGAGACTGGGGTTGGTAGCGTTGGGTGACTATGTGGAGTAATATAGAGTATGTAGAGACTGGTTGGTTGCGTTGGGTGACTATGTGGAGTGGCTATATAGAGTATATATGGAGTATATGTAGAGACTGGGGTTGGTAGCGTTGGGTGACTATGTGGAGTGACTATATAGAGTATATATGGAGTATATGTAGAGACTGGGGTTGGTAGCGTTGGGTGACTATGTGGAGTGACTATAATTATAGAGTATATAATTATGGAGTATATATATGTAGAGACTGGGGTTGGTAGCGTTGGGTGACTATGTGGAGTGACTATATAGAGTATATGTAGAGACTGGGGTTGGTTGCGTTGGGTGACTATGTGGAGTGACTATAATTATAGAGTATATAATTATGGAGTATATATATGTAGAGACTGGGGTTGGTAGCGTTGGGTGACTATGTGGAGTGACTATATAGAGTATATGTAGAGACGGGTTGGTTGCGTTGGGTGACTATGTGGAGTGACTATAATTATAGAGTATATAATTATGGAGTATATATATGTAGAGACTGGGGTTGGTAGCGTTGGGTGACTATGTGGAGTTTATATGTATGTAGTATGTAGAGTGCTAGAAGTAGAGTATATATATATATGTATGTATAGATTATGTAGAAACCGTGTTGGTAGCGCGGGTGAGGCGAGGGGAGGGTACCAGCAGAAGTTTGGTCTAAAAAGGCTTTGTTGAGGAACTTTCCGGCTCGGTAATATGGACTCCAGGGGGAACTGAAGGACCCCAGGGGGAAAAAAAACAAAATTGTTAGGAAAGAATACAATATTAGGCACGGGGCCACTTTGGTTCCATTATGAATACTGGGCTGACTTTATGCTACTTTATTGGGGTTGTTACTAAAGTTTTATTGTTTAACTTTATATTTAACTTATTTATATTATATGTTTATTAATATTGTTTTGTTTACTTTGGTTCCATTATGAATACTGGAGCTGACTTTATGGTACTTTATTAGGGCTATTAACTAAAGTTAAGTTATTTAACTTTAAATTGTATTTTTCATATATACAGTATATATATATATAATTATATATATATATATATATATATATATATATATATATATATATATATATATATATATATATATATATATATACAGTATGTATAATATATATCCATTCTATATCCACTAGGTATCTGTCCATCCAATTAATTCCACCTTAATAATTGATCAGTGTTGACCACGATACATTAATCACGTTGACATATGTTAATAAAAACTCACCAACCCAACATTAATGTGATTAGTTCAGCTGCTTATGATCTATAGTAAAGTTAATTCAATAATTCGTGGAAAATACAATATGACAATTTTTTGTGGCATACCATCATCACATCATCAGTTCATCTTCATGCTTCTCTCACGAATCGTTAATCACCACATCACACCATCATCACACCAGCCCTCCATCACCATCATCACCATCATACTATCACCATCATCACATCAGTTCATCTTCATGCTTCTCTCACGAATCGTTCATCACCACATCACACCATCATCAACACCAGCCTTCCATCACCATCATCACATCAGTTCATCTTCATGCTTCTTTCATCAATTCTTCATCACCATATCACACCAACATCAGTCCAACACTACCATCACCATCAATCCTTTACCACGATCATATCATACCATCACCACATCATCACACTAGTCCAGTGGTTCTTAACCTTTTTAACACCGCGCCCCCCTTTGGTCAGGACTGTATTCATGATGCCCCCCCCCCCCCCACGCCTCTATTTTTTGTATCCATTCCATATGGATGCTTAAGAAGCAAGATACTGTAAAAAGGGCGAAAAATTAACCAATCTGCATGCAAGTATTAACATTGATTAATGTTTTTATGTCAACACTACATGTGGTTGCTCGGAATGACGGTTGGTAATTTTTCCTATCAAAGTTTCTTATTTATATATCTTTGGGATTACCCTGTATGCATTTGAATGGCCTAGCCCTATTTTGAACTTTTATTACCCCACGGCCCCCCTAGCATTGTCAAACGCCCCCTAGCCCCCCCCCCCCCTTCCCCCGGCTAAGAAACGCTGCACTAGTCCATCTCCAAGCTTCTCTCACCAATACTCCATCACCACATCACCACCATCATCACCAATCCTCCACTCCCACCATCACCATCAATCCGTCACCACTACCACCATCACCACCAATCCTCCCTTCCCACCACCATCATCTCCACCAATCCTTCACCCCCACCACCACCTCCACCTTCACAATTCCTCGACCCCCACCACCACCACCACCACCACCAATTCTCCATCTCTTTGTGCCCCCATCAGTGCCACCCCACTAGCCAGAATTATTATATAGGTCATACCGAGGGTGACATACTGCCAGAACTGATATATGATATAATATTCCATCACTTGCCAAAATAGATAGGCAAGGATTTATGGCCGTTTATTTGCGAGGATAGGATAGCAGATATTATGGGGAGATGGTTCACTTTTTGGTATATTTTTTCATTTATTTATTATTTTTCTAGTTTCCTCCCTAGACCTCCATCAAACTATATAAAACAAACCCAGGATCCCCTTTCAAGATATATGTGTACATTTTTCGGTAGAAAAAATTCCCGGCCGAAGGCCGATTCCTCCCAAAATGACAGGTTCGCTATCGCTCGCCAGGAAATAATTGACATATAAATGTCACGAAAGGTCTAAATATTGACCAAGAAATGGGGTGAAAGCTCTCAAAATCGCCAAACTAATGGAACGAACATCTTAAAATCTCAAAACTAATGTGGCTAAACATGAGGGAGAATGATTATACTATAGGCCAAGGGTTCCCAACCTGGGGTACATGTACCCCCAGGGGTACATTTGCACTTCTCAGGGGGTACATAGGGGTCTGAGAGAATAATCATAGTGTACAAAACATGGTGTTCTAATCTACAGGCAGATTGCACAAAGTTGTGTTTTTATCAATTTCCTCATTTCAGTAGGCCTAAGCAAAACTTATATTAAAATTGGCAAGAATGTAGTTACCGGGTGGACCGCCCGCCTTACACTATGCGGACGCACGCAATCATGTTCCCGTCTATTTTGACTGCCTGGGGATACAATAATAGGTTGAAGGGGGGGCTTTGCCCCCTTCACCCAACATGACTTATTGTCATCATCATATATATTGCCAGCAGGGGTCAAATAGCAGAACAAATATACGGGAGCTTAACCGCGAGCGATCAACCTATGTAAACATGACGACCGTTCGGACCTACACCCGGATACTCTACATCCTTCCTTTAAAATTATATCAGTGAGGTGACTATTCCATTTTTTTCACTATTATGTGACTTCCTGCGGCCCACAATCTGCATTGGACGTGAAACAATCAGGTATGTATACCAACTCGAGACAGCGGCAGTACCTCCCGATAATGTCCGAGTACAGTATGTGACAGATCAAAATATTTTATAAAGTCACCTAGTTCAGTTTATTGATATCAATAATAAGATCCCTATGCAGTCTACACATACATATTTCATAATAAAATAATTTAAAATTAACATAATTTTATCCATTTTTATCCTAAATTGTTAGGGGTACATGGGTACCTATCAGAATGCCCGAGTGGTACAGAGGAACAAAAAGGTTGGGAACCCCTGCTATAGGCCATACCAAGGGTGACAGACTGCCAGTACTGATATATGATAAAATAACCCATCACTTGCAAAAAGAGATAGTCAAAGATTTATGGACGTTTATTTACGAGGATAGACTGACAGTCATTCACCCCTTCTGTACCAGCGACGTCTTTTTAGTTATATTGTGCTATATTTAGACGAATGTGTACAGTTTAAAAAGGATCTGTAGTAGTAAAAAGGGTTAAGTGAGATCGGTCGAAGCCTGTTTATTGCTGGAGGCCCTTTTCAAACTCAATACAATCGGTTAATAGTTGCCAGAATATAATGCAAAATACGTTGCCGGTACAGAAGGATTAAGGGGAGGGGAGGGGGAGGGGGGTGTTCTGGACCGTCTTCTCCCTATGTTTAACCTAATTAGTTTTGAGATGTTAAGGCAGTCACTCCTTTAATTTGGCGATTTTAAGACCTTTTCGTGCCATTTAGGTTTCGATTTTGATGGAGGTCTAGGGAAGACATTATAAATTATAAATACAAAATGAATATACAAAAACATAAAAAACATCCACCGCCAAAGCCAGCACAACAACTACAGTGACTTAGCGCATTCGGTCGCCGTGATCGTGTGTGTGTGTGTGTGTGTGTGTGTAAGGGGGTTGCACACACACACACAGACGATACATTGCGTTGAAAACTGAGGCAATTCATGTCACCCTGATTGCAAATAAAGATTGCTTCATCTCTCTGGCGTAACTTGCAACCTTGATTTTTTTTTTTTGTATCTTTTTTTTTAGGGGATATTTTCCCTTCAGCGGTGTTTTTCTCTGCATTCCCTTCTCCCTCATATTTAGTCCCTTTACTCTTACGGTTGCTATATCTTGTAGGATTAGGTCCTGGCCACCTTGCAGGGATCGTAAATTCTGTGTGGCCAGTGTATCTATGTAAGTCTATCTAAATTCTCTCTCTCTTTGTCTCTCTCTTACACACACACACACACACACACCAAACAAGCCCCAGGCAGTCCTACAAAGTCCCTTTCAAGCCCCCACCCACGTCAAGCCAAGGCACACACACACACAACTAAAACACACAAAAACAAACCCCACTGTCACGGGTCAGACCGTGACTGTGATTATATACTATAGGGTTAGATATATTTCTCAAGCGCGGGAAAAATTGGGGAGGCGGGAACAGCTGTAGAGAAAGGGAGAGGTGAGGGGTGGAGGCACGGCCATAGGCCTGTGTACCGCTAGGCACCTCGCGTACATGTGTGCGTGTGTGCGTTCTTGCTTGTGAGCGAGGGTAGGCCGCCGTTACGCGTACATGTGTGTGTGCGTTCATGTTGTAGGCGTGGTCATAGGGAGTGTCCAGTCTTTTCATTGGCACCAAATTCAAAATGTGATGGGGGAGGGGAAAACCGAGGTTATAAAGGGGGCAGGAATGCCCAGGACAGGCCTTATTCTCCTCCTGCCCGACCCCAACGAGATAGTCCAATTTTGTTGTGCCCGCGATGAATGGGTCGGCAGGGCTGCGAGGGCACCTCGTGCCCTAATTCAACCATAATCAAGTGAGTCCGATTCAGTTAGACAAGTGTCAACGTTGATTGAGATATCCAGAGTGATGTCTGGTGGTGAGAGTGATGTGTGGTGGTGTGCTTGTGTGCGTTGGCCAGTCACCAGGACTGTGCCAGACCGTGCACATGGCCAAGGTTGTGACGCCGACCGAATTAGCTTATGCTATGGCCGAGAATGGCAGGTGTAAGCATGACCCCACAGAGGGCTTGCTAAAGGCTAGGGATGCCCAGGGCGACACAGTTCCTGCGGCGATATCCCACTGATTTAGCTATGCACGTGGCCAGGGGTGTGTGTGGATGTGTGCGGGTGTGGTGAGTGACGCCGTAACGCTTAACCCCACAGAGGGTGAGGTTACCGCTAGAGGATTGTCGGCTTGAAGGTCTTGTCGTACTGCCCGTTTTGAGACTTTAATTAGACAACTCTCATTAGTCTAGCGAGTCACGTGTGTGTGGATGTGTGCGGGTGTGTGAGTGACGCCGTAGCATCTTAACCCCACAGAGGGTGATGGTTACCGCTAGAGGGTGTCGGCTTGAAGGACTTGTCGTACTGCCCGTTTTGAGACCCTTTAATTAGGCAACTCTCATTAGTCTAGCGAGTCACGTGTGTGGTGTGTCGGTGAGTGACGCCGTAGCTCTCAACCCCACAGAGGGTGAGGTTACTGTTAGAGGATGGTCGGCTTGACTCCCTAGGACTTGTCGTACTGCCCGTTTTGAGACCCTTTAATTAGGCAACTCTCATTAGTCTAGCGAGTCACGTAACCGAGGTGAGGAGGTGAGAGAGAGAGAGAGAGAGTGATGAGTGTGATTGACGGGTACTGTGAGTGTGGGAAAATCTCGTACCTTATTCGATCATGCGGTCATTTGCTGGGCTAGACGATTTCAGTAACACAGTAGACTAAAGGGTTGGTTGATGTGAGATTTCGTGTGACAAGCAGTAATCAGTATAATGATTTGGGGTAATCTTAGGGGTAGTTATAATACTGGGTAATTGTATTTAGGTAAGTGGATTAGATAAGTGGGTTAGATTGAGTGGCTGAGTGTGTGAATGAAATTGTCTCTTTGATAAATGCAATTTCAGTGTCGCTATTCAATAAAACCATTTTAGTAGGAATGTTTGTTTCTTTAATTCTTACTAACTTTAAGAATATAATTATTATCAATATATACCTATCATTACAATTAATCCGTGTACTCTATTATCCCGCAAGCTGGGAACTGCAATTTTCTTTTCAAATATATTACTGCATCGAGTCAGTATAGATATAAATGTATAGCATGTTCTGGGACTTTTGTTGCCATAATTTCACAAGGGATATTTGTCTATTTTTGATCTAAAGTAACGACACTATCAATTATAGGTTTATTTCCTAGATAATGGGCAAGTGTTACAGTAACCTATTAGTCTTATGATCTATTACAATTGGCGATCTGGACAGGATTACTATTACAATTGGCACCGGGCATGATCTATTACACCCACAAAACCCCTCTCAAGCCAAGCCCCCTCCAAGCCCCGGTGGTCTATGCGCCTGTTGGAATATGAGCATCAATTAACCGCGAGAAAGCCGATCTAATATTGGCGGCCGTGTTTACCGCCGGTGGGAGTCGGCACTTACGGCTGTGGGGTGGGGGGAGAGAGAGAGAGAGGGAGGGAGGGAGGGAGGGAGTATATGAGAAGGAGAGAGGGGAAGGGATGTAGAGAGAAAGAGAGAGAGAGACGGCTGAAAGAGAAAGCAGTATCGTGTAAGGTGATTGGCTCTGTGTGAAGGCATGTGTGAAGAATGAATTGGCTCGTTAGAGCGAGAGTGAGTGTGTATGTATGTGCATGTGTGTGTATGTATGTGAATGTGTGTGTGTGTGTGATTATCTTCCCTTGTGGACGTGTTGTTACCGTTCAAGCTGCTCTTTGTATGTAAGTGTGTATGCATGTATGTATGTATGTATGTATGTATGTATATGTATCTCACTTGACGCCGGATCTCCCACCGTCAACAGCTTCGCAATCGCCACTGAGAAAACTCGATCCTAATTTGAGTATTTCATATCCCTATTCCCTTTATTCATTGCATGAACAGTAGTTAAGTGCTTGTTTAACCTCCACATAGTTCTGTAGTTGCCGTGCACGTTATTTTATTGCTTTTCTGACTGATAAACATTGTTGTTAGTAACCTTTGACTGATAACTTTGTTTATCTAAATATAATCCTGCTCGACTAGCCTACAGTGACACCAGCGCCATCTGTTGATACAGTATATTAACCCCTTGTGTGCAGTTACACTTTATTCTTATATAATCTCTATTTGGTTAATTGTATATTTAGTTTCATATTCTATTATATATATATATATATATATATATATATATTTGTTTTGCTTTTTTTAGGTAGGTTATCACCCCCTGGTAGCCTATTTCTTCTTATTTCTTAATTTTTTTTTTCGGTTAGTCTAGGACTCCAGGCTATCATTTGGTGGCCTATTTCTGCGTACTTCAATTTTTAAATTTTCAGTTAGGCTATCACCGCTGGTGGCCTATTTCTGCGCACCAGTATTTCATAATTTTTGTTTTCGGTTATTTTTGTTTTCGGTTAGGATAGGCTATCACCCCTGGTGGCCTATTTCTGTTTAAATAAAAATAACATTGTTTTCGGTTCGGCTATCACTGCGTATTTAAATTTAATTTTGTTTTGTTTTAATTTTCGGTTAGGCTATCACCGCTGATAACCTATTTGTGCATATTTCAAAAATTTTGTTTTCGGTTAGGCCTATTTAAGTAAGCGAAGCGACCTGAAGTGAAGTGAGCGAAGTGTTTTTAAAGTGAGATAAGTGTTTTTAAAGTGATTTAAGTGTTTTTAAAGTGAGTTAAGTGTTTTTAACCCTCTCACATCCGGATGCGATTTTTGAGCCTATTAGGGATACTTTAAATCCTTTGTTACCGTCAGGGGTATCTATAAACCTTTAGTTTGTTTACTTCAACCTCTGCAGTTGTCTTTGAGTTAGCTGTGGGCAGAAAACAAATTTTGGAGAGGTAATTATAACAGTGAGAGTATTCTATTTCTTATTGCTAATCTGGCAACCTCTGCGTCCTATAGTCGTGAGAGGGTTAAGTGAGTGAAGTGATCTGAAGAAAGTGATCGTCACCATGCCTCGTGCCTGTACGAACTGCGCCGGTAGATTTGGTGCTTCCATGTTTGCTCCTGCCGATCCACAAGTCTGCCGATTCTGCCAGCAACGAGAGGATTTGACAGCGAAATTGGATGAAGCCCACAACAAGATCAACGCCCTCACCGGGAAGCTGGAATCACTCCAAGAGCTTGTAACACTCAACGTTGTAGTATCACTAACTCCAATTGTTTCAACTCCAGCATCTACCACCGCCCCAATGTCATCTGCCAACAATCCAACACCTGCAGTAGCCACTGCAGCAGATGCTTCTGATGAACCTGAGCCGACATCAAACCAGGACAGCTGCCCTGTTCACCTTAGTCTCTCCCCCACTCCTCATGCAAGAAGCCTGCTAGCACGAACAGTACCAACCCCTCGCCCCCGTTCTAACCACTCCTCTCCCCAACCTGTACGCAGAGTCTCGCCACCACAGGTTTCCGGATTTACACCAGTGAGGAACGGTGCACGACCAACGCAGAAAAGGTCTCATCTACTAGTCACAATGTCAAACAGATTTGAGATCTTGGTAGAGATGGAAGACGAACCAGAAGAGACCAGGCTCGTTGGGGATTCCATCCTACAAGGACAGGTCGAAGAGTTCTGTGACAGAGTCCCAAATCGACGAAAAAGGTTTTGCATCCCAGGAGCTGGACTGGACGACATTGTGGAAGCCTTCGAAGATACCACAAAGGATGCAAACGAAAATACCCTTTTATCATCCATGCTGGTTCAAATGACGTCATGCGCACCAGATCCGAAGAGTTGATGGAAAAATATCGCAAGATGATCCAGCACTACATAAACAAGTCAAGGAATATCATCATCTCAGGCATTCTCCCCAAGATCAACGCACCTGACAAATTCTACGACAAGGCCTTCAGCACAAATAGCCGACTAAAATATTTGTGTCTGAAGGAAGAAGTTGAATTCATCAACCTCTGGGATAATTTCTATAACCAGCGTACTCTGTTCCGCAAGGATGGCACCCATCTAAACCCTGTGGGTTTAGCACGCATGGGTCGTCTCCTACACGAAGCAGTCCGCAGCCATGGATCAAAAAACGCCATCTGAGAAGAAGCAGCAGTGACATAAATCATCTAACGCCAAGCAAAAAACAGAGGCAACCGAGGACCACCGGCGATAAGGACCGAAGACAGCGAGGACAGAGGACAGCCATGAACATAAATGTAGATCCGACAAGAACCAAAAATATTATTAAAGAGCGTTCTGTGAGTTCTAAAATAACAAATTTAAAGGTTTTCTATGCAAACCCTCGTAGCATACGCAATAAATGTTCAGATTTAGAGGAGCTAGTGTTTACAGAAAATTATGATGTGATTGGCATAACAGAATCTTGGCTCAATACAGAAGATAGAGACTTTTTAGCAGAATATTCACTTCCCGGTTATGTAATGTTTGAGAAAAGCCGAATAAATAGAAATGGAGGTCTGATACAATCTCGCCTAGAGTTCTAAAGGAAGCTAAGGATGAGCTCTCCAAACCACTGACATTACTATTCAATAAATCCTTGCAGTCTGGAACTATGCCTGATCAGTGGAAGCTAGCCAACGTAACGCCGATATTAAAAAAAGGCAGCAAATCCCTACCCAGTAACTATCGTCCAATTAGCTTAACCTCAGTTATATGTAAAATGCTAGAAACGGTCATATGAGACAGACACGTAAATCACTAAGAGGAAAATAACATACTTAAAGATACTCAACACGGCTTTCGTAAAAAACGTTCCTGTTTAACAAACCTCTTAGACTTCTTCCACGATATCCTTAACCTCTATGATGAGAGTAAAGCTGTAGATATTATATACCTTGATTTTCAAAAGGCCTTTGACTAAGTTCCCCACAAACGTTTACTGCTAAAACTAAAAGCGCATGGAATACAAGACGGTGTGCTGAAATGGTTAGAAAATTGGCTCAGCGACAGAAAGCAAAGAGTAGTCATAAACGGTGAGGCATCTAAATGGACCAATGTAAGTAGCGGGGTACCCCAGGGATCGGTACTAGGACCAATTCTCTTTCTAATTTACATCAACGACATAGATGAGGGTCTCACCTGTACAATCTCAAAATTTGCTGACGATACAAAAATTGCAAATAGCGTACTCTCCAAAGAACAAGTTAACGATATGCAACACAATCTAGATAAATTGTCATGTTGGGCCCAAATTTGGCAAATGAGTTTCAATGCGGACAAATGTAAAGTACTACATATCGGATACCTAAATGAGAAAGCAAACTATTCGATGAATGGCACTCAGCTTAAGAATGTAAACAGAGAAACTGATCTGGGAGTAACAATATCGAGTAACCTAAAACCGAGTCAACAATGTTCAGAAGTTGTTAAGAAGGCAAACAAAATAATTGGCTTTTTAGGCAGGTCATTTGAGCATAAATCCAAAGAAGTTATCCTAACCCTTTACAATTCCTTAGTCCGCCCTCTTCTGGAATACTGCGTTCAATCCTGGTGCCCTTATTACCAAAAAGATATAAACAAGCTAGAACGAGTTCAACGTAGAGTTACCAAAATGATACCTAGCCTAAAGAACAAACCATACGAAGAGCGTCTTAGAGAATTAAATCTATTTCCTTTAACCCAGCGCAGATTAAGAGGTGACTTAATTCAAGTGTTCAAAATCATCAAAGGCATCGACAATATGAACTGTAGTAAGTACTTCACTATCGACCAATCTAATTACACCCGGGAAAACGGTTGCAAAATTATTGGTAAATCTTTTAACTCACACGAATCTAAGAATTTCTTCTTCAATCGAGTTGTCAACTTGTGGAATGGACTTCCCCGAGACGTTATAGACTGCAGCACCGTTGATTCATTTAAACTCCGCCTAGACAAATATCTCGCATCAAACCCGCGACTGACTGCGTTTGTAAATGAATAACTTTATTTTATCCTCCCCTCAGTTACTAACCCATCTGTCCCCTACTAACTTCCTAATCCTGCCACGGACATTAGTTCCCTTTCCAATGTGCCCTTACCCACTCTAAACCACTGTTTGGACACTTGATCCTCAGTGTTTTGGAGGACAAGCAGCCTAGAAGGGTCACTAGAACTGTTGTTGCTTGATTTCCTTTGTACTCATTTGTACTCTTTTGTACTCCTTTATGTATTATGTGTGTGTCTGTTAGCCAGGCCTTGGGGACTTGTAACCGATTAAATTTTGTTTTGTGTGTGCGTTGATGTGCTTGTGTATGGTATGTGTATATATTAGGTATATGTGTGAGGGGGGGGGGGGGGTTCCTTTACTTATTGGGTGTACGTGTGTGTACCTATGTATGTTTTGTGTGTGTGTTCGTGTGTTTGCGTATATTTGCGTATCGGGGGTGGAGGGCCTGTTGTGTGTGTGTGAGTTTGACGAATGTTTGTGATTAACACGCATGTGGCATGATTGCTCTGTGTTGTTAAACCGATGACTCCATTCGACTGTATATGTGTATGTAAGTTAAATTGAAGGTCACTATACTAATCGTGTGTGTGTGTGGGGGGTGGGGGGGTGGGGGGGGGGGGTGTATCCCATTGGTACTACTCTCCTTGTCGCGGTTGGGGGGCTTCGGGGTCGGCGACTGGAGCTTGATGGGGGATGGTTGTGGTAATTTCCCTTCCTCTCCCGTCGAGCTTTCGTCGTCTAATTGACTAATTTAGAGTAGTTTTTCTTTCCTCTTTCTATGTTTTTCCCTTCTATTTTTATTGTGTCCCATTCGGTTGTCCTCGGGCATCCTATATCACATGCCTCCCTGGCCTGGCTAGGTTGTAGGCTCCTCACCTGATTTGTTTCTAGCCGTCTTGTACCCCTCAGTAGTGCAGTTTTTGTTGCATCTCGCTGTGATTTTTTTCTACCTTCGACCTGATCTCTCATTCTTCGCCCTTGATCACTTCTTGGTTGGTGCTGCAGTGTAGCAGTTCTTGCCTCATCCTTCGGCCCTGCCCTAAAAGAGCTCTGCTGTGGAGCTCATGTGGTCCGGCTGAACTAGTGAAATGGCGAGACATATATCTGGTGTCTCCAACTTCCTCGATTTGTTCCCCTCCTGCTTTTCCCTATCTATCTTGACTTGATTAGTTGTCCATCTTGTTATAATCCTTCGGGCCAGCCCTATGAGAGTTCCTTTGTGGAACTCAGTGGTCTGGTTAACCCTTTGTGTACCAGCGACGTGTGTTATCTTTTATTCTAGCTATATTTACACGATATTATGTTGATTAGAAAGGATCTGTGGTAGTTAAAAGGGTTGGTTGAGATAGTTTAAACCCTTATTATTGCTAGAGATCCATCCTAATCTGAATAAAATCGTCTAATAGTTGCCACAATATTATGAAAAGGACGTCGCCGGTACTGTATGAGTTAAGCTAATTATATATAAAAGAGGGGGGGGGGGTGATTATGAAAAGGACGTCGCCGGTACTGTATGAGTTTAGCTAATTATATATAAAAGAGGGGGGGGGGGTGATTATGAAAAGGACGTCGCCGGTACTGTATGAGTTTAGCTAATTATATATAAAAGGACGTCGCCGGTACTGTATGAGTTAAGCTAATTATATATAAAAGAGGGGGGGGGGGTGATTATGAAAAGGACGTCGTGAGTTTAGTAATATATGAGTAAGCTAATTATATATAAAAGAGGGGGTGTGGGTGGTGATTATGAAAAGGACGTCGCCGGTACTGTATGAGTTTAGCTAATTATATATAAAAGGACGTCGCCGGTACTGTATGAGTTAAGCTAATTATATATAAAAGGGGGGGGGGGGGGTGAATCATGTGTTTGGGTGTGTTGGTGGGAGGGGGTGGGGGAGTTGAATTATGTATGTCTGTGTGTAACCTTGATAGTGTTTGGGATCATCAAGCGGGGTGCATAATTGTCTTTAATGATAGGTGCATGCCTACGTTTGTGTGTGTGTGTGTGTGTCTGTCTGTCTGTATGTGTGTGTGTGTGTGTGTGTGTCTAGCCTGTGGGTGTGTGTTTAGCCTGCTTGTTTGGACACTGATGACTGTATTGGGATGCATGTATGTAAGCGTAATTGAATGCTGCTGCCCTAATCATGTGTGTGTGTGTGTGTGTCTCTCTCTCTCTCTGTATGTGTGTGTGTGTGAGAGAAAGAGAGAGAGAGAGCGGTGATAATTCGGTGTATACAAGAGGCTTTGAATACATATGTACGAGTGTATATTTTTCAATATCTTTTAGGGTTATATCTTCAAGGAGAGTGTTTTTACTGGACCACCTGTTCTCTCATGTTTAGACTCATTGGTTTTGGAAAAAAATCGATTCCTAAATGGCATGAAAGGTCTTAATATTGACAAAGATTTGGGCGAATGGTCTCAAAATCGCCAAACTAATGGAATGAATTTTATTAAAAGTTATGACGTTCACCCCGGCTTTAGTTTGTCGATTTTAAGATCTTTTGTCCCATTTTTTTGTCAATATTATGACCTTCCTTGCCATTTAGGTGTAGATATATTTTCCTGGCGGGCGATAGTGAGCCCACAACATATTAGCTTTCTCTTGATAAGGAAGCTAAGTGCAGAAACGCCCGGGATACCGAAGCCCCTCCAAGGGCCCTTTGCCCCTTAATTAAGAGTTATGACGCGAAAGTTGAGGGGCAAGGGGAGTACTGATGAGATCTGTCTCTGAGAGGGCCGTGGGGAAGGAGAACATCAGCCCATGGGCTTGCACCCCCGGGACAATGCCCTCACTGTCCACAGCCCACCTTGCAGTGCCACCCAATCGGGCGATCTCTCCAGCACCTAGAAGGAAATGTAATACAGGGAAAGAGACAGACAGAAACGGATAAGGTTGAGTAGAGGATGCCAAACCTCACTCTGGATAGGTCCAGCCCTCACCCGACGATCATATGTTATAATACCTAGTTACGACTTGTGTTGGAGTAATAATGGCGCTAGGATAACTACGTCCACATTTTGGATATGACTGTCGTAGGGAGATAAGGTACCGTATGTGTTTTGAGTATCTGGCCCCTGATCTCCGTTACAACAGTCTCTCCAGAAAATAGGGCGGTTAGGATGCTACAACAGCGGCGGATAATGTGTTGTCCTCATTACTTAAGGGGAAGCAGACCGTTTTTCTGGACCCCCTTCTCCCTAATGTTTAGCCCCACTAGTTTTGAGATTATAAGACGTTCGGCCCATTAGTTTGGCGATTTTAACACCTTTCGCCTCATTTTATTGTTAATTGTAAGACCTTTCGTGCCATTTAAGTGTCGATTATATCCTGGCGAGCGAGAGCGAGCCTGCAAATTTAAGACGAACCGGCCTTCGGCCGGTACATTTCTCTACCGAAAAATTTATAAATTTATCCTGAAGGGGGGTCTAGGGGGTGTTTTTCTAAGCTTGATGGAGGTCTAGGAAGGAAACTAAAAAACAAATGAATAAATTAATAAATAGACCAAACAAACGGTCAGTCTCCCCTTAACTCCGTGATTTAGGGCCCCATCTGTGCCTCATAAGCCTGGGCCCCCTCGGTTAATCATACACTTGAGGGGTCCATCTTCATTACCCCCACTCCTCCCTCTGTGTATGAGCCAGGTCATAATATGATACTTGGGCACGCAATATTAGGAAGCGAGGAGGAAGGAGGAAACGGAGGAGACAATGCAGATGCTACTAGACATTAATTTTCACAACATGACCTATTTGCTGTCCAGTACTAAAATCATTATATATCCTAATGCAATGTATAGGCAACCTCAACTAATCTATTTGATCAGGCAACATGCCATTTGTCTCCTCCATGCACATTAGACAAAAAAACAAAATTGTATCTTACCTAACCTAATTTTATGTAAGCTATTTTCAGCAAGATAGGTTCTCTAAATAATTTCTGGGGTTTTCCGTTTTGTGTAGCGATGTGGTCAGATAGCGAGAAATCTAGACACAGAAAGCGCGCGCGGGTTTGGCGGGTTTTTGGCGGGCTGATTTAGGCGGTAAATTTTACAACAGCTGTTTCCCTTCCCACGTTATTGGCCGCCTTATTCAGCGTGAGCGGCGGCCAGTCAATGACTTCACACTAGGGATTCTGTACGGAGAGACTGGCCACCATTTTCTCTGGACGACATTTTGGTGCCTCAGTTGACCACTAATTGCGAGTTGCAGGGTATAAGGAAGTTGGAGCTGTAGACATCGATATTATACAGAAATGCAATAATAATGTACGTTTCTGATGGATAAATGGTATGTTGAATTGGGTTTTATTTATTTGTATATGTACTACGACCGTATTTTCGCTGTAAATTCTGTTAAATATCGATGTCTACAGCTCCAACTTCCTTATAGAACGTAACTCGCAAGTGATCAATTGACCACTTGCGAGTTGCTGGCTATAAGGAAGTTTGAGCTGTTGGCATCGATATTAAACAAAATGACTAGCTTAAATACGGTTGTAGTGCATCCGTAAATACATAGCCTACCATACAATTACATTCGCTATACTTTTTAATCATCAGAAACCTACATTATTATTGCATTTCAGTGTTTCTATGTTTACGGCTCCAACTTCCTTATAGCCTGAAATTTGCAAGTGATCAATTATCCAGGAACGAGGTTGTATTATATTTTTGATGTTTAGAATGTACTAGCAGGGGTACCCGGCGTTGCCCGGGTAATCACCATCACTACTACCACCACTACTACTACCATAAGCACCATCATCAATCACTACTACCACAATCATCACAATACTACTACTACAATAATCACCGGCCTCGACCTCCCTGTGCCTCATTAGGCTAAACGGCGACCTCGATTTCGGCCGCTAAATGACCTCCGATTTTGGATCTGACCTCATTCGTACCCCCATTTTGGGGGGCTGCGAACAACTTTCGTTCCATACACCTTTTCGATCGGAGGCCTCCTTCTGCCCCAAACGGCCATTTTTCCGATTTCGCGCCCATTTTCTCCGTCCCTTTCTATCTGGGGAATTCTATTTTTTCACTAAAACCTGCCTAGGGACCCCCTTACTATGCATACCAAGTATGAATGCTATAGCTTAAAAAATGTGGCCATGCATAAAGAACAGACACATACAGACAACCGGTAATATTATATAGATAGCTAAAGGCCTAACTCTATAATTATATCTCGGACCAGTGTTCCCGAACGTTTAAGAGGAGGTTGGTTGGTTTTTCTCGACTCCCTTCTCCTTCATGTTTAACCTCATTAATTTTGAGATTGGAAGATGTTCGCCCTATTTATTTTGCTAATTTAATGTCTTTTTTTTACTAATTTCTTTGTCAATTTTAACACCTTTCGTGTCATTTAGGTGTCGATTTTTTCCTGGCGAGCGATAGCGAGACTACATTTTAGGAAGAACCGGCCTCTATCAAAAAATTTGCAAATTTATATTGATGGGGGGTCTTGGGGGATATTCTTTTAAGCTTGATGAAGGTCTAGGGAGTAAACACAAGCGTCTCCAAAATGGTGAAGAGTTGGCCAGATCTGTGTTGTTACTATTATAGGGCCTCTCTCCTTCACACCCACTGGCGCCAACCACACATTATTATTCCCACGACAAATATTAATCCTCTCACTGGGCCGAGTTGTACCGGAATGAGAGAGAGAGGGAGAGAGAGGTTTGTCTTTTGAAGGGGAGGTTTATATTTGTTTATTTTGTATACATTAATTCATTATGATTTGCTTAATTTCCTCCCTAGACCTCAATGAAGCTTGAAAAATATCCCAAGACGACTTCCAGATATATATGTACATTTGTCGGCAAAGAAATGCCTCAACCAGAGGCTGGTTCCTCCTAAATTGCAGTCTCGCTCTCGCTCGCCAGGAAAATATCGACACCTAAATGGCACGAAAGGTCTCAAGATCGCCAAACTAATGGAGCGAATGTCATCAAATCTCCAAAGTATTGTTTGGACAAGTATTAATCCTCTGACAAGGCCGGGTTGTGTGTGGAATGATGGAGAGATAGAGGCTGTTGAGGAAGGTGTTGAGCTGCCCAAGTCTGTACAATACTTGGCTTTTTTGTATTCTCGGATGATCGTGATTGTTTTGTTTTTAACACACACACACACACACATGTATGTTAACTCAAGCACAAATACATAACAGAATCAAAACAAATACCCCTTCTCTCCCACTCTCACTCTCTCTCTCTCTCTCTCTCTCTCTCTCACGAATCTCTTACCCTTGCTAACAAATGTAAATGCTCGGACGAACCACCTTTTATACCTCAGAAAAGAACTAATAAACTTGTACCTGGGTGGGGTTTTATTTGTGTTTTTATTCCCTTCTTCTTCTTCTTCTTCTTGTAAAGGTTACTAACTTATTCATTGATCGGAGGGGTGATTTGTGTTTGTTTATACAGTATATTTTATTTTATTTTATTATTATTATTTATATATTTTGTTTTTCCTCCCTAGACTTCTATCGAACTTTAAAAATATATAAATACCCTAGACCCCCTTTGATATTTATTTGTACATTTGTTGGTAGACAAATGTTCTGGCCCCTACTAAATTACAGGCTCGCTATCGCTCGCCAGGAAAATTAAATCGACACCTAAATGGCAAAGAAAAGTCTTCATATTGACTAAGAAATAGGGCAAAAGGTCTTCAAATCGCCAAACTAATGGGGCGACCGTCCTGAAATGTTATTAACCCCATATTTACCGGCGACGTCTTATTAATTTTATTGTAGTTACATTTAGACGATTTTGTGCAGTTTGTGAAGGATGTGAGGTAGTAAAAAGGGTTAAGTGAGATAGTTCGAAGCCTGTTAATTGCTGGAGCCCCTTTTAAAACTGAATAATATCGTCTAATAGTAGCCAGATTAAAGTTAAAAAGACATGGCCGGTATGGAAGGGGTTAATAGAAATACTTCCCCATTAAGGTTATATACTTATCCAGGACTGATCGCTTGTTATAAGTAATTTACCTTTGTCACTCAAACAATACACATGTTCTGTATACAGCTGCAAATATACTGTATAGTTTGATAAATTCTACGGAATGTTCTTTTAACCCTTTCACGCACATATGACGGAGAGGTTGCCAGATTAGCAATAAGAAATAGAGTTCTCTCACTCATATAATTACCTCTCCAAAATCAGTTTTCTGCCCACAGCTAACTCAAAGACAACTGAAGAGGTTGAAGTAACTAAACTAAAGGTTTCTAAATACCCCTGATGGTAAAAAAGGCTTTAAAGTATCCCTAATAGGCTCTAAATCGCTTCATATGTTGGAGAGGGTTAACTGTCTTGATAGCGTAATGGATAAGTGCGCGGAATTTTGATGTGAGTATCCTAGGTTCGAGTCCTTGGAGTGCCACATGTATTTGTTGATTTCATTAATTGAGTTTAGGTGTGAAGTTGGTTGGTGGAAAAAACATGATATTTCACTTACATGAGTTACAGGGTTGACTGTAATAATATTACCTTCATTTGATGATATTCAGCTTAGAAAGAAACCTTCTGAAATATAATTGTTTATCTAATAAACAAAATATCCTTCCCCGTCAGTCTGTGCATTCCAGCTCCCACTAGACGATTTGATTCAACTAAAAACATATGTTGAAAATACTTATAACTAACAATCCCTTCAATGTGATCACGTTTTGATTATATATATATACTGTATAGATAGACTGTATATATATTTTGGTTTTGTTTTCTTTTGTTTTGCATTCCGGCTATCACAGGACGATTTTGCTCAGCATACGACATATACAATATCTAATATATATACTTGTTCCATTAATATTATTGTTTTTATTTACTTTTTATTTATTTATTTTTATTTGTGTTTTCATTTATTCTCCACTACCTTGGGAATGACCTTTGAGAGTCGAGGGTTTAAGGGGAGATGGACCTTTTTTTTTGTATTTATTAATGTATTCCTTTATATCTTAGTGTTCTCCCTAGACCTCCATCAAGCTTAGAAAAACACCCCCTAGACCCTCCTTCAAGATAAATTTGTAAATTTTTTGGTAGAAAAATGTCCCGGCCGAAGGCCGGTTCCTCTTAACATTTCAGGCTCGCTACCGCTCGCCAGGATATAATCGACACCTAAATGGCTTGAAGGGTCTTAAAATTGACAATAAAATGGGGCGAAAGGTGTTAAAATCGTCAAACTAATGGGCCGAGCGTCTTATAATCTCAAAACAATTGGGACTTAACACGAGGGAGAAAGGGCACCAGAAAAACGACCCATCTCCCCTTAACCTCAACAGTCCATCAGCCTCACACTAATGGTTCATATACACAAATAACCATAATTTACTGGTGTAATGATTAAGGTGGGCTTTACTGGTGTAATGATTAAGGTGGGCTTTACTGGTGTAATGATTAAGGTGGGCTTTACTGGTGTAATGATTAAAGTGGGCTTTACTGGTGTAATGATTAAGGTGGGCTTTACTGGTGTAATGATTAAGGTGGGCTTTACTGGTGTAATGATTAAGGTGGGCTTTACTGGTGTAATGATTAAGGTGGGCTTTACTGGTGTAATGATTAAGGTGGGCTTTACTGGTGTAATGATTAAGGTGGGCTTTACTGGTGTAATGATTAAGGTGGGCTTTACTGGTGTAATGATTAAGGTGGGCTTTACTGGTGTAATGATTAAGGTGGGCTTTACTGGTAATGTAAGGTGGGCTTTACTGGTGTAATGATTAAGGTGGGCTTTACTGGTGTAATGATTAAGGTGGGCTTTACTGGTGTAATGATTAAGGTGGGCTTTTAAAGAATAATCAAGTTTGTAATTAGAAGTGTGGATAAGTTTGTATTATTAGTGTTGAAATACACCAGGAACGAAAATTCCTGGGAGCGAAACTTCCACCCCCAGCAAGATCCCTCCCCTTCTTCCACCTCCATCCACAGACTACACGTCTCGTTAATCACAGTCTTCTAGTATACAAACCACATTTCCTTACCCCCTGACATTCTTGAAGTACCCACTAAGTATGTATTCAATTAGATACTAAACCTGCAGACTATAATACATTCATCGCATACAGGAACGCGGCGATCTGAAGACACTTAATTCTCTCTACCTTACGACGGTACAAGCATGATTTATCCATGTTAATTCTGATCAACCTGCAGACGGCCATAACTGCAAACCATGCATTATTGTATTAATGATATATATATATGTTTAACTATGACAGCCCTCTCAGAAGAAGACAAGGAGGGAAGACACCCCTTATCTCTACCTTACGACGGTACAAGTATGATTTATCTATGTTAATTCTGATCAACCTGCAGACGGCCATAACTGCAAACCATGTATTATTGTATTAATGATATATATATATATATGTTTAACTATCACAGCCCTCTAAGAAGAAGACAAGGAGGGAAGACACCCCTTATCTCTACCTTACGACGGTATAAGTATGCACCCCATACTAATTACAGTTGGTCCTCCAGTAACGCGAGTTTTAGAAACGCGGATTTGGTGGCACGCAGTACACCCCAAATATCCAAAATGATACTAACGCGGTCAATACTTAGACTGGCGCGGGGTCCAGCTGGGCTCTGAACCTTTACTCCTGACTTTCGTAGCTCATATCTCTTCAAATATATGGCCTAACCAAGTTTTTATGCATACCGGAGGTAGATATGATCGTTCCCGTGCATTGGGTGAATACTAGCACACTCCACATTGTGTAGTTAATGTGTGAGGTGAGAATAATTACCGAAACACACTTATGTTATTGTTTGGCTGTCGAGTGAGTGTGTGTGTTGTCATTGTGTGGACAACATGGCTATGCAACATGGCTATGCTATCTCGGTCGCCGAATCTTTACTTACGACTTTCGTAATTTACCGATGCTCATATCTCTGCAAATAAATGGCCTAACCAAGTGTTTATGCATACCAGAGGTAGATATGATCGTTGTTGTGCGTTGGGTGAAGACTAGAACACCCTACAATGTGTAGTTATTGTGTGAGGTGAGAAATATGATGGAGGGATTTCAGAGCTTCGATCGAAAAATGTCGGCTACTGCTGTGACTCTCTCTCATTAGCCTAGCTGCCTAGCCTAAACGAAATATTTATTCAGAGGTAAGAGTTGTTGCAATGGGCAAATCAACTCATTGCACATGTCAAATAACCTTTATAATTGATTTAATTATTATAACATAGGCTTCTATGGAGAAAAAGTGGACTTTGTGGAAATCCCCAGAACACCAAGGTACCTTTAACATGTAAACATATGGGTTCGGTAACGCGGATTTTGCTAACACGGGCGGTAACCAGAACATATTGGCCGCGTTAATGGAGGACCAACTGTATTATCTTGATGCACCTCTGCTAAATGCTATGTTTAATTCTGATCAATCTACAGACGTTCATCTCAAGAGAGAAAGACAGGGAAGACACCTGGTATCTCTCTGCATTGTCAGTATGTGTATGTGTACCCTACCAAAGCAACAGCCAGACAGACAGACACTCACCAATGGTCGGAGAGAGAGGGACAAACCACCCCACCCCCTTTCGCGCCTCATCCCCCCCAGCCCGATTAGAAGCTTACTGCCTCGGCAGCCAGCACTGGACTACTCACCCCAAAATGGCCGACCACAGACAACAACCCCCAACCTTTCTGGACCACCCCTCCACACCAATCCACATGTTCCACATCATTTAACTCACAGTCTTCTAGTATACAAACCACATTTCTCTCCTCCCCGCCATTATTCAACCCTAACTAAGTATGTATTAGATGATGTACACCCCATACCGTCTTGATGACGTAAGCTGTAGTGCCCACGTCGTGTGCATGTCCCTGTGACTATTGTAATTACCGTTGTATTAATTTCACGTGCGTTTAGCTACAGCTAAATCCAACTACAGCCGCCACAGGCAACATGACTGCAGACCAGGTATATGTGATTAATGAATATGTTTATCTTTAGCTATGAGAACCCCTGCCGGAAAAGTAAGCGGAAAGACACCTCTTAATTCTCTGTATTATGAGGGGGGTATAGATATATAACTGTGCCAATTAGATATTGATTATGTCATTACCATTTTACTTGTTACTTATTAACCTACTAACCCCGCATGATGACTGACCTACTAACCGTAGAATAATAAGGAAACCGTCACCTCGCACGACCTATTTTTTCCTAACCCTTGCATTACATAATCCAGCCTGCTTTTCTTTTCTAGCCTCCCTCCACATGCCTTCTACACGCCTCGTCAAGACACTTCCTTCTAGGACTACAGTTCACATGATCCTATCCTTTTCCGTTGCAACCAGGCAGTGCCAGCTGTGCATGAGTAGACAACGACCTGACCACACCACGGTAGCGCCAATGCCTCGCGCCGCATGTTGCCCCAGTTCTTCCTTCCACACGTCTTCTACACGCCTCGTCAAACGCTACCTTCTCGGACTACATTTCACACGGCCTATCCTTTTCTTGTTTTTTGTTTGCAACCAAGCGGTGTGCCAACTGTGCATGCATATATGATGACCCAACCACACAACGGAAGAGCCAATGCCTTCCATCGTGTGTTGCCTCAGAGCATTGGGAACGAAGGGCCAGATTGCCCGATGCTGCCTCCACAGCCGCCCTGGCCCCGAATATGGAAGGGGCCACTCAGCCCCGGCAACACCCGCCTCCAGCATCCTCCACCATATTGCCAACTTGAGGAGCCTGTTAGCTCCAGCCCTGGAGGTTATGCATCAACCTCCTCTTCTCTCCCCCTTGAAGTGAGCCCCCTGTGGGGCTACCCCTGGCAGGCCAAGATTGCCCTGCCCGGAAACCAACACCCCATCAATGACAAACAATCACCAGCCCCCGGCCCCGGCAACACCGAGTCACCCTGCCATATATAAACCCCGAGAGGAGGAGAGCGGGCAGAAGTACAAATATAGCTTTTTGCCGAGCGGCACCTCGCTCTGCTTGAAGACTGTTTTACTCGCCTGCTGACAGACGACCGGCATCCCGCAAGCTGAACACCAGGACTTGATGTATTATTTTCCTGGATCTGTATTGATCGCGGCAACCCGCCGGTTAACATAGAGACCTACGAGCAATATATATATCTCCACACAGACACAGAGATCTAGGGTAGAAAGATCTACTGTGTTGTTGGGTTGATTGAACCTCTCGTCATGGATCAGAGACAGTTAAGCAAAGTCCATGCATAGACACTGCTTACGTTCGTTCGATGAGACGCTCCTCTGGCCCTGCCAGGAAGCAGAACATTTAAGATCCATAGGAGAGAACCTTAACTCAACTTCATCACCGGTCAACCGACCAATCTGTAACTTCTTCACGCAACTGGACACCCTGGACGGGCCCCTGGAGCAGCCGAGAATCCCCCGACGACACCAGATTCAAGAGGAGAAAGAGGATAACCTGACCGGGCACAATTCCGTATTATAGTATCAGTGCAGAGATACCGTGTTACCAACCCGTTGTGTTTGCCTATGTTCACCCTTGAGTTATTCGCTAACCGTGAAGAGTGTTTCGAGTTTGATCCTAGAGTCCCCTGTTTTTGCCAGAGATTTCGTTCTAGTAAGTGTATTACGAGAAATTACCGCGACAGTATTTACCCGCAGCCGCAACACGAGTTATTCCCAAATTGGATGTTGAGGTATAGATATTCTGTGATCCCGCAAATTAAGGGATAGGTCGTAAACGTGATTTAATCTCAGTAACGAATTTCCATCCGCGCATTAACGGTTAAAAGTATACATAAATAATTGCCTACTTGACTCTGCTAGATCGTGTGAAGTCGAAACTCAACGTTACCCCCACTTAATCGGATAACTAAAACCTTAGGCCTAAAGCAACGAACTGTATCAGATACTGTGCAAATTGAATCAGTGCCCCCCCTTGAGTGATTTTCTTATCGCTTCTTATCATGTCCGTATCGGAAGAATAATGCCCGAGATTCGGAAGTGGCAGTGCACGCTCTAATCCAGATCCACGATTGTGCTCGGAAAATTGAAGACCAAGTTCTTTCCACTGACTTTACTACTCCTATCCATGTTCTCCAAAGTGAATTGACTCTTTTTCTATACCGCGAGTGTGTTTAGTGAAATAAAGCTGTATTACAAATCACATTCCAAGATTCTATTTATGTGTTCTGTTGATCCCTCGCATGTATGTATATGAAACCAGATATTTCAGTCTTGCAGAACTCACCCACGCAATCGTTAATCCTGAATAAAATCAGGGCATAACAAGTGTTTTTTTTAGTACCGGGTATTTTGCTTGTACGGTCGCGCTAATAAGTCATGTCCCAGCTGTCATTACGTTTGGCATGCTCTGTGTTGTATTAATGTCTGTCAGATGTTGAATAGGGTAGGTAAGTGTAGGAACATGTTTATATATTTCACTCGATATGAAGAAATGAACCTTAGATATTGCTGATACAAATTATTGATCAAAACATACTTGGTGCCGAGACATGACTTATTAGCGCGATTGTACGTAAATATAAATGATGGGTATGTTGTTGTGCATGTTGTTCTTCATTGTCTTCTTGTATTTATTTTAACCTACTAAGTTTTCTCACTACCTATCTGTTCAGTTGTTTATATATATCTATGTATCTAATGTCTGCTACACTCAGTCTCTCTCTCTCTCTCTCTCTCTCTCTCTCTCTCTCTCTCTCTCTCTCTCTTTATATATACCGGTATATATATATATATATATATATATATATATATATATATATATATATATATATTTTTTTTTTTTCAAAAGGAAAAGGGTAGCCAAAACAAGGAAGATCCCCATCTTCATATTTATTGCAATATTTCGGACTCTGCGTCCATCATCAGGTCAGTACACGATCCTATAAAATGAAATTACCATACATAAAATTTCGTAAATAGAAGGACGCGTAAAATAGTTTAAATACAAAGTAAATAAGGGTATAAAATACCTATATGAAATTAATTCGTTAACAAACACCAGTACCGCATGAATAAAAGGAAAACTAATGCGATATGACTAAATAATAAAGACCAATCCCTACCCACCTAGATCCAACCCCAAGCGCACCTCGAGTACAACTGAAGACCATTATTTGATCATTTAACACTAACACCGACAACCCCGAAAACACAAAACAAAAGAACATCTGAAAATGATATATTCTGACTAGGCGTACAATGTGAAAAATTCCTAATGAATTTGAAATTAAACAAAACAAATATGAAACAATTAAAACTAAACTATTTGAAAACTGACTAAACAATTGAATCAGTTCATAGTATTTAGTTCAACTTGAGTTGTTGAATTAATATCTTTTCCCCTAAAAAAGTATCTTGTTCAATATTTCATCCGAAATATTGCAATAAATATGAAGATGGGGATCTTCCTTGTTTTGGCTACCCTTTTCCTTTTGAAAATACGTTATCCTGGAGGACAACTCACTGATATCATATATATATATATATATATATATATATATATATATATATATATATATAGTCTACTTCCTGTTTCTCCATCATGTTGTTCTACTATTCATCTCGTCCAATTTCTCCCTAGGACTGGTATATGTGTGTGTGTGTGTGTGTGTGTGTAATGGGTTATTTGTATGTCTGCCAGATGTCAGTATTATCTGTGGCACGCTGGGTGTATCAGTACTGGCGCAGAGGGGGAGGAGGAGGTATATATGTATATATATATATATATTTTCTTTCAGGCAGGTGAGATTAAAATAATAGGCACAGTTTGCATTATTGAGTTTTTTATTGATACTCTCAATTTTTCGTATAGTTTTTCTGGTATTTTCAGGAAGTTGGTAAAGGAGGTTTGCAAATGGTTCCGACGTTTCAATGGGCGCAGCCATCATTATCAAGGAGAAGTGAAGTTAGAAGGTGATAAGTCGAGTTTATATAGGCGATACAAGATCAAGAAAGGGATTATTGTGTGCTAGCTGCACGCTGGTTGGCTAACCTAAGACTAGCTCTGGTAGGCTGGCCGGACGCAGGAGTGGGCGGGGCCTCTGCGTCGTTCATCTGCGTGTGTGGAGGGGGCATTCCTGGGGGCATCAGGGGGGCCCTCGCTGTGGAAGGGCGTGCCGAGGGTAGGATCTGGCTGTATTCCGCTTGTGTGTTTAAAGTAGGTTGGTATGTTTGTATATATATAGCTTCAAGAATGAATAGTCGGCGTGAGTCTATTTCTTTATCAAGAATAGAGGTGTGTTTATCTAAGTCGGGTCTGGTGAGTTCCTGATGGTGTGGGGATGTGTGGTAGTGGTCCTTGATAGCTCCGGCTTGAAGGTGGAAGGTAAGGCGACGTGACAGACGAGTCCTTGTCAAACCGACATAAGTGTGAGGTCCACAGTCCTCACTGTTACAGGTGTGTCGGTATATGACATGGTCCTCTTGTGACGGTTTCTTAGCGGTAGCCGGGCTGTTGCGAATGACTAGTTGTGATGTTTTCCTCGATTTGTAGTATATGGTGAGTTTAAGGTGTTGGTCAGGGTTCGTAGTTTTAACGTTGTTGCTGATAATGTCTCTCATTATGTTTTCGTCTGTTTTGTGATCTGAGGACATGTGGTTTTTATAGTAAATTTTTATGTATTCAGTGTTTGTATTAGTAGGCATGTCGTTTTTGTACCATGTTTCAAGGTGTTTGTTGATGGTGTGGGCGATGTCCGAGTTACTGTACCCATTGTTTACAAGCACCTGGGTGAGCCTCTCGAGTTCCTTGTGAGTGTCTCGCCAGGAGGTGCAGTGTGATAGGGCTCTCCTGACGTAGGCGGCGATGGTGGATCGTAAATATCGCTGGGGGCATTCACTTTCGCCGTTGAGACATAATCCGTTGTTGGTGGGTTTGGTGTAGACAGTGGTGGTAAAGCCTGAGGTGTTGTTGTTGTTTACGAGGATATCAAGGAAGGGGAGATGACCGTTAGAGGACTCCTCGAAGGTGAAGTTTAGACTGGAAGAGGCGATGAATCGTTGTTGAAGGTCACGTAGCTCCTGTGGGTCCTTCACACGCACGAAGATGTTGTCCACATATCTGCAGTAGACGGAGGGGCGGTTGGTAGTCAGGAGCTCTTCTTCGATGGTGCCCATGTAAAAGTTGGCAAAGAGGACTCCTAGGGGACTGCCCATTGCCACACCATCAATCTGCTGATACATGTCACCTCGCGGGCAGGTGAAGGGCGCCTCTTTGGTGCATATTTCCAGCAACGTCTTCAGGGCTGTTTCTGGGAGGTCTAAGGGCGTGTTGTCTGGGCAGTGGTAGACTCGATGTAGGATGAGCTCAATGGTGCGGTCCACAGGCACGTTGGTAAAGAGACTTTCTACATCTAGGGAGGCGATGATATGGTCGTCAGTAGAGGAGGCATCTCTTAAAATCTCCAGGAAGTCAGCTGACGAGGAAAGACTGTACTGGCTGGGGGTGTAGGGGGTTAGAAGTTTGTTCAAAGTCTTGGCAATTTGGTAGGGATCTGGGAGATGATGGGGCGAAGGGGGTTACCTGGTTTGTGGGTTTTGACTGTGCCGTAAGCGTACCCACGGGTACGCAAGCGTACCCAAGGGGGGTACCCAAGCGTACCCAATATATATATATATTGAGAGAGAGAGAGAGAGAGAGTACACAAAACAGCAATATAGATAAATTACATATACGTATACCCTCCAACAGTTATAACATTACAAGGCAAATAATGTTATGCAATTTACATATATTAATGTGTGTGTGTGTGTGTGTGTGTGTGTGTTCATGGATATAGGTGTATGTGTACTTTTAAGTTGGTGTTAGTGTATAGTATATCCGTGTATGTGTGTGTGTGTGAGAGTGTGTACACTAAAATATCTTACTAGTGTGTATGTTTGGGTGTTTGTGTGAGCCCGTGTGTATGTTCATGGTCGTATTCATGTGTGTGTAAGTGGACGTGGGTGTAGGTTTATATGGCCAAGTGGAAAGTGGAGGAGTAACGGTGGAATTATGCAAATGTATAGTCTTCCTGACCTTCATCACCATATTCGCTATCATCATTATATTCACCATCATCATCACTATTTTCACCATCATATCATATTTTCATCATTATCACTATTATCATCATCATTGTTGTCACCATCATCATCACTATTATCATCATCATATCACATTATCACCATCATCACTCTTCTATCACCGTCATGCATAACAAAATATGTATATTGTCACATTATACCCCGCATTAGTCCATACATAAACATTATCAGTTCATTATCACCACCACAGTCACATTATACTTACCATCATTACTATTATCACCATCATATCAATCCATTATCACTGTCACCATCATCACATTATCACCACCATCACATTATACTCACCATCATCACTATAATCACCATCATATCAATCCATTATCGCTGTCACCACCATCATTACTATAATCACCATCATATCAATCCATTATCACTGTCACCACCATCACATTATACTCACCATCATTACTATAATCACCATCATATCAATCCATTATCACTGTCACCACCATCACATTATACTCACCATCATCACTATAATCACCATCATATCAATCCATTATCACTGTAACCATCATCACATTATCACCACCATCACTATAATCACCATCATATCAATCCATTATCACTGTCACCATCATCACATTATCACCACCATCACTATAATCACCATCATATCAATCCATTATCACTGTCACCAACATCACATTATCACCATCATCACTATAATCACCATCATATCAATCCATTATCACTGTCACCATCATCACATTATCACCATCATCACTATAATCACCATCATATCAACCCATTATCACTGTCACCACATTATTACCCTCATCACTATACTCACTTTTAACGTTATCACCATCATCATAATTATCACCATCAATCCATTGTCACTGTCACCATCATCACATTATCACCATCATCACTATAATCACCATCATATCAATCCATTATCACTGTCACCATCATCACATTATCACCATCATCACTATAATCACCATCATATCAACCCATTATCACTGTCACCACCACATTATCACCCTAATCACTATATTCACTTTTAACGTTAATTATCACCATCATCAGTATCACCATCAATCCATTATCACTGTCACCATCATCACATTATCACCATCATCACTATAATCACCATCATATCAATCCATTATCACTGTCACCATCATCACATTATCACCATCATCACTATAATCACCATCATATCAACCCATTATCACTGTCACCACCACATTATCACCCTAATCACTATATTCACTTTTAACGTTAATTATCACCATCAATCCATTATCACTGTCACCATCATCACATTATCACCATCATCACTATAATCACCATCATATCAATCCATTATCACTGTCACCATCATCACATTATCACCATCATCACTATAATCACCATCATATCAACCCCTTATCACTGTCACCACCACATTATCACCATCATCACTATAATCACCATCATATCAATCCATTATCAGTCACCATCATCACATTATCACCATCATCACTATAATCACCATCATATCAATCCATTATCACTGTCACCATCATCACATTATCACCATCATCACTATAATCACCATCATATCAATCCATTATCACTGTCACCAACATCACATTATCACCATCATCACTATAATCACCATCATATCAACCCATTATCACTGTCACCACCACATTATCACCCTAATCACTATATTCACTGTTAACGTTATCACCATCAATCCATTATCACTGTCACCATCATCACATTATCACCCTCACCGTCCCAAACCTCATCAACCAGATGATATCCACTAACTTTGTCACAATTAACTTATTTAGCCAACCGCAATGTGTCATCACTCAAAAGGCCATCCCTACCAATCAGTCAATCACCTAAATCGTATTATAAACTTAACTCAACTCTCTCTCTCTCTCTCTCGTCTTTCACCGCTCTTTGCTGTGGTTTCTCTCTTGCTGTCACTCTCTTGTACACGCACTCTATCTCACATACACACACACTCACTCACTCACTCTCTCTCTCTCTCTCTCTCTTCTTAGTCTTTTACCTTGCTTTGCTGTGGGTCCTCTCCTGCTGTCGCTCTCTAACACGCACTCTCTATCTCACTCTCACTCTCTCTCTCTCTCACTACAGGAGGGAAGGCCAACAACTTATAATATATATGTGTTGCAAAGTGGCTTCTCCCTGGTTTGCCTCACCATCATCAACACTGCTGCAACCCGGGCAAAACAACTATCTTATACACACATACATACATACATACATATGCAATCATAAATATACATACATATACAAGCACTCATACAATCATAGATACACACACACACACACACATACCTTAAAATGGAGGTGTGGGGTAGATGATATGCGGTTTGTAGTGCAGTAGAATTACAGGATGTATATATAGGGAGTAAAATACATATAAAAAGTAATATTCTTGTTATTTTGCATTTTTGTGTGTGTTGTTTTATTTCCATTGTATTTTACTTAATTTAATTTAGCTTACATTGATATTTTGCATTCTCTTGTGTGTAGTTTTATTTCCACTTTGTATATTTCTTCATTTAATTTAGCTTTCATTGTTATTTTGCATTCTTTGGTGTGTTGTTTTATTTCCACTTTTGTATTTTTCTTCATTTAATTTACCGTCCATTGACATTTTGCATTCTTTGGTGTGTTGTTATATTTCCAATTTTGTATTTTTCATAATTAAATTTAGCCTTCATTGATATTTTGCATTCTCTTGTGTGTTGTTTTATTTCCATTATATTGTTCTTCATTAAATTTAGCGTCCATTGTTATATTGCATTCTCTCGTGCGTTGTTTGATTCCCATTATATTTGTCTTGTTTAATTTATCTTTCATTGATATTTTGCATTCTTTGGTGTGTTGTTTTATTCCCATTATATTTTTATTTATTGTTCCATTATTTTGCTTTCCTTGTTATTTTGCATTCTTTGGTGTGTTGTTTTATTTCCAACTTGTATGTTTCTTCCTTCCTCCAATTTCTCCATCTTCCTCTTCCACTTCCGGGTCTTCAATAATTGCTTCTGTGTGCATGTTCCTTTGTTTATTTGTATCTCTGGTCATCTTCTTTGTTTTGGTTATTTTTGTTTTTCTTCCAGTTTTAGCTTATATAATTATATACATTGGAGTTTCATGCCTCAATTTTCATTGTGGTTCAATGTTTTTTTTGTTTTTTTTTTAGTATTGTATTATTTTTCTGTTGCATTTGTTGTGTTTGTGTTTTGTATTCTATTGCATTTTATGCATTTTTGTAATGTATTTATTGTTTTTACTTTGATTTGATATTCTCTTTTTGTCTGTTTCTCATTTTCATTTTTCGATTTCTATAATTTTGATTCGTCCATGTTTTTTACTTTTGTCTCTTTTCTTATTATTAAATGTTGCTCCTCCTATTACTTGTTTTCCCATGTTGCCCTTCCTCCACTGTCGTATGTGTCTCCTTTTATTATTATTATTTATCTTATAATCCTTATGTTATAGTATCCCTCTTATTTACTCTTTTAAGCTAGTTTCTCCTTTCCCCTTCTGCACTCTCTCTCTCTCTCTCTTCTTTAATACTTTTCTCTACTCTCTTTTCAACTCTACTCTCCCTCCCCCCCCTCACTTCCTTCATCCCCCCTCTTCATTCATCTCCTCTCATCTCCCCTCTCTTCTCTCCTCTATTCTTTGCTCTCTTCTCGGCTCTCTTCTTTTCTCTCCTCTCTTCTCCTCTTTCTTCTGTCCTCTCTTCTCTCTTCTCTGCTCCTATTTCATCCCCTCTCTTCTCTCTTCTCTTCTTTGCTCTCTTCTCTCGTCTCTCCCCTCTTCTCTCTTCTTTTCTCTCCTCTCTTCTGTCCTTTCGTCTCTCCTCTCTTCTCTCCTC